>JALMQS010000690.1:5777-560598 GCA_024734495.1 Forficula auricularia | reverse complement strand
ATATAGATTTGATTAAATTTTTTAATTGACTCTGGACTTTTAAATGACTTCGTGTTATGAATTTATTATTTCTAATATTTCTACATAGAATCTATAGTAAATTGATTAAAAGAAAAACAGATTTGTCATCAATTTTTCTGCGACCCCCAAATATTTTTCAACCCCCACTTTGAGAATCGATAATGACACAACTGTTAACATTGATGAACAACGGTCTTATAAAGAACGGAAGGACAACTTAGACAACGACGATTGTCACAAAGAGAAACAAAGAGGTTGTCCTCTGCTTGATGCAAATAAACATACACACATATATATCGAGATGATATATCTGTATATATATTATTTATTTGTTTGAGACTATAGTTTCGAAGACTTGGTCTCCATCATCATCATTCATCATCATCGGTCTTTCTTCAATTATAAATGTTTTTCATGGAGTCAATATCATATGGATTCATATGGTTCCAGGCCGACCAGCAGTGATGAAGGAACACAAAGTTTTCAATATCCATATATTGACTCCATGAAAAACATTTATAATTGAAGAAAGACTGATGATGAAGACCAAGTCTTCGAAACTATAGTCTCAAACAAATAAATATATATATATATACAGATATATCATCTCGATATATATGTGTGTATGTTTATTTGCATCAAGCAGAAGGACAACCTCTTTGTTTCTCGTTGTGAATCAACAACTCTGCTACTCTCGGCAAAACAAAAACTTTTCAATTAAACGACGATTGTGTTAAAGTGCCGGCATGAGAATAAACAAATAAGGTAAATGTACCAAATTCTGACACTATAAGAGCTAATACCACTTGAACGTACTACAAAATATATATATGAGGTAAAAAAAGTGACAATTTTTTAAATACGTTAAAATTGAAGGTTTTAATTTCATTTTGTTTAAGTATTACCCATATTAAATATATGATATTGCGCAAAAATTAATTAAATGCATTACATATTTTTGTACCAAATTCTGACATGAAAAATTTTGGTTGGTCCTAATTCTGACAATAGTGGTTCCTAATTCTGACATAGTATGTTTTGTTATTATTAAAAAGCATGACTAATTGTTTATATGTTAATTTATTGGAATTAAAACATCTACATATTTAAATAATTATTCTAAACACATTTCTTTGACTTTATAAATGCCTCTTTTATTTATAGGGATGGGAGCAGAAATTTCTTTTATCATATCCGAAAGCTCGTACGGTATAGAATCCTTTTCTTTTGACCATCTCCATCCAATTTGTCTACATTTTTCCATTACAATTACTAATGCATTATCATCATACATTTCTTCTACAATTCCGGGGTACATATCGTCCATATATTTGACGAGTACTTAGTCATTCATGTTGATTTGTAGATCTTCACCACTTTCTTCTCTATCGTCTATAACAGCGTCCTTATTTAATTTTTGTGCTTTTTTCTCATCCCTGATTCTTTTCCTCTCTTGTTTCTCTTCTTTCTTCAATTTTTCATTTTCTTTCTTCAAATGGTAATTTCTCCATTCAGTTGACGTGGCTACTGACGGTATTTTTTCTTTCTTATTATTATTTAGAGGTGTTTGAGGCCAAAAAAGACAACGTTTAAATGGTGAAGGCACTAGAATAATAGTGTCGAAATTAGGATCATGGAATATTTATTCATGATTGCAAATTTTAAAGGCATGTCAGAATTTGGCCCAGAGTATATTTTCATGTACCAAAACCTGACACCCTAACATTTATTAATTGCACATATTTTCTAACATAAACTAACTAGAATGTGTATTAAATATATATCAATCTTACCAGCAAAACAATATTCTCAGCAAAAAAATGATTTTTTGATGAGTTATCCTCTATTTTGCTGGGGCACTTTTCTAAGGTCACACTCTGAACACAAACAAAGTCAAGACGAAGGTAACAGCTGGCAGAAAAGGAATTCAGCCACATGCATTTCAGTTTGTAAACAATAATATGTTTTTAGTTGACGACAGAGTAGATAAATGGACCTACGTATTCATATATTTATCATAATATTCTGCATTTCTTAATAATGTTATTTCAGGTTGAAAGTTTCAGAATTTGGTACATTTACCTTAATAGTTTAATTTTCAATCAGGTGAGATAAAGAAGACCAGGTAGAAAAAGGATGTAGATATTCTTGTTTAAAATAAAAAACCTCCCTTTACAGTTCGAGATAGGGTAACATGCATAGTTGTTGACCCCCCCCCCCCAGTTGTTGACACTCTGGAAGAATAATACCCAAAATAAGGAAGCCATTTTTAAAATAAAGCGAGAAGACGTGTCTCTAGACACATTTGTTCATTCTTGTTGCGTTGAAATCCTTGAACATTGCATTCTTTGTTTTTGTTTGTCTTTGAGGAATTTTATAGAAGCGAGTGCCATTTTCAGCCGGCATTTTTTCATCTTTACTTAAGCAATTACAAAGATAATTTAGCATTTAAAATTGTCTAATTTGGAGGTAAGTTAAATGCTTTCAATGTCGTAAGTAAAGGAAAGACATTATTTTAATGTTTTACAGTTGAATTAGCTCCTATCGTATTATTTTGATCCTAAACAGGGGGTGACAATCACTACAATGGCAATGGTTGACAGTGTTAGTTATTGACATGGGGGTCAATAAATGTCTTTTTGGCTTTTTGTTAGAATTCGATCTAAAAACGATCTTGAGGCTAAGATTAACACGTTTATGATTGTTTTATATGAGAAATTTTTTACTTTTTATCAGTGGTTGACATGGGTGTCACTGTAAGGGTGTCAATAACTGTACTGTTAACCACTGTTTTTTGCTGTTTTTAGATTGAAAATGCCAAGTTACACTCTGCACTACATGGAAAAAGCTCTCGCGGTTATTACCAATGGCATGTGCATTAAGAAAGCTTCTAAAACATTTAACATTCCAAGAACTACCATAATTTTCCGTCCGGACATTCTTTTTTATCCGTGGACGGACGTCTTGGGGCGGTTGGAGACACCGCGCAAGTTCAGTCAGAGTCGGGAAATTTATTCAATACCAGAATTAGAAATTTTTTAAAGTTTTCGGAGGCTAATGGGTCTTATTTTGTACCTACCTACTTCTTTCATTAAATTTTAGACATGAATCGCAGTAAAATTATTTTTTTTATATGTGTCAACAACTGTCGGAAACCTATGTCAACGACTGTCATGTGGGTGTCAATTGGGTGTCAATGACTGCAATAATGGGTTGACTCGAACTTGACACTCCGCCATTTTAAAACCCTCCAACATTTTTTCATGACTACCCGTTCTTAATTATGAGCATATATGTCCTAATCCATATATGGGAATCGGATTAGCCGAATGGGAATCGGATTAGCCGAGAGCTTAAGACACTAGCCTTCTAAGCAGGAGTCCCGGGTTCGAGTCCGAGTCCCTGCATTGATATTTGACCGGCTATAATCTGATTCCTAGTCACCAATCCGTCTGGCAAGCGTGGTGACTTAATGCCAACCCCCTTCCATTTGATGGAAGAGGCCTATATTCAGGAGTGGATTGTCGCTATCGACAGGCTAATGATGATGATGATGATGATGTCCTAATCATCCACACAAGCAAAATTGGAATCGACCTTTTCCTTAATCAATAATTAGCATTTAATCGCTTCAATTCGCTTAAGGGTGTCAACAATTATGCTGTTACCCTATATTTATTTATTTGTGTTATAATAAAAAACGATACAGTTTCGGCGAGACTGATAATGGGAACGAGTTGTAGCCGAAACTATCGTTTTTTTTTTAAATATATCTCGACCTGTAAAGGAAGGTTTTTTATTTTATACAAGAATATCTACATCCTTTTTTTACCCGGTCTTCTTTATCTCACCTGATTGAAAATTAAATAATATTTGGACCTTCCAAGTATCTCTATTATTAATAGTTTAAATAAAAGTGGTAGAGTGTTTGGAATTTTGAATTTTTTCACAATTCGAAGGGTAATAGACCTACACTTATTGAGGCCCTTACATTTTAAATTGAAGCTTCTGTCCTTGTGACTTCTCTCTGACAAATTTCGATAATTGATCTACTTCTAGTAATAAGACATTAGCAAGAACTTCATAATGATATTCAATACTTCTAAAATTGTTAAACTGATTAAAAAATATTGGAGTTAATTATTATGAATAAAATAGAGGAAGAAAATATTATTTATGACTTCCCAAAGTGAATATAAAATACCGAAGTCTACTTCTATCGGCAATGTGTGAACTCTTATATTAAATTTTATGTTTTTATTTGAGATTGATTATTGGTCAGTGAAAAGGTCAAATAATGATCAAAATTTAAATAAAGGTAAAAAATAGTATTGTTATAATCTTATATTGCAAAGAAACATTTAACAAAAATGGGTGAACTAAAAAAAAAATTGAAATAATAACAAAGTTAAAAATTATTTTGAAAAATATATAGAATATCATAACTTACCATTATAATAAGTATCATTAATTGAATATATAATTAATATAAAACTGATTTATAATTAATCAAATGTCAAAAAGTTGCGATTTGAAGCTGCCATCTTACAGAATTACCAACCTAAATTAAATTAAATATATTAATTAAAATAAAAGTAAATTTAAAATTAAATATATATATATATATTTATAGTTAAAAATTAAGCGAATAATTAGGATATAAGTCTTTTATTCTACAAGAAAAATGGTGACATTTATTTTAGTGATTTATGTTTTACCGTCTCTTTTGTAGCCAGAGGCAAATATAAATTTATTCAATCAAAAATTTGTGAAAACTAGAGCCGCACTAGTAATAAATAATAACTTAATTATAATGTTTTTGTTTTCGCCTATATTATGACTTCACATTAAAATGTTAATAAATTCATTAATAAAAATAAATTTTCTGCATTTTCGAAGTCAGTCAAATAAGGTGAATAAAGGGCTTTTACCTCGGAATTACTCCTAATAAGTTATAAACTTGTATAAATATTTTTTTGGCATTTTATATGTTAGGTCAAAAGTCTCATAGAATCTCGTGTTCGCAAGTCCAAAAAGTTTAAGGTCAAAGTTCACAAAAACCGGTTTTTTTTTGTGTGTAAATTTTTGTAAATAACTTGTTTTCCTTTGCTCTAAATGAGATTTAAAGTCATTAGTAAAGTTTTAGAGCATAAAATTCTCTACAAATTTGGTCTTAAGGAATACTTTATACAATTAACTGTTCTTGAAATAGAGCGCAAAGTTTGAGAAGCGCTTAGCCGTTTGTATGATAACTAAGGTGGTCACACAAGGCTATACCTGGATATTTTTTTTTCACTGTATCTTCGGCGCAGACCACTTAATAGTTTCTAATTGGCTAAAAAATAAGATTGGCAAAGTTTCAGCTTAATTGGATAACGGTAAACCGTGCCATAACGAGGTTGAAATTTTTAAAAACTGCTGTTTTTCTTTGATAAAATGAAAACCACTCATCCTAGAAACTTGATTCCTGTCTCATTCTCTAGGAAATTTTGTTGACTTGAACTTTTACTTAGATCACTTTTTTGCTAAACCTCTTAGATATGTAGATATTCAGCATTTTCCGTGACAGGACATGATCCGATTCCTCAAAAGTGACCTTCTAATCAAATGCCTAAAAGTACATCTACTTTCCAGATTTTTATTAATTTTTTTATTATTTTCATTTTGTACAATAAAAATGGTTTAGTTAAAAGTATTATCAAAAGTTGATGTAGCAAAATCCAAATTGAAAATGAAGTAATTAGGAGAAAAGAAAAGCAAAGAAGGAATAATTTGGGTTTTGCTATATTAGCTTTTGATAATACTTTTAAATAAACCGTTTTATTGTACAAAATTATATATATTATACATATTTATACTTGCTATAAATATATATGAATTTCAGTGGCATGTGGTCCATGGATGCTGTGGATGCGGTGAATCCCTAAAATTTTTAAAAAGTCATAGGGTGTCATATTTGAATAGCGTGTAGCTTTATTTCGACTTGCTTTAATTTAAAACTTATGGAACTTTTTAATGTAAGAAAATTTAGAAAATATGAAAAATTTGTACCAGATTTTCTATTTGACTTATTTCAGCTATCTTATAGAAAATACTTTTATTTTATGAGGTTTTCATGTATTTTGGACATCACTAATTCATTTAAAATATATAAATTGCATAAAAACATAAAAACAACTAAACTATCTTTTAGCAGATTTGATTAATTACGATTAATGTGCACAGAGGGGTGAACCGCGACCTTATATCGTGTACACCTACTTCCACTTCCACTTTCATTTCCAAGTAGAAGACAATAGATGAAGAGGCATTCATTATCTAATGAATTCCAAAATAATTCCATATAATTCCAAAGACGTGTACACCTAATTCCAATCGCGGTTCACCCCTCGATGTGCACTATAACTTTACCTTCCACGAGCACATCTGTTAAAAGTTCATTTTCAGCTTTAAAATAATTAAAATGAAGAAAGACGCTCTGTCTGTTGAAAAAATTTAATGTTAAAATTGAAAAATAAAGAAAAATAGTATGATGCGGTTATCGATGATGTTTGCAAAAATAAATTGAAAAAAATGAAGGATTCGTTTTTGGACAGTATTCTCTGGTTGTAAAGTCACCGTACGGTACTGGTGTAGGTATATGAGTAAATCCAACTTATTTTGCTTTTATTACCTAAAATTTTAAAAATAATTATAACTTTATCGCACCCCAACAATAATAATATAGATATCTATAGACCAATTTCTAATAATGGCCATGAATTAAAAAATATTTTTCAATTTTTTATGATTTTTCCCATTCAGGTGGGACAATCAATCAAGGGGACGGAATTGACATTAGAGAATTTTGATTTGCTAATATAGGCAGAGACTGGCTTAAAAATATGGAAGATTACAATTTTGGTTACAATTCACTAAAAGTAAAACAACAATAGAAAGTTTTTTTAAATAAATATTTTTATATGACTTGTTATCGCAGGGACGGAAATGACACTTATGAACGACATAATTAATCACTACCTTTATGAAGTCATTTTTTTGTGTTACCATATGAATAAAATTAACACCACTGGTTGATATTAACAAACCAACTCACCAACTGACAATAGTTTCTCTCTTGACCACTGCAGTGATGGCGTGAGTCAAGTTAAAATACTAAAACTATATTGGGGACGGAATTGACACACTGTCTTTGGACAATTTTAATAATTTTTCTAACAAAATTTTAATAACTAAAAAACTTTATTAAATTGTATACTCTTCATTCATCTTTTTTTTTATTTAGGTGATATTTTATTCAGTCATATCTGAACATTTTTCAAGTAAATACACGGGTTTGAAGATTTAAACAGCCAAATTGGACAGGGGACGGAATTGACTTTTTGAGATTATTTGAAATGAAAAAATATGGAATTGAGTGAAATCGGCGTTAAAAAATTTATTAGTGCAACAATAAATGTATACAATTAAAGACTATATTATTAAAAATGGAAATTTATCTTAAATTGGAAAAAAAACCTAGTGGACTTTACAATGCAAAATATATGTTGGATTTGCTCAAATGCTTATTTGCATCAAGCAGAGAACAACTTCATTGATTTCTCTTCATGAAGACTTAGAGAGCTTAAAATCAAAAGAATCTTGAAGAATTTTGAATTAAGAAAATTAAATACTATAATATTTTGTTTTATTTCAAAAGGTATAAATGATAAAGTATATAGACTAAATATTTTTATAAAATATTTTTTTTTATTATTTAGAATTTAACAATAATACGGATTTATATAGGTATAATATGTATATATATAATTTCTTAATTTAAAAAATATATATTTGTATAAATATAATTATATATTGCACTTTTTTCATCTTTCTTTATTGGATTATCTGAATTTCAATCAATTTTTACTTTCACTTAGCTTATATAATAAGTGAAAGTATTATTTAATTTTCCCTATAAAGAGAAGTTTGGGACAAAATCTATTATTTAATAATAGTAATAGTAAAAAATAATATTAATAATAACATAATAATCATAAAATCATTATAATTAACACAACATAAAAAAAAACATTTCGATTGTTTATAAAACAAACGTCACAATATTCTCTTAAGAATTATTACTTGTATATTATATATATAAATTAATTATATTTATATGATTTACTTGGGAATTTGATAATTTATCAATAGAAAAAAAATCAATTCAAATGTCACATCACATAATTGATTTTAATATATTGATTCTAACACTAAAATCACTCACAGTGGATTATTATCTTGTACAGATGGAACCAGTTCACAAATAACACGTTTGAGGCTTGAATAATTTAGAGCAGTGCTTCTTAAACTATGGGTGGCGACCCCATTTTGGCTCGCATAACTGAATTTTGGGGTCGCAAAACATCGGTCAACATTGACAATGAAACAACCCAAACAGAAGGGAATATTGCAGCAATATTATATTGTAATATTAAACCTTGCAGAGAGATTGCAGGAACATTGCAGCAATATTCCTATGTCCGCCTCTTTTACATTGCTGCAACATTGCGCCAATATTGCGGGAACATTGCACCAATATTCCCACTTCAATGTTGCCCCTACAATATTGCTGCAATATTACCAATATTGTGCAAGGTTCGCAATATTGCTGCAATATTTCAGTCGATCTAGGAATGATCAATGAAAAAATCAAAATGCGCATCGGCCAAAAATGTATGTTTAGTGAATTCGACGAATTTTTGTCATTGAATTTGCAATAATTTGAGCAATTTTATTTAATTATGTGAAGCAACATTCTCAGCATTGCCTATTATAAAATCAAATTTGAAAAATATCGAATATGATTATCTCCTGTTTATTTAATAAGAAACAAGCAGATCCATTTCATTATTATATTTAGATTAAATAATTGTAATTTTGTAGTTTTTTTTAATAAATTGTAAATTACAAAATATGTAGGTATGTTTATAAAGATTCGCTTAATTATAAATTTATTTTTTATTTTCTTGAAAAATGATGATTTTATACCATATAACTATATAATATGGGGTCGCGAAAAATTTCAAAATGGGGTCTAGAATGAAAAAAGTTCAAGAAGCGCTGATTTAAAGGAATTAATTATTTAAGTTTTCTTCTCAATCCGATTTCTTTTTATTATAAAAACGAATATATTATTTATAGATTTACAAGCTTCTGTATAACTGTATACACATCAGAGTATACAGGAATTTTAAAACCCCTATTCAACAAAACTCCGTGGGATAATTGTTTTTCAAACTATTTTATACAACCAAAATAATTCCCGTCGAAAATATTCACGATAAGCCACGTTCAGGAATTGTTAAGGATTTTTAAATTTTAAAGTGAAATACATTGTTAGGCGAAATTATAGAGTCGTAGAATGCGATTACAGCGTCAAAAAATAAAAATGATAAAATTACACCTACATCTACTAGTAATAGAGTAGAATCCCAAAAACTCGACACTCGATAACCCGGGAGTCCGGATAACTCGGCCACACCTTGGCAGCGCAAAAAAATCAGGTATCAGGCAAATTACTGTACAGTGTGTATTCATTAATTTTCATTTTCATGTAGTAAAGGCTCTATGCCTTCATAAAGTACTTATTTTTCTTATATGTTTAAGGGTATTTGGGCAGTTTATTCTCTTTTGTATTCTCAAGCAAACAATAATACATACAACAAGTACAGTACTGTATTTTCTGAGGAATAACACGGCATTTTCACAAACTCGGCCTTATTAGGCCGAGTTTTCGGGACTCTACTGTAGTAAATAAATATAATGTAAATCTTAAATACAGAAACAATCTGGAAACGTTTATTAAATTTTTTTTCTAATTTTAAGAAATTTGAAAAGATAGTTGATTTAAGAAAGAAATATAAGGAAAAACAAAAACATGAATTAAAATCTAAAATTTCCGAATATGAATATTCAATTAGAACAGAAAATTCTGAATGTACCATACTAGCAAGTCATTCAACTAACTTGGAATACAATTTTGATTTTTCCAATCTCAAAATTTTAGACAAAAAGCTGAATTTAGAAAAAAAGATTAATTTGAGAAATTATAGAAATTTTAATCAACAAAAATTAAATTAACAAAACGTCAGATATGGATTGTTTTTCTAATATTTATTAAAAAACAATTTTATAGTAAATACTTTTATTTATTTATTTATTTATTTTTTTATTCAAGGAAATTTCATCTCCAAGACAATCTCTGTATCAATCAAAATATTTATGTATTTGTTTATAGGTGCCTTAAATTTCATTCTTAAAGAATTTTTTTTCAAATTTCTTAAAATTTCCATTGATAAATGGAAAATTTCTCCAAAAACGTTTCAATTTCAAATAAACGTTTGAAGATTGTTTTTTTTTTTTTATAAAAGATATGAATTTATTTACAAAACAATAAAATATTTTTAAAATATCTAATAGTATTCAACTATCCAATGGAAATCATTGGTTTTCAGCGGGTCTTTTATGTTTAGGGTTTCTCAAAAATTGTTGACTTTGAAATTATGTTATCTGCGGATTAACAAATTCGAAATATAGGCCAAAGCCCAAATTTAACAGCCATGGAAGCTACTAGAGGCCTGGGATAGACAGCTGGAGAACGAAATCTCCCGATAAGGAGTCAGTTTTGTACGGAACAACATTTTTTAAGCACAACCGACATGTAATATAAACATGTCTATTAATTAATTAATTGATTTGACCTAAATTCATTTTCGTTAAAATTTTTTAAATTAAAAATCTAATAATAAATAAGATTTCTGAAAACTATTTAAATAATTAATTTAGGGACAGTGGTTAAAATTCATCTAAAATTTAAGGGTTCAATAACATATGTTTAATTAATAATATTTAGGCCCATGCATGTTTAAAAGGGAAAGATTTCATTTTCATTTTCAAAATTAAAAGGGATGCAAGCAAAAAAAAGGTTGAGCTACATTTTTGGGAAATAAATCTATATGGCCTTTCTAGCCAGGGAATATTTCCCAAAATTTTACAAAGCACTAAGTTTTTTTTTATCACACTTGAAAAAGAATTGTAGATTTTACTAATTATCACGTTCATACGCTAAAAATAGTTTTTTTTGTATTATATTTCCTAGATTGACAGATTATAAATCACAAAATAAATGAGTTGCTTAAATATAATAGAAAATTGCATTTAATTTTTTTTTTCATCGTCTCTATGAGTCGTAATTATATATTAATATCTAGATTATAAATATTAAAAATTATATTTTCTATATTTATATTTATTTATTATAAATAATTCGAAATAATAAGACGCTAAGTATTTAATATAAGAAAGTTAATATAAAATATTAAATTGAATTATAATATACTTTGAGATATTATTATTTGTTTAGAGATTTTCGTGGATATATATAAAATCTATATATCGTTGTTTATTTATTTATCTCGATTATTTATTATTGCATTACTTTTTTATTTCTCATTCTATTGACTAATATAGGAACCAATAAATATATAAATATTTATTTAATGTATTTTAAATATAAATATATATTAACTCTCTATAGTCTATATATATAATATATTGCTTAATCGATCTTTAATATCGATTTGATTTAAAATATAATGAATAATAATTAAATTAAAAGAATGGGTGTCGTAAATGATTAAAATTAAATCCGTTGCGATTTTTGTGAATTAACTATAAATAAAATATTCTAAATGAATAATATTATTAAATAATAAATGAAATCAAACGAGAAAATATTTAAAATATTCTGATAAGCCACCAGATTCTTGTTTAAAAGAAGAAAAAATAGTTACAATTTTCAGTTAAAGATTTGTTAAGTAGAAAATTAATATTTTTTTACATAAAAGAGATCAATTGATGTAAGTAGATAGCCTAGTGAAAAGTCAATTTTTTCAATTCATTAATAAATCCAATCAATTTTGGGTTTCACATCGAACAAGTAAGAGAAATAAGGGATTTTCAATTAAACTATTTTCCACTTATATAATCTTATATTTGTCTCAATCCAGTGTTTCTTTATATATATATAGTATATGATAAATGTAGTCTAATTTCCAGCTGTAATTTTCTTTTAATTAAATTCAACTTTAAAAAGTGTTTTTTTTTTTTATTTTTAGATAAACTAATGTTTGCATCAGCAATGAATCCCAAACCTCGATGCCGTACCCGAAGTAATTGAAAGCCCAGGTCTGAAAACGAGCTGCAGCACTCCGAATGAGTAGTCGAACTGTTTTCAGAATTTTACACAAAGACCTTCACTTTCACCCCTAAAAGCTTGTGATTGTCCACCAACTGAATGAAGGAAATCTTGCACAACGTCAGCAGTTTGCTGTGAGAAAGCAAGCGATTTTTTATTGCCATTTAACAGTGAACAAGTGAAATTCATGAAAAAAATCATTTTGAGATTTTTTTTAAATCAATTTCACTTTTTCACTATTAAATGGTAATATCTAAGCTTTCATTTTTCGCAATAAACATTTTTGTAAGTTAATAAACAGCTGAGTTATTCTCATTTCAAAAACACCCATCCATTCTGGTCCACCCTTTATCAAGAATTAATTCCTAGAGCTTTGATCAATAGTACATTAATCAAGATATTCAGTCTAGATAGTTGCTAATTAAATAATTTCTCAAGCTTAATCCGACAATAAGCCTGAGTTAGTTATAAATTATAGATTAATACTTTCATTGGGAAAGAGCTACAGTTTTCACAAACCATGTTAGAGAAATTTTCATGGAATTATATACCAAGTATGGAAATTAAAGCGATTCCGAATAACACCCCCCTAACACATATTTAGAATATTCAATATTTTCTGTTAGATTCCATTTATAAGTAATTATATATTTTCGTTTTGAATATATTTAATAAATTCTCAAAAAATTTTTATAATAATAAAAATGAATTTCAAAACAAATATAACAAATACGAGTATATTTAAAATATATATTTTTAATTTATTAAAAATTAGGAAGACTCTAGTGATATTTGTTGTTGTTTTCTATTATTATATTTTTTTTTATTATAAATTTATAATTTGATGTTTTTAATGTTGTTGAATGGTATTCAATAAATTAAATAATAATAAAAAAATAATAATAATAGATTTAGAATCTATATTTAAATTGAATATAACATATAAATTAATAATATATAAATGAATGCAATAGTTTATAAAATAAATAACAAAACAACAAACAAGGTGTTTTTTTTCATGAGCATTTCTTTGTTTTGTTTTTGTTTGTTTGTTTGTTTTGCTAAAAAAATTGTAAATGTTATATAACATATATATTATAAGAGAATTTATAAAGTATTGCCACAATTTTTTGTTGTACGAGTATATTGCACAAACAACACAAGTCTTGTTTTTAAAGAATTTTCGATTTGAAAGAGATTAGAAGACAATTCAATAATTATTTAAGATCTGGACGTCCTCACAGGAGAAGGGCAAGCAAATGGGGGTCTAATCCCTTTCAAAATTTCACTTTTATAGATTGTATTCTTATTTGATAGATTTCTTTCTTAGTTTTTTCATTAATTTTTTATAGGTACAAACTTATTTTATAAAGTTTTTTGACTTTTCTTGTCTGCCCAGACAGGCTGGAATATTGCAGCAATATTGCGAACCTTGCACAATATTGGCAATATTGCAGCAACATTGCACTGACAACATTGAAGTGGCAATATTTCTGCAATGTTCCTGCAACATTGGCAATATTAGCGCAATGTTGCTCCAATGTAAAAGAGGCAGACATAGGAATATAGTTGCAATGTTGCTGCAATGCTGCTGCAACGTTCCTGCAAGGTTAAATATTGCAATCTAATATTGCTGCAATATTCCCTTCTGTCTGGGTGGGAAAATATCTGCTGACGCCCATATTACTAGGAATTGAAAATCATTTGACTTTCAATATGAAGCACCATTTAATTACAATATAAATATCGATAAAAAAAAAATGAAATGAACGGGCAGAATAAAGAATAAAAATGATAATAAATGACGATGGTGGAAAGAAAAGTGGAGGGAATTCAGTTTATCAGTCAAAAAACAATTAATGGGCAGTGTGTGTGTCTTCAGCAATTTCATTCAATGTCAAAAAATAACAAAACTTAAATTAATATACACTATAAAATACATACCTACTTTTATCTATAGGTATCGGCTTATGCAATGTCGGAATGTAACACGAATAACAGGAATATATTAAAAGTAATAGTTAAATATAAAAAAAATATCGGAATTTAAAATATGAGTGATTGCAAATTAAATTTTGCAAACTTGTATATATAATATATATATATATATATTATGTATATACAATGTGGTGCAAAAAAAGTGGAACACTTAGTTTTTTCAAATAATTTTCAGAAAAAACCTATTTTATTTAAACTATTAGTTTAATTTAAACTCTTTAAAATTCAATTTATTTAATCTAGGATAAATTTCTAGGTCTGAAATCTGATCCCTTTATTGAATTGTATTAAATGATTATCGTCTAATATCGAATTAAATTGAATATTTTAATGTTTATCAGTTTGATTTGAATATCCCTTCTTTTAATTTAATTTCATTTGTAATATTGTCCAAGTATAATGCCTCTAAAGACCGAGGAAGTAGCTCAAGCTATAGCTCTAATAAATGATGCAAGATCGTATCGGTATGTCGCTCAACGACTTAAAGCATGGGTTGGAAGTATCCATAGAGCTGGAAAACGATATAGAGAAATAAACTGTTATGCCAGGAGACCGGGATCTGGTCAAATTGGAGCTTCAAATGAGAGAGATGACCTATTCATACAATTAGAGGTATTGAGGGATCGGGATACTGCATATAGCAGCTCAAATTCAACAGCGCTTTCTACAAAATCGACCTAAGTGTTTGGACTATCAGAAGACGTCTCCGGGAATTAGGGTTGATGTCAAGGAAACCAGCGACAGGCCCTCTTTTGACACCGAATATGTTATATATTTCTAAGTGTTCCACTTTTTTGCACCACAGTGTATATTATTAAAATAAACGTAGGTAGGTATATAATAAAAATTAAATAACAACAATTCGCTCATAACTATTTTAACAAAGAATAATTTGCTTATATTTAAGAATTGGTTTAATATGATTTTATATCATATCACAACGAATGAGGTGATAGATTGCTATAAATATCTAAAAATGAATTTGAAAATGTTCGGGAGGGGGGGGGGGGTGAAAAAACTCTCAAGAGAAGGAGGGCCTTGTTTTTGTTCGGCCTCGAGATCGAGAAAAAGAGAGTAGGGAGATGATAACTAGGTATTTGCTAATGGAAAGGCGGTTGGCGCCTGTTTGCTAGCCATGGTCTCGGGGGTCAGACCATGAAGAGCTCGACGGGGCGGCCGTGCATGGTGTGTCGCTGCTTGTCGAGAAAAGCCCGCTCGGCGTCAATCCTTGAAGGGAACGCGATGAGAGCCTCTCCGTTGGGTCTGCCGTCTGCGCCCAACAGCAGCTGCACGCAGTCACTGCTCAGCTACGACAAGAGTCCAACACCTGCATACCTTTAATCTCAAGTTTCGATCCACCACCTTTTCCTCAAAAGCGGATGCTTAGCTCTCTCTCAACCCGCAACCACTACGAGAGATTTCCGCCCTGGCAATTCCAGAAACACCAAACAGAGAAACGAGAAGGAAAAGAAACAAAAACAAAAATCAAAATATATAAATAATTGTTACACCTCCTGTTCCAAAAGAAGCCTTCGTTAAACACGCCAAGTGCAGAAATTTTCAAATTTTTCATTTTTGATATTAATAGTTGAATTAAAAATTTTAAATACTATATGAGAAAAATAAAGAAACTATGGGTGATTAAAAATAAAATCGAATTACAATATTTGTCGAATTAATAAATTGAAACAAGCAAATAATTTTTTGGATTACTGAGATTAAAGAAAAAATAATAATTAATTATGGAGAAAAATCTTAGTCTGTCTGGTTATCTGTCTCTCTGTGGATTCAAATGAACCAAAGGTCCTAGAAAATTTGTTCTAATGTCTTTATATATGTTGTAATAAAAACCCGAACGTGTTCTTACTAGTTAAAACGAGTTTCACCCAATAACCTTGTGGCGACTAAAGTTTACTGATGTTGTTTAAGTTTGGGTCAAAGGTCTAGAATCTTCATTTTTGAACTTCCGCCTCATTTTGTGTGTTTATTTTCAAAAAATTTTAAACGAAAATGTCAAAAATTAGAAGCAACGTTGTAGAGTAATTTTTGATATTTTGGTTTAAATAATATTGAAAATAAACACACAAAATGAGGCGGAAGGTCAAAAATGAAGATTCTAGCCCTTAAACCAAACTCAACCAACATTAGTAAACTCTAGTTGCTACAAAGGGATTCAGAGAAACGCGTTTTAACTAGTAAGAACCCGTTTTCTTACTAAAAACCGGTTTTTACTGCAACATATTTACAAATTCAAACTGATAAGATTATTGACTTTCTAACTTCAAAATTTCCTGCTGAAAAATTCAGTGATTCAGAAAAAACGAGTTTTTGATGTTTTATAGTAAATTAGCTGAAAAAATATTCTACTAAGTTTCAGCTTTCTAGCTCAAACCGTTCGTTGATGAAAAATATTAAATTCTCCGAAATTTGTTGAAAATTTACCTAGAGAAAGTTTTCACTTTTTCCAGTATATGTTTTTTAGATTAAATTATTCTATTTTCAAAATGGTCCTGTCTAAAAAATTTTGACAGTGATATTATAGTTTTTAATTTTGTTTCTAGTATTAAGCATTTATGTTGGAAAAATCATTAAGTAATGTTGGATTTAAACTTATATGGAATTAGACAAAATATGTGAGCGCCTGGCTAGGCATGCAGAATAGAGCATCACTTGCATATTCTACAGGGAATTGGTCTTTTTCATTTTAACGCATAACCCAAGTTCGCTATTGGACATTCTACTATATATATAATATATTATGAGAAATAAAGCACAAACTGTTCATTAGTTCATTTAATGATCTTATTAAAAGAGATTAATAACAAGAATTCAATAATAATAATTTTAATTTTTTGATTTGTTAATTTTAAAACAGAGTAAATTAAAGGTCAAGTCACGTCATTAATTTGTTCAGTATTTTAAGAATATTCAAAATTTTTAATTCAACAGTTTGTTAATGATAAAAAATTAAAAATATTGATTCACATGCAAAAGGTTGTTTCACATAAGATAGAGCTTCTGTTGTATTTATTAGGTATAGGATGCAATTGAATTAATATTTTAATTCAGTTAATATAATTTAAAAGAATAATAAATAAACTGAATAAAAATTTAAATTAGTTGGGAATTTGAATTAATTTATTAAATAAATATATTTGTTTTGAAAAATATTAAAAAAATAAAAAAATATAAATGGAACCAGAACCCATGTGCTAATATCCGAGATGAGCATAAACAATTTTCTTCCATTTGAAAATATATAGGATGGAATGGAAGGATTTAAGGATAATAAAAAGACTCCCAATAAAAGAAGTTTTAGTGGAAACTTTTATTTTTACATTTTTGAAACAACGTTTCGGAGGATCTTGCATTCTGATTCAGGGTTCAAAGGATCAATGAATGAAACATATAAACCTTTGAGTACTGAAAATGGAGGGAAGATTCTCCGAAAAGTCGGTTTTTAGGAAGATGAAAATGACTTTCCAATAAATTTATTTTATTCGAAAATGTATTTTTTCATTATCCTTGGGCTGCCTTCCATTTAATCTCCATGATGTTTTGTTTCCTAGAGGAAATAAAGCAATAGTCCTATTTAGTTTTAATCGAGGGGTGATCCGCGATTGGAAGTAGGTGTACACCTCTTTGGAAGTATTTTGGAAGTACTTGGAAATATCTGGAAATACTTGGAAATATTTGGAAGTACTTGGAAATATTTAGAATTACTTGGAAATATTTGGAATACTTGGAAATATTTGGAAGTACAAGTGGAAGTAGGTGTACAGCATATTAGGTCGCGGTTCACCCCTCAGTTTTAATAGATATATTATTCTTGTATTGAAAATT
Organism: Forficula auricularia; assembly: GCA_024734495.1. NCBI lineage: Eukaryota > Metazoa > Arthropoda > Insecta > Dermaptera > Forficulidae > Forficula > Forficula auricularia. The sequence goes on along the minus strand of JALMQS010000690.1, from coordinate 542,498 downwards.
TTCTTTGAACAATTTAAATAAAATAAGATAAAAGTGTCCAAGCATCTCTGACGTCAGACCATTGATTCTGGATTCTGTTAAAGTTTAATTTTCAAAAAAAAAAAATATTAATTCAGTGGGTGGCCAAATTATTATACTCAAATGATTTTTATCAAGTAAATTTATTTTATTCAAACTGTATAGGCGGCCCTAAAAAAAGAAATTTGCAAAGATAAAATAATTCCTAACAAAAGGGATTTGATAGAAAATATTATTAAAGCATGGCACAATACACCTGCACTTCAAGAAATAGCCAAAAATGCATCGCCAGCCAGCATTGCCGCAGCACATACAGAATGTCATTGCTCGAAAAAGAGGATTCAATGAATATTGAAATTGTATTTGGAATTGTATTTGTAATATTGAATTTGTATTGTCCTAAGCTAATAAACCTATAAAAGATAACAATTGAAACGATATTATGAGTTTAATACAGTGAAACTCCTCAAATTCGAACTAATTGGGGCTGTAGCTTGTTCGGATTTCAATTTGTTCGGATTAGCCGAAATCAGCTTCGACGATTCAAGATAACTGATATCAAGTGAAAGATTAAGTGATATTTTGTGTGTTCTATTATTATTTCATTGTTTTTCCAAAGTGTTTAACCTAAAGAATTTCAATAACCAACTTTTACCGTTTTTCAATCCTGAATGACATAAGTATGTAGACACTTTGTTAGTTATGCTAACTGTACTTCTTTGTTAATTTTTCAACTAATTATGTAAAAAAGAATATAATGTAGAATATACGAGTATACATAATTGTTTTATGACTAAATAAGTTAGTTTCTCTTTATTGCGTTTGGATTTCCCGGGATTACGGATTTCCGGGGTTCGGATTTGAGGGATTTCACTGTAGTATCTAAGATAAGCCCTTAAAAACGTATGAAAGATATAATTTTTCAAATGAGTATAATAATTTGGCCTTCAAATGAGTTTAATAATTTGGCCAACTATTGTAATAAATAAGTATTAAATGTTTTTAATAAAATCATTGATTATTAGTATTAAATTTAAATCCTCACTCTTTAATGATGAGCTATATTTATAGTTAAGCAAAAATCCTTTCTTTAAAGCAGTTAATAATCTACAAATGAATGAAGAAGAAATGAAGAAAAAAATGTGAAGATTTTTTTAAATAAAGGTGTGGATGGGCTATTTGGATTAGAGTGGTCCTTATTTTGGATATTTTCGAATATTTACGCTGACAGGGGCTCATATGGTTAAAAAAAATAAAAAAATAAATTTCCCTCAAGTTCAAGTCTCTATCTCAATTTTAACCTAGTACTACAGAGCGATTAATTTTCCCATCCAAATAACATGGGGCTTTTGGCATTGAACGATCAATTTTTTATTCCGGCCACAGTAATAGTTCAAAAAATTTGAAACTCTGTAGACTCCATCCTTATAATAGTAGCTATTCCTCAGAATTTTAGCTATTATAATTTTGGAGTCTATAACTTACTAATACTAATATATAGCAGTATTTTATCTAGATGTAACTCCAAAATTGTAATAGCTAAAAATTTGTAAAAATTCTGAAGGATAGCTACCATTATAAGGACAAAGTCTACAGAGGTTCAAATTTTTTGGACCATTACTTTGGGTGGAATAAAAAATTGATCGTTCAATGGCAAAACCCCATGTTATCTAGATGGGAAACTTAATCCCTCTGTAGTACTATGTTAAAATTGAGATAGAGACTTAAAACATGGGGGATATTTTTTTTATTTCGAACCATATGAGCCTCTGTCAGCGTAAAAATTCGAAAATACCCAAAATATGGACCACCCTAATTTGGATATTTATCAAGTGAAGTAAATAGATAGTTGGGAGAAGAAGAAGGCCAACGCACCTCATAACCTGCACCATAAAAAGCCAAGGCATCCTCGACGCAGGCGTCGATGGGCATTCCGTGCATCATTACCAACGATTGAGGAGGGTGTCCTGGAGGTTGGGGGGGTTGCTGCTGCGGGGGCGGTTGCTGAGGCTGAGGCTGAAGATTGGTAGGCCCGCCAGGGGGTGGCCCCGCCAGGTGGAAGTACGAAGTCGGACTTACTGGAGGCGACGGGTAGGGCCAATAAAACACCGGCTGCCACGAGTTCAGAAAAAACACAAGTTACACTTTAGAGAAACGAGTTTTACAAGATTATTTTAAATATTATAGATACACTAAAATAATAAAAACCAAAGCCAATTCAGTACTTTCATGAATATATTCGTAAACTGTGTACTTGAAATTATAGAAATCCGCAGAGATATCCAGGGATTTTTTTTTTTTTTGAGCTGTTTAAGGAGGTTCTTTTGCGACAATCCACACAGTTTTAGCCTCGTAACCACTCTATAAATATGAACGGAACTAAAATTTTAGGGTATTTTTTTTTAACGTGACTGTCCACTCACACTACGAAATCTCTATATAGATACACAGATACTAACCGGATCGTTTCCAAGCCATTGTGCTTATATCCCCTCCACTAAAAATAATGGCCTAAATATGTTGTTTTTTTTTTGTTTTTTTATCAAAACTACGTGGTAAATAATTTCAATTTATTCTTAAGTTACTCCGAATATATTATTCTAACAAATATTAGTTTTTGATGGTGAAAGTCCTTCAATGAAAAAAAAATAAAATAATGATCATATCCCACCCTTTCCCTATCTACCCTATGTAAAAACTGTAATTTTTAATTGCAATTATTTCTTGTTTGGTGTGGTAAATCGTCTTCAAATTTTAACAGTATATATATTATGCTTTTAATTACATATATTCCAAGTTTCAAAAACTTCTTGAATTTTTTGCATTTGTGAAACAACTACCTTAATACGTATATCTTTTTCCCTATATGTTTTAATATTATTTAGTGCATCAGAATTCAAACTCTATTTATAATTTATAAACCTCTTTAAAAAAGATAACCCAGGTAAAAACTAAATAAAATTTTTAATAAATACTATATAGTGTATACTATTTAAGTCTTAAAATGGGGTGAGGGGGACTTGACGTAAAATTTATAAGAATGATTCAAATTCTATAAAAGAAATGGACGGAGGAGTTGAAGCCTGTCCTCTCCAACAAAAATCACTTTTCTTGAGTGAATTGTCTGCTCACCTGGTAATAGGATCCTGGGGGTGGTCCCCGGATGAGCGCAGTAGGCGGCGGCGGGGGTTGCGGGGGCGCAGGGAAGGTCATGAAGGTGCCAGGGTAATGACCAGGAATCAACGTGCCACCTGTTCACACACAATACAATTAGAGAACAGAAAAAAAGATATAAAAAATTAGAAAAATAATTAGAATAAGTCACAAACAAAGAGTAAATATCTTCAGGCATTCAAAAAAAAGATAAATAAATTAAAATAAAGAAAAAATTATTTATAATTATTTCATGAACACGAATAAATAATACAATAAAACTACCACGTTTCGATTGCAGTAAGTCGATCGAAATGTGGATGTTTTATTGTATTATTTATTCGTTTTCAAGAAATAATTATAAATAATTATGTGTAATTTCATTAAAAATTAAAAATTTAATAAAATTAATCAGAAAAAAATATAAGCTTCAACAGCTTCATTACTGAAAAAATTATAAATTTCAATTTAATTTGGAATTCTATGATATTTTCGTTCACGCTTATCTCATACATAATCTAAGGATATAATAAATAATCAAGAAGAGAATAATCAATTAAATTAAAATAAGAGCAATTCCATCCAGTGACAATTCTCAAGAATACAATCGGGAAAATTCAGTTTGGTGAAATAACATATTTTGGAGAGTAGGCACATAAAAAATAATTCACTAAAAATCCATAATATTAACTATGCATTTATTTTTTCCTAATAAATTTTCAATATCAAGAATTTTTATTGAAAAAAATATTTTGCTTTCAATGGAAAGTGCAAGAGTTGATTAAATTTAATTTGGACCACCTTGGGCCAATTCAAGCCAACGCCAATGTGTAGAGAGCTTGTATTAGCCGATATTGGATGACGTTGGCAATGAGATTGACGATAGTTGGCCTTCGGGGGGGTGCCATTGTGTGGTGGCAGCTTCAAAAGCTATCTCAATTTATTGGTGGTCAACGTGAGCCCAAGTTGGCCCATAGTGTAGAGGAACCATTAGGGTTGTGTTCTTGTCTAAGGAGCAAGAACTATTTTTTTCAAAATTCCGTTTTTGTTGGCTAACAAAGCCTTACCAATAGGATAACCGAGGGGTGAACCGCGACCTAATATGCTGTACACCTACTTCCACTTGTACTTCCAAATATTTCCAAGTACTTCCAAGTAATTCCAAATATTTCCAAGCAATTCCAAATATTTCCAAGTTCTTACAAATATTTCCAAGTACTTACAAATATTTCCAAGTACTTCAAAATATTTCCAAGCTCTTCCAAATATTTCCAAGTACTTCCAAATATTTCCAGGTACTTCCAAATATTTTCAAGTACTTCCAAATATTTCCAAGTAGTTCCAAAATAATTCCAAAGAGGTGTAGACCTATTTCCAATCGCAGATCACCCCTCGAAGATAACTAAATAAATAAAACTTCACTTTAAGAGAATGTTTAAATAAATTAAATTGGAAATTTTGTCTTTCCAAGTATTTCTTTATCCCTTGCGAGTTTCCCTTTTAGTTATTATCAGATGACATTTCAGGTCCCCATAAATTGTGAAATCATTTTCTATGTATCTCAGGATCTTCATATTCAGTGTCCTTACTTTTTTGATCAATCAGATTTTTATTTTTTCCCCATCATATAGACAATCTAACTAATTTACAAACCCCTTTATCACCTTGCAAAAATTTAAGCTTCTCAGATCATTTGTGTTTTAAGGGTTTTTTTTAAGCCTACCCTACCTTCGAACGCCCTTTCCCTTATTTTGAAAAAAACTAAGGATCATGTAAAATATTATTTTACCAGTACAGTGTTATTTAACTCTTTTAAGCTGTCAATTTAGAATATATATTTTTTTAATTCTCCCATGATCTCAGCGAATACCTGCTGATAGTAGAATATTATTGGAGTTGTTCATTTTTTTATCAGGAATCCGAAAAGTTTGTTTGGGGGGTGAAAATCCTTAAAGGGTTTATTTTTCAATAAAATCGTTAAAATTGATCTGCGATCAAAAACTTATTTTATTCTATGATAAATTATTCTAAACATTTTACTTTTGTTTTAATAAAATTTAATTATATTGACCGGCTATAACCTGATTTCTTGAAGGGAAGACAATGGGAAACCACCCCTGTGAAAAATTCTCCATGAAAATTACTTTGGAGACGATTCTTTCCATAGTAATCGAGTATGGTACTTAGAATTATACCAATTAATTTTTTAAGCGAGAAACTTTACCTGCCTCCCCCCCTTCATAATCAAAAAGTGAACAGATCAAAATTAAAGATGCATAGAAAAAGATTTTTCAAAAGTAAAGAAGCTCTAATATTTTCAGTTCAATCAATGAGATTCTAACATGATGTGAAATATTTTTATTGAAGAATTATATATTATAACGCAAAAAAAAGCACGATTAAAAATAAAGTTTGAATACTTAAACCATTTTTTATATAGATCAGTTATTTTTTAATATTATTATTATTATTAATTAAATAAATAATGTAACATCACATTTTAGCTTTCTCTTTAAGAATTTAAATTACAGAAATAGTATGTAAAAAGAATATTAAAAAATTTAAAGTACATTTAAAGTATATTATTTTTTTTTTATGTTCAGAAACTACTTTAGACATTTTGTTTTGTGCGGAGATTGAGATCTTGAGTAAGGGATCATTTAAACAACTGTAACGTACAAAATGTAAACTAACTTCAAAGAAAAAGTATAAATTTAAAGCAATCTACCCAGACAGACTGGAATATTGCAGCAATATTGCGAACCTTGCGCAATAAGCAACATTGCAGTGGCAACGTTGAAGTGGCAATATTGGAGCAACACTGTAGCAATGTTGCATATTGCGCAAGGTTCGCAATATTGCTGCAATATTCCAGTCTGTCTGGCTAGATTGCTTTAAATTTATACCCTTTCTTTGAATTCATTTACATTTTGTACGTCACAGTTGTTTAAATAATCCCTTACTCAAATTCTCAATCTCCGGACAAAACAAAATGTTCCTGCAAGGTTTAATATTGTAATGTAATATTGCTGCAATATTCCCTTCTGTCTGGGTAATTTGGCTCAAAAGAGACGATTTCTAGAGAAGTAGGTCTATATTATACATTCTGTGAAAGGAATAATAATAATAAAAAAAAAGGATTAAATATCGTCCGCTTTTTGTAACGGTCGCATGTCCTTTTTAAATGGGAGCCAAGCAGGATTTACGTCCAATAAATCCGCTTGTTTAAACATATATTTATATACGTATACAATATTTAAATTTAAATATCAAGCATGAATGCTTATCAGATGATTAAATAAATTAAAAAAAATAAATTTTTTCTTTCCCTTGTTTATGAGAATCTGTATAAAATAATTTTCAAAAATTTCAAAATTTTCAAAGTTTACAATTTAAAAAAAAAATTAAAGTACATTTTTGGATGAAAATTAAATATAATATTTGGATTTTTTTTTTTTTGATTCCATGCGAATTTATAGATGTTAAAGTAAAAACCAGTTTTTAGCAAAAACGCGTTTCGCTGAATACCTTTATGGCAACTAGAGTTTACTGATGTAGGTTGAGGTTGGTTCAAAGGTCCAGAATTTTCATTTTTGACCTTCCGTCTCATTTCGTGTATTTATTTCCAAAAATTTTTAAACGAAAATGTCAAAAATTAGAAGAACAGTTGTAAAGGATGTAATTTTTTGACATTTTCATTTAAAAAATTTTGAAAATAAACACACGAAATAAAGTGGAAGTTCAAAAATGAAGATTCTAGACATTTGAACCAAACTCAAACAACATAGGCAAACTGTAGTTGCCATAAAGGTATTCAGCGAAACGCGTTTTTACTAAAAAACGGGTTTTTACTGCAACATAGACATGAGTTGAAGCAGCAAGTCAATGAAAGTTGAGCCAAAAAGAAAGAACTTGTAGTGGAATCTAATCCAAATACTATAAATTCACAAGGCCGTACTATATTAAATGTATATTTTAAAATTATATAAAGTCAGGTTTTATTTGAATCTGTGCCGAAAGGAACAAATAGAATATTAAATAAAAAAATAAAAAAAGCAATGAATAAACAAAGTAAACCCCATTCAATGATTATTTTGAGCCCCTCACCTCAGGCGGGACAATAAGAGCCAACAAAAATCAATAAAAAAACCTCCCCCTCTGACACTACTCTTAGAATCACTTGAGACAATGGCAGACAACCAATACACCCAACAAAGCAAAAGACGCACAAGAATTATTAAAAACTAAATAAATAAAGATGGATTTCTAATAATAATAATACTCCTTTTTCCAAAGAAAGATCTATAATTTCAATTTGTTGTTTTTTTGTTTTTTAATTAAAAAAGTACACAAAAAAGATAAATCTTGTTTTTATAATAAATAATTTTGTTTTTCAAATTACGAACAGATTATAAAAAAAAAAAACTACAACCACCGGGAGGGTAGACATTCCACTTGAGTTATATAACAATATGCCGCCCAAAAAAAATAAAGAGAATTGTCTTGGATGGAAGAGCTTTAAGAACAAACATATATTAAAAATATTTATTAAATAAAAGATAGATATATTATGTATATATTATTTAAAACACAAACCTACACCATAAAACATGCAAATTATTATTTTAATAATAGAAACTGAACCAACACCAACAAAATCACCCAAAGTTAGTAAGTAAATTCAATTATACAACCAAAAACCAATTTCAGACATTCTGTATCTGAAATCTTTTTAAATTAAAAAAAATATATTTGTATGTATATTATAGTGTTAGTACTATGTATTAATTATAATAATAATTATAGATGCATTTCTTTTATAGAAAATTGAAATTGTTCTGAAAAATAAGGTAATTCCAAAAAATTTTATTTTTTTTTGCTTTCACATTATATTAAATATCATTTGAAAATATAGACAAAGCAGATCAAAAGCTTTTTTGAATTTAACTAAATTTTATTTATTTAAGAACTATTAAATTTAATAAAAAATATGTAAATTTTGGTCCATTATGGTAAAAGCAGTCCCTGAGAGCATTTGTACAATATGAAAAACATTGGGAAACTGGAATATTGCAGCAATATTGCGAACCTTGCACAATATTGTCAATATTGCTAAGTCGCTAATGTTCCTGCAACATTGGCAATATTGATGCAATGTAAAAGAGGCGGATGTAGGAATATTGCTGCAATGTACCTGTAATCTCCCTGCAAGGTTTAATATTGCAATGTAATATTGCTACAATATTCCCTTCTGTCTGGCCAGATCATTTCACATCCCTAGAATACAAAATGATGGTGTTCTTTTGGATAAAATATTCTAGAGGTAAACTAGACTCGGGGTGGAGATTACGCGAGGGGAAATCATTAATAGCCATTTGCGTCAAAGCAATCTTAGACTTAACACTCTGACGATAATGATGGATAAACTAAAGATTTAGCCAGAGAACTGAAATTTGTAATTGTTTTAGGGGAGGATTTAAATTTTATGCCCATCATAATGAAAATTAATTTCGTTACTTTTCAAGAAATAATTCACAAATTAAAAATGTCTTAACATTGATATACCACTAATGTTCCCAGACAGAAAGGGATATTGCAGCAATATTACATTGCAATATCAGCCTTGCAGGGAGATTGCAGAAACATTGCAGCAACATTGCCAATGTTGCCACTGCAATGCTGCTGCAATATTGCCATATTGCGAAAGATTCGCAATATTTCTGCAATGTTTTATTCTTTCTTTCTTTCTGAAGTCAGCAATACATTGATCTAAAATCAATTTAAGAAGTTCTAAAATTTTAATTATGGATCAATTCTTTTTTTTAATTTGGCCTCTCTTTTGGTTCCTGCGTTTGAACCAGCCTATAAATGTGAGAAAGCAAAACAAAAAAAATACAATATATTTTATATTAGATGTGTATTTTAATATTAAAAATATTTCAAATAAAACAAAATTTGAGTAAATATAATTCAAATATCGGAACAATTTCAATAGCACCAAAACCCAAGAATATTAGAGTACACAAATTACCTAACTCATAAGTTATGGACAATTAGACTTGTGAGAAATGACGTCACCGAATCATTTATATAAAAAAATAATATATAAATATACCTCTTTTGAAATGTCAATTTCTCTCCTACCTGTGCTTTTCAGGAGGGAGGACTGAAGCCACCATAGTGACGAGTTATGGGCCAACCTGTGTACTCTATTAGCCTTGACCAAAACCTCAGTTGTTTGTTGTTTGAATTAAATTCCTCTTAAATATTTAAAATGTTTCTCCTGAAACCACTTAGATTACATATTTTAATGCGATAAACTCATCAGAATGCACGACGTTTTCGACGAAAAAGTGGACAAGAATTTCAAAATTTGGCTATCTCAGTGTATTGACGAGGACGGTGGCCACCTTCGAGATGTCGTTTTTAAAACCTAATGAAATAAAACTTTAAATGTACCCCTGTATACAGAAAAATAAATTAAATCGATACTGCCAATACTTTTTGTGTTATGATTTATTAAAATAATGAAGTGACCGTGCCCCACCTTGTACAACCTGCACTTGAAAACGATTCCAGAATATAAGATGGAACTTCGTGCAATATATAATCTAAGTGGGTTTAGCCGAAACATATTTCGGAATAAACAACTCAGCCACCGAATCATCAAATCTTCAATACTCTTAAATAGTTTATTTAATTTGAACAAATAGTTTTTTTTACTGTTTTAAATCGAATGGACTTAAAATAAAACCATCATTTTTTTGAGAAATTCATTTAAAACAACAAACAACAACCACAATGAACATGCAAGCAAACATTAATACTAAGTGATAGGTAAGAAGTTGACGTGATGTCCTACCTTAAACCATCGGGAAAAATAAGTTCCACCAATATTTTTTTTATTTTTTTTTTATTTTAGCGAGTCACAGAAATATTGGGGTTGTTTGTGTGTGCAGCAACTGAGAGATATATAGAGGCACCAATGATTTTAATAAATTAAAAAAAGTTTGCATTAATATATATTTGTGGCACAACTCTGAGCAAACGGACGAAGGATCAGATCACATGATGCATCGCATATTAGAGCAACCAAAGAGTGAAGGGCGCCTGCAGGTGTAGCTTTTGTGGGGATTAACATGGGCGTAAGGGATCTTATAAGGAAAAGGCAAATGGATGGGCTCACTTTATAATATTATAATGGAGATATTAATGGAGTTGCTGGGCGTTAGTCATTTATTAAAAATGAAAAATAAAATAAATAAACATCAAGCGCGCTTTAGGATCGCTTTTCAAAATACAACATTCACTTTTGTAAAAGTATCCGTTTTATCATGCAGAGATTTTCGAATTTCAATTTTTTTTCTTTTTTTTTTTATAGAATAATTGAAAAATATTAATCATTTCAATTTCTAGAGCAGACGATAGTTTTATACTTGGCTTTTAATAATATAATTGAAAAGATTTTGTTTTGGCAAGGGTAGCAGAGTTGTTGATTCATAAAGAGAATATTAAACTCGTATGGGGTTATTTGTATCAAGCAGAGGACAACCTTTTTTCTTATTTATTGTTATGTTACTCCGGTCAATAAACAATCAATTCTAGGTGTTTAATTGAAGGAATTTGAAAAATTTATAAAGAGAGAATAGTTAGAAAATAATTAATAGTTGTGGTATTGGTGCAAGGTGAAACATCTTTAATAAAAATAAAAGTAAATAAATATTTTATGAAGTATTAATTTACTATGAGTTAGGTTGCTAGGTCACTTGTTTCACGTTAAAAATTAATCAAATAAAAGAGGTATAAAAATGTATCTCTTTTATTTTTTTAATTTTTAACGTGAAACAAGTGACCTAGCAAACCTAACTCATAGTAAATTAATATTTCATAAAATATTACTTATATCTTTAGTTAAAAAATATTTAATTTGTAATCCAAAATAAAATGTCGAGTAAGTTGTCAAGATAAATACTTCTAATTAAACGAGATTATAGTTTGGAAGGTATTGGCTTTATTTTCATTCTATAATAAAATATTTTACTTTTTTGATAAAATTTTATTCGAAATTTAATTTAATTCTTGGCAAAGTATGTGTAGTTCAATGTATTACTTTAATTTTTTAAATCTATTTACGAGAAATTAGTGTGAAGTGTGAAATACTTTTACTTTATTTAGACTGAAAGATGAAAGCAAATGCTTTGAAACTATAATCCCAAATAAATAAATAAATATTTATATTAATTATTAAAGTTGTTATAGGGAAATAAGGACTATATTTTTATGCAGATAATTTATATTTTATCGCCAACGCCTCGTCAACTTTGTTGACTTCTTCAGGACTCAAATAGTTAACTTCTCTGCATATTTGTTATTTATATAATTATTCTTTCTTAGTAAACATATCAAGTAAGTCATCAACATCAATCAAATTGAAAATTTTTTTTAAACTTAAAAATAACTTTATTTGTCTTTAAAAAAATTTCAATCTGATTGATGTTGATGACTTGCCTTGATATGTTTACTAAGAAAGAATAATTATATAAATAACAAATATGCAAGGAATTAACTATTTGAGCCCTGAAGAAGTCAACAAAGTTGACGAAACGTTGGCAATAAAATATAAATTATCTAATTTTATTTATTTTTTCAGAAAGATGGAATGGTAAGCGAAATAAGTAAGTTATAATGAAAGGCAGTCCATAAATTATTTAAAATTTTATTCAAATTCCGACGTTTCGGAGACTTTTTCTCTTCTTCTTCAGGGTATTGAATAGTGATTGATGGGTGAGTATAACTCGGTCCCGATTTGTCTCTCCTTTCAGTGATAGCAACAATATTATAATATTTTTCTTAACAACCGAGTTATACTCACCCATCAATAACTATTCAATACCCTGAAGAAGGAGAGAAAAAAGTCTCCGAAACGTCGGAATTTGAATAAAATTTTAAATAATTTATGGAATGCCTTTCATTATAATCTACTTATAAATTATCTGTATAAAAGATATACCTAGTCCTTATTTCCCTTTAACAACTTTAATAATGTAATCAATGGACATAACTAATCAAAATAATTTATATTAATGGGGAGACACAGTGGTCTTTAATTTATTTGTTATAAATCGTTTAAACAGCAAATACACCATTTAACTTTAGATCATGTCCAAAAATCATCGTTTTTTAGACCTGAATGGTAAAAACGTCCATTATATAAATGATTGAATACCTTATATATTTGACACGTCAGCTCTAGAAGATAGAAAATTATTATAATCATATTTTCTTTTTATTTTAAAAAGCGATTCTAATTGTGTGACAGGAACAGAAATCTAGCTTTGAGTAACCACCAATTTACCCGAGCCAAAATATTAAATTTAATTTAATTAAAAAAAAAAAAAAAATGGAAACCGTTTGTGACAGAGGGGTGTGACACAAAAATCTTTTCCTCCAAAAAAAAATACCATTAAAAAAATGAATAAATGAACCAATAAACAAATTAAATCACCAATATTATGGAATATATAAAGATATATTTTATTATGCCAACTGCAAATATTAATAATAATAATAATAATAAAACAGAAATAGTGTGAGAAAAAAAGAAAGTTATAATCATAATAATAATAATAATTAAAAACATAGATTCAAATAAAATCTATCAATATCAATTATATATAATAAATATATAATATATATAATTAATAATATTTTATACAAAATATAATGTTACTAAAATTATTCAATATAATTAAAATAAAAACAGCGTAGGAATTGAAAACCTTTAGCAATATGTGGTTGGAACTTTCGAATGAACTTAGATGGAAGTCTGCTCGAATAAATTTACGAAATGAAAGGATTAGACGATTAGGCTACAAAATTAGACGATTAGACTACAAAAAAAAAACATTTTGTATAAAATAGATGTAAGAACTAAAATAATTCAGTTTCTCTCTAACGAATAAAGTTAATTTAATATTTATCTAAATTCATAAAAAATTTTGTATTTATTAGAAATGTATTATTATAATAAATCTAAAGGGATAGAAAATCAAAAATGGCTTTGATTGAAGAAGAATCTCAGAATGGTTTGTTTAAAGTGAAGGTGTTAGAAAAAATTTAATGAATAAAAAACAGTCTTCAACAACATTTAATTAAACCCAAACGTTTCGGGAGAATTTCTCCCTCCATCAATAGAATTTTTCAAATGGTAAAAAAGTTGCTTTTACTAAGAAATAATAAAAAGCAACAACTTTCTCTTAGAAAAGATAACTTTTTCCTCTTCTTTCTTTTTTGGCATTTGAAAAATTCCAGCGATGAAGAGAGAAATTCTCTCGGAACGTTTCTGTTTAATTAAATGATTAAAGATTATTTTTTTAAATTATATAACAATTAACATAAGGGCCGTCCATAAATTACGACACACAAATTTCAAGATTTTTAAACCCCTCTATCCCTATGTCATATTTTCATTGAGCCCCCCTATATTGTGACGTCACACAATTACTTTTATACCTATAATTTAATAATTGTAGAAAAATTAAGTGTTTTTGCTAAAAATTGCTTGCTGATAATTTTTTGTCTAGATTTTTTTTACCAACATTTTCAGGCTGGAATAATAATAACCTGAAATCTAAAAAAAAATTTAATTTGACTTTTGTGACATCACAATTTTTAAGATCCCCGGGGCCCCTGTCACATTTTGTCACAAATCTGAGATTGGCCCTTCCCCCATACTGTGTGACGTAATTTATGGACGGCCCATATTAAAAAATATGTTCTCTATAGGTATATAGTATATTGCAAACAATACTTTTTCTATATTTTAGTTGGGCGTTAAATTTTATACTTTTGAAATAAGTAAGAAACTAGGTACCTATATTTAGAGATCTGACGGTAATTTTTTTTTCTATTTAAATTTGGACAATTTATTAGAAACTTAGCTTTCTATATATATATATATATATATGCTTGAAAAAAAAAATAATAGTAAGCAAAATAAAAATAAATAATAAAATAAAAAGGAATTTGGTATCAGAACAAAATTCAATCTAAGTTCCCAAAAATATTTATATATGTTTATATATATTTGTAAATATATATATATAAAAATATACTTTTTAAAAATAAACGATATTTAATAAAAAAAAAAAATAAACTAAAATATAATTTCATTGATTAAAAACAAATAGAAAGCCCAAAAAAAAACAATGAATTTTATGGGATAAAGCGGAGAGAGATGGAATGAAAAAACAAATCTGTTATAACATGAGAATATTATCCAATGATTACCTTCTACCAACCAACTGTAAATATGTTACCAATAAATATAAATTCATTTGTCAACAGAATTCTAGTTAGTCTATGAAAAAAAGCAGAAAGATTTTTGTCCTAAACCAAAAAATAACGATCTAAATGGACGAAATCTACTCCCCCTATGATTTCGAAAATTTTACCAAAATATGCAAATGTACTTGACCACAGCTCCAATTCAATATCTAAGAACGTTAAGAATTTACGCGATTAATAGAATTCTCTATTTTGTGGTTCAAGTCAGAAATTCTCCTGCTATTAGGGGATCAGGTGTATTCTTATTAATAATATATGTCTATCTTGTCCTGAGAATGTTACATAAATCAAGAGTTATAATCATGGAAAGGAATCTGTTTCATTTGGAATCCCAATCATTCATTATTAGATAAAAATATTCTTTACAAAAAAGAAATTCGTCTCCTTTACAATCCTTTTACTACAACATGTCATGCAATGTGTTAAGTTTAGAACTTTGTTCAAAATATGAAAAATCTCTCCGCTTTTTCTGGTTATCATTTGTATATAGATTTACTATATATAAAAAAAATAAATGTCGATAAAAACAATAATATAGACATACATATATAGATATATATAGATATATTGAGCAATTCGCTTAAATAGTATATTTTAATAAAATTGCACTTTGGGGGGGGGGGGGAGTAATATTAAAATAAACTCAAGTATAAAAACAATTTTCATCAATATATTTTGATGAAACTTTATGAAACGATACACTTTAGAGAATAAAAATATATTGTATATATATATAACATTATGTAAAAAATAAAAAATCTAAATTGCTATTAGAATAACAAAGATATGTATATATATTTATATATGTATAATAAAATTTAATATTTTTTTTTTTGTTAAAGTTTGAGTGATTGTCATTGTCCATGGTTTTTGCTCCACAGGTAATCTTCATCACCCTGTACCAGGCACTATTTACAGCTACACTGGCACTCACAACCTAGTCGTAAATGGACGGACTCGAGTAATGAGGGGTGAGGAATTAAAGAGCGGGATAAAAGGTGGTCGGGTAGAGATGCTGGGCTGCCTGGGCTGCAGCCATCGCCTGCGCCAAATGCAGATGCGAGGCTTGTTGCTGCGGGGGCGGCGGAGGCGGCTGCAGCCACTGACGTTTCGCAGCCATGGCTTCCTCCATTCCCGGGAAAGCCTGATCCCAAGAGCGTTTCAGCCCAAGGAGGGACAGTTTGCTAGGCATTAAAGGAAGGCTATGTTGGGCTGGAGCAGCCGGGGGCGGGGCCGCCATTCGCTGGGGCAGAAACATAAACGGGGGCGGCGGCTGATAGAGAAACGTTGGCTGCTGCTGAGGATGCCCTGTGGAATGCTGCTGATGAAGGAAAGGCTTTTGCAGCATAAACAGGTGCGAATTGAGCAGCATCAAGTCCTGTTGATTTCGCAACGACGAGGCGAAATCCCAGGAAGTGGCATTCCCTGTGGCTGCCTGGGATACTGGGGGCTGTGGGGGCTGAGTGGGAGGTGGCGGGGGTGGAGGCGGTGGAGCCTGGAGGGTGGGTGTGTGTGCAGAATGGGTGGGTGATGGGGTCGTCGTATGATGGTGATGTGGATGATAAGCAGACATACCGGAGATGCTGGGAGAGAGAAGAGCAGCGGCTGCAGCGGCGGCGGCAGCAGCTGCAGCTGCAGCATTATTCTGTGGTTTTCCAACAGGAGACAAAGCTCCTGCACTTGGCGGAAGAACTCCAGTCAGCACCATATTCATATCTTCGCCAGAACACTGGAACACTTCTATGTAACGTTGTTTTTTGCCATAGCCCATAAACTGGTGATGGCGACTATTGGCAGTTCCAAAGGCACTTTGTTCCGAGTCCATTTGAATGAAGGCCTCGCCTGACGGCTGACCCTGCAATTACAATTTGTTTTTTGTTTTGTTGTCAAATAAAATGAAGACCATAACATTAAATTTTGTAGTTACACGTTAAAATCTTTTCAAAAAATACAGTAAATTTGAAAATTCAAATAGAAAAACATTAGCAATTTTTTGGGCAATTATCTGAAATATGTATAAGGATATAAGTTTCACAATTTATTTATAACTAGCTAAAACCCCGTTCAGATTTTTGTTATTTAAGTGTTCCTTTTAGAGATCTTTGGTACCGATCATCGGTCAACAAACCTCCACAGTTTTCATCAATCACCTTACCTTATTGCTTTTCCTTTTGTATCATTAAAAAAATTTTCGATGTCTTTTTGAAGTGAAACTTCTTTAACGACGTATCTGTTTGATTTTTTTGTTACAATAAAGGGGAAATTACTCAATAGAGGGGAAGTAATTTTTTAAAACCCACTAATGACAAATAAAATTTATTAAAATTAAGAAATTTAAATTATTATTTTAAAACTCATAAATAGTTAATGTTAATTAAAATTTATTCAAATTAGAAAATATAAATTATTTTGCCTTAGATGTTATTTTTATATAACAGGTAAATAAGTTTCTCTTCTCCATGAGCTTATGTGGATGAGGCTCAGAGATATTTCTTTTTTTTTCAAAAAAATACGATAAATTCGACATATTATTCATCTTGAATATTAAAAATAGACCTTTATTTTGAGAATAAGGTAACAACTTTTTACAGCATTATTTCGGCTAATCTATATTTTTATTTTAGAACCCCTAAAAGACTTGCTACTTACAAGTTTTTACATATTTTATTATTATTACTTTCAGGACTCCTTAAGCTTTGATTTTGTCCAAACTCATCAAAAATTATAAAAAAAAAAAAAAAATTTAAGAGAATTCGTGTTGTATCAAAGAGGAAATAATATCTAGTTCTAAAGAATCTTTCTACATGCTCTCTGCTCTGCAAGTTTCATTGAAATTTCTTAGTTTTTCCATGAAAGCTTTACAAGCATTAGGACAGATAAACATTTTTAAAAATAAATTTTCTAATGCTTGAGTATCACATGAATAATAATCTAAAACTCGACAAAATTGTCACTTATTTTGAAATTATAGAAACCCAATAATTTTATTTATATCTATAGGTTAAATTTAAAACAAAAATTCCAATCTTAATTAAGGCTTTCTCCTTTTCTATCTTAAATTGTGTTCTTACCTGAGCATTATATACCATGTGAACTCCTTGGAAAATAATATTCTTGGCAAATTCACCAAGGAATTCAAGGATATTTTCGACTTGAGCCTCATAAGGTAATCCACGTAATCGTACACAATCTTTACGTGTACCGGATGTAATAAAATGTTGAGGCAATAACGGCACTTGTGGTATTTGGGCAATCAAAGGTGGTTGTGGCTCATACGTTTTCGGGTCTAATGAACGATTTAGAACCTGCAAAATAATATGAAAAAGTTTATTATAATAATCATAAAATAATATTTATTCTCTTTTCAAAAATAAAAAAATAAAAACTCAATTACTGTTTTCCTGATCATGTTTTATAATATATGTGATGGTGTCAGGAAAAAGGGCCCTTATTTTCACCCACCAATTTTTTCAGAAATGACAAAAATGTGAGTTAAATGTGGGTATCATTTCTTGTTAGATATTTGAATTCACCAGCAAATTTTCATTCGGAATAGAATAATAGCGATGGTAAAAATGTGGGAGACTATGGCTAATTATAGAATCTCAAAATTCTATCTTTTATATCTCAATAATTGTTAGTTTTATCAAATTATCTTTTATTTAATAAAATGTTAAGCATTTTATTCTGAACAAAATAACATCTTTATGTTGAAAATCGGTTGACAATTAATTTAGTTCTGATGGTATCTTATTAGGTTAGTCATTCTTAATTGGTTAAGATGAAATATATGTCATTGATATTTTAAATATTTGAATTTTTCCACTACTGCCATCTTACATCGATTTGTTCAACTGTATTGTCTAATTAATTATGAAAATTCAAACAGCTAGCTTATTTTATTAAGTTAAGAATAACTAACCATTACTATGAAAATAAAAATAACATCATAACTCGGTTAATAATTAGCTGATTTGAAAAAATATGTAGTCATTTTGTTTATATAAATTATTAATATTTTATCAAATATAAGCCAATTTAATGAAATTAACGATTTTTGATAAATAAAGAATTAAAACTTGACATGGCCGCGATATTAAAATTTTTTTTATTTTATTAGCCACAAATGATATAAAGATTTGCACCAAATAGTATTAAAATTACTGGAAAAGATTCTGAGATATAAATTTGTATATAAATAATAATAATAATTGAAGGAAACAATAAAAGCAATAAAACGAGTAAAGAAACAATAAAACGAGACTTTAGCTTCGAGAGCTTCATGCATTAATTCCAGTAAATCAATTGTAATAGACTGATGAAGGCAAAGCTCTCGAAACTATAGTCTCGTTATAAATAAATTAAAAATTTATAATTCCAGCAGAAGACACACACTTTTATTGTCTCCTTCAATTTATAAAAATTCTGCTACTCTCTGCAAAAAAATTTTCAATTTAATAATAATAATACCTATTAGATGAAAAATCAAGGAGAGTTCGACATTTTTTCATGTGACATACGTATTTTTTTCATTTTAATGCAAAGATCGATTAAAATACTTTGCCCTTGCTTCGCTAATAAAAAATCATTACTGAGTCAATTTTTGAATTTTTGGGCTGGTTCAATTGTTTCTCTAGAAACAGAAGATGCCATTAGCTCGATTTTGACCAGGTGAAGAAGATAAGGGCCCTTTTCCCTGACACCATAACATATGTTAAATACGAATAGATACCTATATAAAAAGGATATTTTAATTTTTAATTATCAAAAATTTGCACAAAGTAGTAAAGAAAAGAAAACTTTTGCTGTATGCATAGAAAGTTTACAGAAACGTACAGCTCAACATCAGCAAACTTTTGAACCAAATTTCAGCTCATTACCTAGATTTTCTACATTTTCCATCAGGAGGTTTTAAAGCTAGAAAGTATAAAATGTAATCAATTTGATTTTAGAAATACAAACATGATAATGAACTTCTTCTAGAGTTATCGTAGGTACCAGAATCCAGAAACACCAACACATTTAACATAAAGTGTGAGGGTATGGGTATTTTTATTTGTTTATTGAGAAATACACACTTGCTGATGCCATGCTTCATGCATTTAATTTATTTTATTTTATTATTATAAATATTAATTAAATGAAATTGCTCACTTGTTGGACTTCAGCGGTGGTGGAACGGAACAATTCTATATACCGTGTGCCTATAAGCTCACGGTGCTTGGCAAGAGCTCTTGCAGAATCCTCTTCCTGGCCGAAGAGGACAAAGGCGTCGCCCGTGGCTCTGCCATCCGGCTTACGAACAAACAGAACTCCGTCTTCAGCATCCAGAACGCGACAAGGGGCGTCTCCAGATGCAAAGAAATCCAGCTGAAAAACAATATTAATCAAATCAATTACACATTCAAGCGTTAAAACATTCTTAAAGTGACTATTTGGTGTTTATAAGAATATATCATTTAAGCTATATAAATATGAGACATTTTGAAGGTCCCCCTTAATTATGAAAAAAAAAATCAAAATGAATAAACAACATTTAATGGATAATTTTTTATAATGGTTCCTAAGTAATTTTTGATAAATTCCAGAAAATTTGAAGAAATGTGTTAGAAGAGATTTTTTATCGGAAATAAATATTAAAATTGAACAATATTATTATTTAATTATCTAAATAAAATAATAAATAAAACAATTAATAATCCTAGAGGCAGTGCCCTTGTTGTTAACCATCCAAAACTAGCATTTTTCATCATCTAAGTACACTCGATCGTATAATTTTATAATGTCTATTAAATAACATTCAGAGAAATGAACTACTGAAAGAAATTCTTCCTCACTTCAGAGATCCTCCTACATTCAGTAAATTAATTAATTTCCCTAATGAAAAGGTATTAAGATTATTGTCAAAATTTATAATTACTTAGTTGTAATTTGTATTTTTAAATATCTGTATTATGTTTATTAGTAAATTTAGTTATTGTTTCTATATTAATTCTGTATTTATATTTTATATTAATTTTATGAAAGTTTTTTTTTTGTAATTTTTTTTTCTAATGTAATTTCTCATGTATGTATTTAATATTTGTATATTGTATTAATTGGTATCAGTGCCGTAACTAGGGCGGTGCCCAGGCACAGGGCGCAGACCCTGGAGAGGCGCAGAAATTTTGGGTCATGCATAATTCAATAATTAATGTATAGTTTAATTTAATATTTGATTCATCCAACATTAATTTTTCAATAACTCCATAGGAATAATTCCTTTGACCGGAGTTATTTTTATTATATTTTTTCAAGGGCGTAGTTATAGAAGCTCGCACAGGGCGCATAAAAGCCTAATTACGGCACTGGTTGATATGACTTCAAGTCAAACCTAAATAATAAAAAAAAATCTTTATCATACACCCTGAATTATCCTGAAATTTAATTATGATTAAAAAAAGAAAAGAAAAATACTATACCCAGTAGGTAAAGAATCTTCGCAGGGCTGGAAATATATTTATCCCATTTGAATTATAATTTTCGAATGCTTACCTATTATAGTGCAATATAATATAGTTCTATTCATTTAAATACTTAAATCACATTCCTGTATTTATTAAATATCATTTATTTGTAATATTATATGACTATAATATGACTAGTATATCGAAATATGATATTGTTCAATTCAATTCTAGGTTAAGATATTAAATCTCTACTAATATATTAAGATTAAAAAACAACAGTTTGTATTATTAAATATCTGTGGCTTGTGGGCCCAGGGGCTGATAAATATATATATTTAGATGTCCTTTCACCCCAGCAAAAAAGTAGAGCTAAAGTAATATTTATTAATTTAGAAACAAATAATATCCTTCATCTACTATTAGGGATGAAGTGGGTGAAAATAAAAATAAAAATACCCGTTTCATGACATTTTGTTATTTATGTGACACATAAAAAAAACACTTGTCACTTTTTTAAATTTCTCTGCCTCCCTCTATCAAACCGTTTATTATTTTCTAAATCTTCTGAGAAATAAATGAACTTGATTTTTTCAAAAAATCAAAGCCATCCACGAAAAATTTTCCAAAAAAGATGGAAAATCATAGCTGCATATTTTTTTTAAGCATTGAGATTGAAACCTCAAAACACAGTTTCAATATATTTTTTAAGCCTTTTCCCTCATCCCTATGAAAAAAACGTTTAATATTTTAGGTACTTTTTGAATTTTATCAATGTATGCTTGCTTATTAAAAAAAAATGTCTTCTTCAGATGGCCTTATCAATCTGTAAATTATTGGATAAAAAAATACTTGGTAGGTTTCACATTAAGATAGAAAAATAAAACGAATTTATTTTTGGAGAGACTTTAATCTCGATATAAATATTTCGGGTGGCTAACCCGTCTTCAGGAGCAACAGAATATAACTGATGGTTCTCCACCCGAAATATATATATCGAGATTAAAGTCTCTCCACAAATAAATTTGTTTTATTTTTATATCTTAATGTGAAACCTACCAAGTATTTTTTTCTAATAAATTTAAAAAATGTTTCACCAAGTACCAACACCATATTCCTTAAAAACTACGTATTATTAATCTGTAAATTATCATTTCTATACTTGTTTCGTAAATATGGTAACTATTATTGATGATATAGATCCGAGAATCTTATTCTAAATTAATTAACGATCGGATTATTTTTTTCAAACATTTCAATATGGTCTATCAAAGATCCCAGAAAGTATTGGTGGTAAAAATTACAGAGGCAAAGACATCATTGGGCAAAATTGTGAGTGTTGTTAATTTTGCCTTCTAAATAAATGGGTTTAAAAACAAAAATTCTTACCACTTGTTTAGCTGTACAGTCGTATGGAAGACCACGCATCCGGACAATTACTTGCCCGCCTCTTGACAAAAACGCCTGTGCTTCATTGCTTGCTCCACCTGCTACGCCGACAAAATCCTCCCCACTGGCTTTATAAACTTCGATATATCTAAAATACAAATATATACATATATAAATATAAGGAAACCTTTACAAAAAAAAAATACATGGCATATCAACTACTAAGGTCATTAGGAAACCTTTAAAATGTCGTGTTATAGGAGAATGTTGAAGATTAAATGACTGAATTATAAATATGTTTATAAAATTATAGAAGAGAGAATATTATAGAAGAATTGTGATCTAAGATTGTCCAAACAATTTTGATTGTAGGGGTGTATTAATTTATCTATGTAATAAATTATGAGTATTTTCTTTTGGAAAATTGAAGGAAGGAAGCCCATATATAACGAAAACTACAAAAACTTAATAAAAAAGATTTTATTGGAATTATAAATGTGGAAATTCTTTATAAAATTCTATTAAAAATCTACGTTTCGGATAATTTTCCCTTCTTCTTAAAGGTTTAAAAGGGTCTTCTTTTACAGTGCTTCTGCTTGTCTGGGATTAGTTTACCATTAAAATCAAAAGAATTATATGTTGTCGGGTAATGGAAATAAAGGGGATGCAGAAGACCTAGATTAGTTAATTTTTTCAGAAAATAAAGAATTCGGATATTTGGAGCATTTAGAAAAGTGTAAGAGTTGCTATGAGATAGAGTCGAAGCGAGGCGGGTAGTTAGTTCCCTAGTAGCACAATATTTATAGTAACTATATAGTGCCTATATAGTTTTCGAGAATCTTTAGTAGCACAATGATTCAAACTTTATAGTAACTATATAGTGCCTATATACAGGGTGGTCCCGAATTCATGGTACAAACGTTAATGGTAGGTACAGGACATTGTAACAATGAGTTATTGTATAGGAATGTATAGTCGCAAGTGACGCGGTGAGGTGTAAACAGGGGAAATAACGGCTATACATTATACATACATTATACACTATATTACTCTTACACTATACATACATATACATATTACATATACTTATTACACTATACATACATATACATATTACATATACTTATTACACTATACATTCCTATACAATAACTCATTGTTACAATGTCCTGTACCTACCATTAAAGTTTGTACCATGAATTCGGGACCACCCTGTAGTTTTCGAGAATCTTTAGTAGCACAATGATTCAAACTTTATAGTAACTATATAGTGCCTATATAGTTTTCGAGAATCTTTAGTAGCACAATGATTCAAACTTTATAGTAACTATATAGTGCCTATATAGTTTTCGAGAATCTTTAGTAGCACAATGATTCAAACTTTATAGTAACTATATAGTACGTATATAGTTTTCGAGAATCTTTAGTAGCACAATGATTCAAACTTTATAGTAACTATATAGTGCCTATATAGTTTTCGAGAATCTTTAGTAGCACAATGATTCAAACTTTATAGTAACTATATAGTGCCTATATAGTTTTCGAGAATCTTTAGTAGCACAATGATTCAAACTTTATAGTAACTATATAGTGCCTATATAGTTTTCGAGAATCTTTAGTAGCACATTGATTCAAACTTTATAGTAACTATATAGTGCCTATATAGTTTTCGAGAATCTTTAGTAGCACATTGATTCAAACTTTATAGTAACTATATAGTGCCTATATAGTTTTCGAGAATCTTTAGTAGCACAATGATTCAAACTTTATAGTAACTATATAGTGCCTATATAGTTTTCGAGAATCTTTAGTAGCACATTGATTCAAACTTTATAGTAACTATATAGTGCCTATATAGTTTTCGAGAATCTTTAGTAGCACATTGATTCAAACTTTATAGTAACTATATAGTGCCTATATAGTTTTCGAGAATCTTTAGTAGCACATTGATTCAAAACTTTATAGTAACTATATAGTGCCTATATAGTTTTCGAGAATCTTTAGTAGCACAATGATTCAAACTTTATAGTAACTATATAGTGCCTATATAGTTTTCGAGAATCTTTAGTAGCACAATGATTCAAACTTTATAGTAACTGTATAGTGCCTATATAGTTTTCGAGAATCTTTAGTAGCACAATGATTCAAACTTTATAGTAACTATATAGTGCCTATATAATTTTCGAGAATCTATCGAGTGATGTGTTAGATTCGTAAATCTTTATTTAATGATTGATTCGCAAGTACCAAATTCAATTTTCGACATCTACGAGTATAACGGGACAATTAGAACACCACACGCACTTTACTTAGGACGTTTTTTTCAGGGCCATAAAAACGGGAAGTCCCGGTTCTCAAGAGGTGGTTGGCAACTCTAAGTTTGGAGGAGTTAAAAGGGAATTCGGTTACCGATTGCCGATATGATGCTTATGCCTTTTGAGAGCCATGTCCCTGTGCTCCTTGCACGTGAACCTTACGAGGGCTTCTCCGTTGCGTCTGCCCTGAGGACTCAAACAAAGGGCGACGCCTCCCTTAGCGACGTTCAGTCCGCGAAAGAATTTGGCAATATCCTGATCGGAAGACTGCCAGGGAAGACCACGAGCGCGAACTACGCAGTTACTGTCCACCTCCTCATTCTTCGTACTGTGAACAACAAAACATTCAATATCAGACATGGTAAAACTTCCAGAGAAAAGGAAACAATGTTCATTTCACCCTTTATGAACCTCAGACCAATTTTATTGTAAAATATCAATAAAAAGTTTTTTATTTAATTCTACTTTTATTTTTTGCTATTAATACTCTAGTGAATAAAACATCAGTAGAAAATACACTTTTATAGCTCACAAGCTTAAAATAGAGGCAATTTTTCAGTACGCACATACCCACAATATTTTTTGTTAAATCGGGAGAAATTAAAAAAAATTCTTAAAGAAAGATTACAGTGATTTAAGAAACCAAATTGTTCAAGAGCACTTGAAAAATTAATTTCTTTTATAATTCAGTAGGTATATTTAACATTTTTTGAAATTATTGACAATATACAATACATTGAAAAAACAGTTAACTGTTAATGCTATTGTTTTATTTATTTAATTAACAAAAATATAAACAATCAGATCACTAAGATTAATGTTACTACTCATACTATATAGTACCGTATAATTCATCAAACAGTGTGAATTTTCTTAAAGAAATTGAAGTAAAATGTTAAAGTCCCCTCATGACTCGAAACGTTGTCGGCAAATTTTAGTGATTAGATAATTTTTTGTCTACAAAAATGTTTAAACTTTGTACATAAGAAGATACAATCTATTAATGCCAAATTTTAACTCATTAGTTAGAACCTAAAATAGCTTCCCATTTGACGATTATATTTTTTTCTGATTTTCTGGATTTTTGAACCGTAAGTTCTGAAACTACGATCATAGGATCCGGAACCGGGGGACTCGGGGGCTTAAGCCTCCTGACCTTTAAAGTGGGGGCTGAGCCCCTAGCCATAGAATATGTCATCTGCTTTTTTCTAATAAGTCATTTCTTTAAAAAAATTCTAAAATATATTAAATATTAATTTTTTGTTCACTATTTTAACAGTTAAACTGTATTTATTTATATTTATTTTTTTAATATTTAAATATATTCCGATTCAGAGAGAAGTTTTTATCTCGAGGGTGTGAGCTGCCCGGATAGCATGTTAGTTCTCAGGTTCGACTCCTGGGGGGATGAATAGCCTCTGATTTCGCAATAATAGAATATTTCTACTAAAATCGCACAAAACGCAATAATAGAATATTTCTACTAAAATCCTAAAAACTTAAATTCTTTCTATTTTAAATATATTATTCTAATATTATATACAATAAAATTATCTAAAATGATATTTAAAAATATATTCAAATAGAGTATTAAAGTTTTTTACTTTGTGGCTAAAATTTGAAAAATTTCGTCCATCTTTTTTTCTCTGAACCCCCTTAAAAAAATTCAAACTCCGGCGTCTATGGCTACAAGTCTGAAATCTAATCAGTCCTTTGTTTGGATAATGCAAATATTTCATCATTTGAAGGAATTTTAATTTTTGAATTAAATCTAAGCACAAGGATAGAAAGAATGCCTGAAAATGATTTTCTTCACTTTTCTGATATTTTTAAAAACCATAACGAATGAATTCAAAACTTCGGCCCGCCTATTCTGCCCACTGAGCGCATCGAGTAATATTTTCAAATTTTATTTGAAATCTCTTTTATCTAATTCAAACATAAACTTTGCTTCCCTCTAAAATGACTGTCTAGCCACGAGACAGAAAACAACTGTAGACATAGTGTTGTCATATTGCGAAAGTTTTGGTTTATACTCTCTCTTATGCATTTGAGATTGAAATTTCAGAAATGTTTGAATTATTTTTTCAAACACTTTCCATTTTAAAATTGCACATGAATATACAAAAAAAAACTTTATTCTCGAAACTTTTGGGATTATATTATGTATCTTTGAAATTTTTCCAAATCTTTCCTAATTTGGGAATTATTTACAAATTATTAAAACCTCCCCTGGTACACTAATCCGCAATTTAATTCATCCACTAACTAGTAATAAAAAGTAAAGTAAATATATTATAAATATTTTCTTTTGGAGATAAACTCGTAGAACTCAATTCCTTGAATATTGAAAAGTAAAATTTTCTAATCTATTGGAGCTCATTTTAATTCTCAAAAAAAACGACGTTTCGTAAGATATCCCCCTCTTTTTCAGGGTCTATAGATTAATATAAACTGAAAAAGCCAACGATTATATTTTTTTTCACAATTTACATATAAATATATTATTTTATACAACTAAATTAAAATAATTTACAATCGAATTAAAAATTTACTTACTTAGAAGGGTGAAAGAAGGATGGATTTAACCACCTTCTTCTTGGCCTTTTTAACAGGACTTCTCTGTTGTCATAGTTTTCCATTACATTTACAGAATTTTTATGAAAGTTGTTTTTGTCTCATTATATAAATACAAGCTATCCCCTCCTAAATCATGTGCGCAGATACTGTGCGCAGGGTGATAAGTTTTTATTTACAATACATGGTTCATTTAAATATACAAATATATGTTTATTGAGGGACTGATGGTGGAGTGGTTAGATAGATTGCTTAGATTTTTTGAAATATCTCAAAAACGACTCAAACTATTTTGATGAAAAAAATTGAGCAAAACTATGGCGTTTTAATCTAAAGGAAACCCTTAGAGAATGAACATCGGAAAATGTATTTTTTACGAAATATTAATTACAATGTTCGACAAAAATCCCCGTAAACCTAACATTTGATTCCACTAGAGTTTTATGGGCTGATTTTCATGCAATTTTCCGATTTTTTACAACACGTCAGAATTTTGAGATATTATCGGTCAAAACGACTAAAAATGCCATTTTGACCTATTTTCGATTCCCATTAAATATTAAACACCAATATTTGAAATCAATAGAAAACAGCTTCCTCTTTGATTTTCAAATTACCACTTGTTTTTAGCTCAATTAGAACTCGAGTTATATAACTAAAAAACTAAAACTATGCGATTATAAAGGATACTAAACGTATGGTCTTAGTTTTTTACTTATAACTCGAGTTTTAATTGAGCTAAAAACAAGTGGTAATTTGAAAATCAAAGAGGAAGATGTTTTATATTAGGTCAAACAAAAATATTTTGATTTCAAATATTGCTGTTTAATATCTAATGGGACTCAAAAATAGGTCAAAATGGTCTTTTTCGTCATTTTGACCGATAATAACTCAAAACTCTGACGTGTTGTAAAAAATCGGGGAAATCGCATGATAATCACCCTATAAAACTCTAGTGGAATCCATTGTTAGGTTTTATTTATTTTTTTTTGGCTTTTCGGCCATGGTAGCCATAAGCCATTTACGATACTATTTATTTTTATTTTTAAATTTGTCTCTACCTCGGTGGTCAGATTTTAGCCGGATGCCTCGAGCCGGATTCGAACTCGGGTCCTCTTGGTTAGCTGGCTGACATGCTACCGCCTAGCCTACCCGACCCCCCGTTGTTAGGTTTAAGGGGACAAATTTTTGTTTAATTTTTGTCTAGCAGTGTTATTTTATCAAAATGTCTGTTTAGTACGTTATAGTTAGTATACTAGTATGTGCTTTACCAAATTTTGTGTACACTCTAGCTCAAAAACTAGTGTGAATATCAAAACGAAATTTCACGTGTAATTTTTTTGTATTTGATTAAGAATTGATTAGATTTTGGTTAAAATCAAACCTAAAATTAAGGAGGGAAGAGTTCATTTTAATGATTAAATCTTCACTCTAAAAAACCAATTTAGATGAAAGGGTCATATAATAAAAAAAAGGAAAAAATAAAGATTTTAAGGAATTTGGTGTTGGTACTTGGTGAAACATTTTTTAAAATTATTGGATAAAAATACTTGGTAGGTTTCACATTAAGATATAAAAAAGTAAAACGAATTTTTTTTTATATCTTAATGTGAAACCTACCAAGTATTTTTATCCAATAATTTTTAAAAAATAAAGTTATTATTTATTCCTGAAACCAAAATAGGGGGGAAATAGAATTATTTATCAATATAAATCCTAGACCCTTTGATCGATTTGTACGAAATTTTGTTTATGCACCCGATACGATTTTATGAAATTGATACACTTTGTATAATACTGAGCCAAAGGGGGGGAGGAGGTTTAAAAATAATTTAAGATTAGATATTTCCAAACAAAAATCAAAGAAAGCTGATATTTACAATAGAAGAGTCTCATATTTAAGGTAGTTCTTTCGCGACAATCCACACCAAAAGTTTTAGCCTCATAACCACTATAAATATGAACGATCTGAAATTTTAGGTTATGTTTTTTTAACGTGTCTGTACACTACTAAATCCTCTTTATGAATGGATCGTTTCCAAGCCATTGATCTTATATCCCCTCCACTAGTAAAAATAATCGCCCAATTATGTTTTTTTTTTTTATTTTTTATCAAAAAGACGAGATAAATAATTTCAATTTTTTTTTAAGTTACCTCGAATATATTATTCTAACAAATATTAGTTTTTCTTCATGATGGTGAAAGTCTTTCAATGAAAAAAAATAAAATAATGATCATTTTCCCACCCTTTCCCAATCTACCATATGTAAAAAATTTCATTTTTAATTGCAATTATTTCATGTTTGGTGTGATAAATTGTCTTCAAATTTTAACTGTGTGTTTATTAGGCTTTTAATGACTTATATTCCAAGTTTCGAAGACTCTGAATTTTTTCATTTGTGAAAGATCTACCTTAAATATAAGAGAGAGGGCAGGTGTAAAGTTATGTCGAATACCAGATTAGTTTATTTGTTTATTAGATATATATTTTTGAACTTAAAATAATTTAAATAATTCCGTCTTAGCATAATTTCAGGTCCATGATTTATTGAATTGTATATGTGTATATTTAGTTGAACCATGTATTGTAAATAAAAAGTAATTACCCTGGGCATTATATGTGGGCAATTGATTTTGGAGAGGGTCGGCCTGTATATAATAGAAAAATCAGTATTGTAAAAATGTTAATGTTAACTATACAAATAAACAAACAGTGTTTAAGGGAGTTCGAGAGAGCTTATCTATCTAATTGATCTTCGAAAAAATCTTTTGTATTTCTGTGACAACTTCTGCTTACTAAATTTTTTAATAAAAAAATTGTTAATGAGGTTAATTTCGAATAAAAATCTTTGTATTGATAATATTAATAAAAAGAATATTGAGATAAATTTTTTCTTATTATAAAAACATATATTTAACACAAAAACGAGTCCAATAAATAGAGTTCTAGTGCTTTTGTTATATTCTGTTGGCAGAAAATAACTGTTTATTTTTAAGTTTATCAATAACTAATTAACTAGACTGTCAAATCTATTGAAAAATATATCATTCGATTCATAAAGGTTGAATTATTGATATCTATAAATTTGTTGAAAATTGTATAATTTGTATAGAAGTTATAGCCCTTTTAAAAGCTCGCCCCATTTACTTCCATGTTAAAAGGACAATTTTCAATAATTTATTTCTCGGTAATGGGACAGGCGATCAACTTCAAATTTCGGGAATAAATATTTAATACATCACATCGATGGTAAAAATTTGTGAATTTTCTTATAAAAATGATAAACAGTCCCGAACCTCCTTAAGAAGACAAAAAGTAGGTGGTTAGGAGCTTCTTTTGTTGACTCTTTTAAAAAAGTAGATTGTTAATTCTATTGTAAATAATATGATTTAATCTAGTTGTAGCTAAGTGTATGTAATTGTAAAAAAATTCTTATAGATGGCCAATCCTGTTTTTATTAATTTTTAGACCCTAAATAAGGATGAATCCGATATGTGGGTTTTTAAAAGGATGAAAATGACGTCCAATAAATTATTTTGTACTTTTCATTATCATTGGCCTGCCAATCCATCAATTCTAACTTTTATTTATTTTGTTTTATTTAAGCTTTACAATTTCTGAATTTAGAGTGATTAAATTAAGTCATTTGACATAAATTTCTTTAAATATTTCATTTATTTAAATTTATCACTGTCCTTCGTTTTGCTTAAAAAATAATAATTAATTATTTAAAGTAAAAAAAAAAAAAAAAAAACAATGAATAAAGTTTTAAACTTATTGTGTTAAAATTAATCCTTTTTAAAGTGGATCGTTTTTAATCTATTTTGCAATAACCATTGATTTGTTAATTACTTTTATGATATCATTGCATTCAAAAAATAGTATTATCATGTAGGAAATTTTAATCGTCTGTGAGCATATTATATTTATTTATTCTTTTTACTTTTGAGACTCTGTGAAGGTTTACTTGTATTAGATTGAAGGTTATGAAAAGGATCGAGATAAGTTCTCAGGCATAAATAGTATATGTCGTTAGTATTCATGTATAATTACACTAAAAGCAACCAGTTTTAAGCAAAACTATTTAGGTAATAGTCTAGAGAAAATTTGAAACTAATATTTTTTCACATATTTCACTTTACCAATGGGTTCATTACCGTATTGTTTTTACATTTATATTTGAAATTTTTCTAGAACTTTTATTTATTTATATTATTATCTAATTACTTACGATTTTAGCCAACCTATGCTCATTATATACACACTATACTTAGATACCTACAACTAGATTAAATTAAATAAATTTTTTTAAGATTAAAATTCAAATAGATATATAGCTTTTAATTAAATGAGAAAAAATATTGTAAGACTCAAACATCCCACATTAATTTACTCCATTTTTTCCCAACAGGTAAATCTAAAATTTCTAAAATATATATTTTTTTTATTCACTATTTTAGCCTTTTTCAAAAGCCCTTATCCTCGTAATCTTGCTATTTTTTTTTAATTAAAATAGTTTAATCTGGTTTTGAGATATTTTCCCAAAATTAAGACAAAATACTAATATAAATTGGATAAAATACAGGATTTATAAGGTTTTATTCCACGTCTTTTGTTAGCTTTAAAAAAAAATTTGGTAACGCACAGACCAACAGACTAACTAACTAACTAACAGACTAACTAGCAGACATTTTGATAAAACAATTATTATCTCAAATATAATTTTTTCGATGTTTACTTATTAGGGCTTTTTTGTAAACCGAAATGTCCTGATTTTGCTCAATTTTTTTAATCAAAATAGTTTAAGTCATTATTGAGATATTTCGAAAAAAAGAAAAAAAACACTTTTTTCATTCACGATTACAATACTTGACCATACCCTGCATGGTAAAGTAAAAATATATGTGTGAACCTCATCCACATAAGCTCACGGGGGAAGTGAAACTTTAGATGTTATTGAAATAATTTAAATTTCCTATTTTTAATAAATTTTATTTGTCTTGAAATATTAGTGGGTTTTAAAATAATAATTTTTTTTTTTATAAATTTTATTAAACCAATTATTTTACATTAATTAATGTATACCTTGTATTTTAGCTTCGATTTCGGAGATTGCTTCTCCACCATCGAGTGTCCTTATTAATCTTTAGTCCTTGTTTTTAATAAGAGGAAAAATCTAATTAGATAAAAAAACCTCTTTTCCGATAATTATTTCAATTCCATTATTCCCCAATCAAATCGATTGGTATCTCTCCCTCTCCTAAAATAATAATTTAAATTTTCTAATTTTAATAAATTTCATTTGCCATGAAATATTAGTGAGTTTTAAAAAATTATTTCCCCTCTATCTAGTCATTTCTCCTTTATTGTAACAAATAAAATCAAACAGATACGTTGCTAATGAAGTTTCACTTCAAAAATAGTAACATGCCCATATTTCACTATACTATTATATAGCATTTTTAAATAAATGCAAATCTGAGGAATATTTTATACTTTACAATAAGCTGTCTCTATTGACTCTGATTAGAGTCCTTGATGAAATAATCACACGTGGAAATTTTTTCTTTCTTGTATAGCTAATTTTGTGTTTTTTTTTTTTTTACTTGGACACTTGAGTTTGGCATTAAAAAAATATACATACATAAGAATTGCAAATGCAACATTTTTTATTCTTTTTTTAAATGCTTAAATATACATAATAACTCAAATCAGTTTTTTATTCATAGATATTTCAAAAGAAAAATCAGCTTTTTTTCCTGAAACGTTTGAAAATTTTTTAAAATAATTAATTGATTACCATAAATGAATATGAATCGGTGTAAATTTATTGTATACTGGTTGATTTTGTTCTCGTTTGATTTTCTTGACGATTGGATATTGGAATGGAATGGAATGGTTCTCTCTCGAGTTGAGGGCCAAAGGCCGTTTTCGAAAACTGATAAGATTATCACCGACGTACATTAATATCTCGTTCACTCTACATGTATATATATTGGTCTTGGTTTTTATCGCGTATTTTATTTTTCAAATTATTTAAAAAAATCGTTCATTTTATATTTAAAATATTTTCTTGATGCTATATGGTTGGCTTACGTATCAGTAAAAATTTTCTTTTTTTCCCTAAATTACTTTTATGAAACACTCAGAAAAATAGAACTTTGAATTGCCAACATACAAAATTGTTACATAAACGAAGTAGTGAAAGAAAATCGGACTTGTTGAAAAATGAAACACTATTTGCCAATGGCTACGTTATACCTCTTTATTGAAACTTGTTTAAAAACGTAGGCTTAGGGCCAGTTGTATGTCGGTTGGTAAAGTGAGTGTCATCTGATTGGCCATCCGGCCGGGCACAAGGTGAATTTTACCCTTTGTCAACATTTACAAAGACTTGACCAACCGACATACAACTGGCCCTTAGTCAAATAGTGTTTGATTTTTTAGCAAGTCTATTTTCCCGTTACCCTCACTTAAAGAATAGGAATTTCGGAATTTTTCCAATGATCTGTTAAGATTCTTCGGACTAGACCCCCAATTCTAAAATTTGAAAATCAATTTCTTTTAATTTCAATTCATTATTGTGCTAATTTTCACATAATTGATAATTCAGAAAATAGACTGCGTTAGAAAACTTTTTTGGTAATTTATATATAACCTACCAATATATGAATAATACCATAATTTACACGTTTCGTAAACCTATATTCATTGATATAACTAGCCTAATAAAAATTTGAATATTAAGCTTAAAAGTGAATTCATATTTTTGATAAAAAAACATTAAAAAATAAAAATGTTTTATTCGAAATCATAATCTATAGTTATGACGTCACCGGGCAGTTTGAACTGGCTCTTTTCCCCTATTTCAATGTGTAAATAAGAAATTTTCAAATTACCAAATAAATTTTAAAAATTTTGGGTTTTTTCAATTGAAAAACAAAACAAATACGCCCAAATTCACAAACAAAGCTTTAAATAAACCAATTTTGAATGTAAACTGTATCACCAAATTATACTTGGGGGGGGGGAATCGCTTAAATTAAAGTAAGCCTAAATGATGCCTGTCCCTTAATAATTATTGATAAAATTTCAATTTATCTTTAATGTTGATGTAAAGTGAATTTAAGCGTTATATTAGTTTAAGTTTGGTTGGTGAAATCGGACGTTAATCTTATTAGATTTTAAAGAATTTTGATATAAAATTCAATTATTTAAAATTTTCTCTGTATATATTAAAATTCAAAGAGTCTTTCTGACGTCTCAAAATTGACACATTTTTTCTATCAAAAATCATAAGCTTGATTTTCTATTTTATCCTAAAATGTATCTCAATTCTTTTCACAAATATATATAGTGTAAATTATATTAGTATAATAATAATAATAATAAAAATAATAAATCTTACCAAATTCCAGGTTCTAAACGGAGATTGATATTTTCAGGAGATTCAAATTTATCCTGAAAAAAAAAGAAATAAAATAAAAAAATCTTATTTCAACTGTTCTTTTGTAAGTACATCTATTTTTTAACTTAAAAAAAAATCAATATTTGTTTGATATCATTCTTAAATTATCTAAAATAAATTATAATCTTAAAGAATATATACATATATATGTGTATAAGTAATTGCTCAATAAGATATGGAAATATTTTCAGAAATAAAAAAAATAAAATAAATATTGTTTCGTTCACTTAAGCAAGCAGCAATGAGAGAGAATTTGTACAATTTGATTTTATTCTATTCAAATACATTCATAGATGTACTTATATTATATTATATATTTATCCACTGTGTGTGTATGTGTATGTGTGCTATTAGAAGATGTGATAAGTAATGCCTGTTATCTGTGAATGATGATTGCTAACATAAGAAATAACAATTTACACAATGAATCCAATAGATAATAATAATAATTCAATTTTTTAATTCTTTCAATTGAAATTAATAATAAAAGAGAATAATAAATAAATTGCAATGACTAAGCAATCCGATTTGTGTCCATTCAACTGATTTTTGCCAAATAAGCAGAAATAATAATAATAAAAAAAAAATTGTCATATTTTTACGAATAAGACTTTTTTATTCTATTTTCAATTGCAATTCCTTTGACCGCAGTTACTATATTATTTTTAAATTAAAAAACAAATTTGATATTTTAATATTTATTTTTGAGAATATCATTTTGACGATTGTGCCGGGTGATTCAATAAGGGTGACGAGGTACCGTATCTCAGAATCCACCGTAGAAGTTTAAAATTTTCAGAGAAATCGACTACAAAAATTGCTGGCATATTTTATAAGCTCATACATCCACCGCTAGGTGTTAGCCCGACGTATAAAAAATGGCCTTCTTCAAAATTTTCCAATATGTTTAAAAAATGAATACTCATTGCTGATGCCACCATAATAGTCCATCTTTACAATGACTTTTTATTGTAGGACGTAAATGTGTAGAGGATGCTAAAACTTTGTGGACTCTAGTGTCTAACTTAGTTTGACTTAACGGAAATTTGTTAACAGCGTCTAAGGATAATGAATAAAATAAGTTATTCTACGGCGCCCTCATTTTCAGCGTGTTGCTTCAAACGCCTTATTAATTTTGCTCCGAAATCTTAAATGGAACCGCATAATTATTTTATTGACTGTAGAAAGTAGATCAAATTGCAACAAAATATGGGCCCAAATGCATGTCGATATCTTATATTTAACAGTTGTTGCTTGCCATCATTTTATTAACTATTTATTAAAGAAATAAAATAGGTAATTGAGTTAATTTTAAGTTTCAGAAATAAGCATAAAGGCGGACAAATAAAAAAACAGTTTAAAAACTTTGTTCTATTTTCATTTAATCACAAAAATAATGATAATAACGCTTTTTTCCTAATGCTTTTCTGTCGCCTGTTAGTAGGTATTAAATTTCAAAAATGTCTAATTTCTTAGAAGGCCGTGAAAGACTTTTCACAAATAGATGTTAATGTTGTAATTGTTATTTTATTGTTTGTTATGTTATATCATTATTTTTGTGATTAAATGAAAATAAGAACAAAGTTTTAAATTGTAATTTTATTTGTCCATGGCATGCTTGACTACGAAACTTAAAAAAAAATTTAAAACTCAATTACCTAGTTTGTTTCTTTAATAAATTAGTTAATAAAATATTCTTTAAGCAATAACTGTTAAACGAATGGAGATATCGACATGCGGTTTGAACATATTTTGTTCCAAATTTGATCTACTTTCTGAATCTAATAAAATAATTATACGGTTCCATTTAAGATTTCGGAGCAAAATTAATAAAACGTTTAACTTTATAAAACACGCCCCTTAGCGAGGGCGCCAAGAACTAGAATGGCATGGATGTTTTTTATTTTATTCACCAAACCTTCCTTTCTTGAACCAGACCTTGTTAACAAATTTCCGTTAAGTCAAACTTAAGTTATAGACACTAGAGTCCATAAAAGTTTAGCATCCCCACCCGCCTCCATTTCTACGCCCTACAATAAAAAGTCATTTATCAAAAAGATGGATGTTTATGGTGGCATTAACGTGAGAGTATTCATTTCTAAACTTATATTGGAAAATTTTCGAGAAAATTGCATTTATTTATACGATCGAAGCTATTTAGCCACCTAGCGGTGGACTTATGAACTTAAAAAATATTTCCAGCAATTTTTCTTGACCGATTTCCTCTGAAGGATTTTTTTCCCAAACTTCTACGATTATTAGTTCCTGAGATACGGTACCTCGTCACCCTTATTGAATCACCCGGTACATTTGGGTGGTCCTTATTTTGAGTATTTTCGAATTTTTACTCTGACAGCGGCTCATATGGTTCGAAATAATATTTAAGGTCCAAAATCTAAGATTTTAATAGAATATTTTTTACACTGCATATCAGAGGGCTTCGTCCCCTCAGTAGTTGAACTCGAATACTAACATGGTTGCCGGGATTGTTAGTTCGACCCTCGAGACAAAAACAGTCCTCTGATATGTAAAAATATTCTATTAAAATCTTGGATTTTGGACCTTAAATATAAATTCTTTCTAATATATTTGGTTTATACAGTGAGTTGTATTTTTAAAAAATCAATCTTCGGGTTAATTATTTCATTAAGTAATTGTTTATTATAAATAATTAATCAATAGTTAAATATTAATAATATAATACTTTTTAAAGTACTAGGGTGATTTGAAATATTTGCGACTAACTTTGAAAGAATATAATTTTTCGTTATTAAATTATTGTTATTTTTCTGGACTTGAATGCGCTAAATGCTGGGAATGCTCCAGTGCTTTTAACCGTCCCATTTTTTTTTTTTTGAGATTTTTAAAATAAAGGTTTTCATTCGCCAACTAGAAGAGATTTTTTTTCAAGTTTTGGGGACATATGATATTCTGGAGTGGTCAAATCTGAATAGTTTTGAATGGGGCAACTAGTCGTATTTCAAATCAGGGAGATTTGCCATTGATACGGTACTTGTATGGGGACAAGTATTCTTCTGATGAAAAAGTGTTTTTTCTTTGTTAAACCTGGACTTTTCTTAGAAATAAGACGATCCAAAAGTTTAGCATATAATACTCCGGAAAGTAGTCATTGACAAATAGTGTAAAAATAGATTTTATTTGAGATACTTTAACGAAATTATATTTTTCCATCTCTATATGAAATACTCTTTTGAATACAAGTTTATAATTTCAAAATAGAGAATTATGGGTGGGGGGGAGGATATCCAAGATTTTTGCAGGGAGAGGGTGCAGATGACCTTAGTTAAGCAATTTTTTAAGTGCCAGAGTATCCTCTCCATTGTAATTTTGCTAAGGAAATTTTTCACAGGGGTGGTTTCCCATTGCCTGAAGTGTTCGGATTATAGCCGGTCAAATATTTGCAGCGAGTCGGGCTTGAACCCTCGCTAGCTTGATTGAATGCATGCTCTTTAACCTGACTCCCTAAGCCAATTTGCCTAATAAAATTTTAAAAGACTTGCTATTCAATAGATTATGCAAATTTTATTTTTTATCAGTTTTTTGGTTATTTTAAGTAAAGTAATTTTTTTAGCAAATAAAATAATTTTCGACTAAAGTACTCATAGCAAGTAACATTTGTGAATGTTTAGAGATGCTGAGGGGTGAACTGCAACCTTATATCGTGTACACCTACTTCCATTTTCATTTCCAAATAGAAGACAATAGATGAATGGGCATTATCTAATGAATTCCAAATAATTCCACATAATTCCAATCGCTGTCCACCTCTCGGAGATACCATTTAAATAATTGATTGCAAAGTGTGAATTTCCATATAAAATTATTTATTCATCCTTTAGAAAACTTATATTTGGTTTGAGAAGATTAAGAAAACTAAAAATCATAAGTTGAAATCTTGGAAAGTGCATTTTTTTAGAATTTTCTTTTTTGAAAACAAAATATAAAGACGAGGGCACGCTGTTAAGGAACTTTCTCAGTGAATGCTGCAGCAACCAGGCAGCTGATCGCAATACTACCTCATTATATTCTATAGAATATAAATGTGAAAGTAAAAAAAAAAGATCAATTCGCTAAGCTACGTTATGAAAAGTGCGAAATTTTTATTTTTGTTTATGGGGGTGTTTCAAAAAATGTTTTTCCGACTTATACAAATTAGGGCTTTAGGAAAATTCATCGACCACAATTAATCGACGATAATTTATCGAAAATGTCTATGAATTGTTGTCGATGAGCTGATCGTCGACCAATAGGACGTCGGTCTATTGCCTATTCGTGAATTTCCTAATCGATAAATTATTTTTGATGAATTATCTTCTATGAATTGTGGTCGATGAATTTTCAGCATCCCACAAATTAGGTTATTAAATTTTATTTCAAGTTTCCATATTTATAAATTAATAAGCTAGAAGTCTACGCGACAGAAGTGGGCCGAAAAAAGACAGGCAGTCAACAAAGTCTCACGTTTTTTGTTTGCTGCTTTTGTTATAGAACCCTAAAAATAAAATTCACTGACCAAATGGTTTTTGTAAAATTAAGGTATAAAAAAATCAAAAAAATCAAAAGTCTGAGATAAGAATTCGTTTATTTGATTTGCCTATCTATCATCTGTTAAACAAATCCTCTCAAGTGTTCCCTCTCTTTCTCAGGTCGACAAGTCCATCAAACAATGATTTACACTTTTAAACTAGAAGGTATATATAAACACAAAGATAACTTCCTAATTTGTCTTTCTCGTTATCAATTTATTTGTTTTCTGCAGAGATAGATCGATTCGATTGCAAGATGGTGGATGCGTGGGCGGTAGCGCTCTTTATAATTCCTACTAAGAGCTGGGCACAACATCCTTAATCCGTTAATCGTTAATTAACGAAGTTAACAAATTGATTAACGATTTAACTTTTAAGTTAAACTAAAAAAATGTTAACTTCTATTCAATTGAACTTCCGTTAACTTTAGTCCGTTACATTGAGGTGCTTGCAAATTGATCGGCTACAAACTCTTTTTCAAAATTCGCCACCGTAAAATTGAAAAATAGAGGGAGTTGTCTTCCTCGATTTTTGAGGCACTGTTTCATGTCTTTTTGTTCTATTTCCATGCCTTTTTAAAATCTTTGAGATAAGGTTAGAAAAAAGGCATGGAAATAGAACAAAAAGACATGAAACACTGCCTCACAAATCGAGGAAGACAGCTCCCTCTATTTTTCAATTTTACGGTGGCGAATTTTGAAAAAGAGTTTTTAGCCAATTAATTTGCAAGCACCACATTGGCTGTTGCCGTGATATTCAGACTGAAGAAAGAGCCAAAGGCCACAAATCTCTGGAAAACAAAGCTCAGAATTTGGTCAGAACTTGGCTGGACTGAAAGTCAAAAGACTCTTTTACAGATGCTGTATTTCTAGGAGAACCAGATTTAATAGAACTGTTAATTAAATATAACACTGCTATTCCGTCTAGCGCTGCAGTTGAACGCCTTTTTTCTACAGGAAAAGATGTTTTACGGACGAAACGATCATCGCTGTCGGATGACAATTTTAATATGCTAATGTTTATGAAGGGAAACATGCACCTAATGCAAAATTAGGATCAATAACTGATTGATGTTTTGTGCAATAGGTGCATATGTTTGTTTGTTTTCTTCCCAAAAGAATGAAATACTTAATTTAACTAAATTATTTGTTTTATTTACCTCTGTAGCACTGTACCAAAGCCAAGCCTCATCTATTATTTTTAATATATTAATATAGGTAATGCTTAAACATTAGTACAACTATTAGGTGGTTAACTTTAGCTTAAGTTAAATTTTTGAAAATTGTGATTATCGAAGTTATCTTTTTGAGCAGCAGATTAACGATTAACGAAGTTAACTTTCGAATTAACTGTGCTCAGCTCTGTTCCTATTCATTTGAAAGATTTCTTCATCTCATCTGAAATTCAGTTTACTACAAACAGACAGCGTATGTTTTCTAGCTATTTATTCTCTGAGCTCAGCAAATCAGATTGACCAAGAGTGCAGAAACGGCAGTTTTTACTTCCACATCGCCCTCCACACACATACACACACACTTTGGCCAGGCATGTCGTCGTACGTAGTCAAGAAGGTCAGAGCTTGGGGGGGAGCGGGGTCTAAAGGAAAATACAATATGCTATGAGGGATTTTGAATGAAAAATTAGAGGAATAAAGAAAAAGTGATAACTTTTTCAAAACTCAATTCTCTTTTCGCAAATTTTAATATGGGATTTTTTTTTTTGTCAACTAACAGTTTGAGCTAGATTGCTAAAACAAGGTACAATTGAACTTTTTGCCTAATTCAACTGTAAATTCCGAAACTAGTAAGCTCGAAATCTAATCAATTTTTCGTATTGAAAACACAAAAAATTTAACACAAGAACGAGCTTTCTACAATCTTCAATTCTCTCTTTATCGTGGCCATGGGCGTAGATGGGGGGGGGGGTCAAAGGGGAAAGTTGCCCACTTACAAAACTGATTGCCCCCCCCCCCCCTCTAGAAAAATCGAAACTCCATTATTAATTAATTTTGTTAAGGGAGAATGTGTAGGTTCTAGGTGAAACATATTTAAATAAAGTAAAAAAAATTTTAAATATAAAATTCTAGGTAGGTTTCACAAAAATAAAAGACAAGATGTTTATTAGCATAACTCTATATGTATTTCGGGGTACGAGTCCTTTAAGAGTTTTCTCTGTGAACTACTGAAGATGGGCTCATACTCCGAAATATTATATAGGGTCATTCTAATAAACATCTTGTCTTTTATTTTTGTGAAACCTACCTAGAATTTTTATATTAAAAAAAATACATATCTTTAATAAAAACAATCCAGAACATGTTTATTTTAAAGCTAAACGTTTCGGGAGAATTTCTCCCTTTGTCAATGGTAATTTTTTAAAAAAAGTTGCTTTCACTAAAATTTAGAAAACAACACTTTTAGTGAAAGCAACTTTTTTTTCTTTTTTCTTTTTTTGAAAAATTACCATTGACAAAGGTAGAAATTCTCCCGAAACGTTTAGTTTTAAAATAAACATGTTCTGGATTGTTTTATTAAAGATTTGTATATTTTAATATATAAACAATCAATAATATTTTTTCTTTTTTATAGAATTTTTATATTTATAAATTTTTTAAAAAATTTTAAATTTTCTTTACTCCATTATTACGTGACATCATTTAAGTATTTCTCATTAAATTATTTCGTTACTCCCAAAATTTGTCAATTCTACTAAAAAGTTTGTTGATTTCTAATCGGATTACCGAAATTGAAACCTTGTGGTGGCTAATCAGCTGATAGGCTGCCCCCCCCCCCCTAGTAAAAGTCTCTAACTACGCCAATGATCGCGGCTTTAAGAATCTAAACAGATGACACACTGACAGACAGAAACAATTTTAGTGGAAAATAAAAAAAATAGAGAAAAAATTAAAAATAATAATTAATAATAAAAATAAATGAGTTTATTAGAACCTCTTTATGTTTGATACGTGTTAATAAATTAAATGTATATTTAACTATTTGTGAATTATTAAATAATATTGATTAGAGCTTTGGTTGTTGAATAGTTTATTAGAACTTTTTCGAATAAACCACATAATGAATTGTTTAATTTATATTTATCAAAGAAACATCAACAAAAATACACAAAGTTAAAGGCTATTTAAATAAAATAAACATAAAGGTCAAGTCCAGTAAAGAAAGGGTCGAATGCTGAGTGAGTTGTCTGCAGGCCATTACCATGTCAACTCATATTTGAAAAGATCTAGGGTTAAGGGAGAATGGTGTAGGTTCTAGGTGAAACATATTAATAAAGTAAAAAATGAAAATTTAAAAATATAAATTACTAGGTAGGTTTTACAATATAAAAGACAAAATGCTTATTAGCATGACTCTATATTTATGGTATTTCGGGTTACGAGTCCATCTCCAGGATGAAAAGTTTTCTATCTGAACTTCTGAAGATGGACTTGTACCCCGAAATATATATGGGACCGTCTATAAATTACGTCGCACGAATTTCAAGATTATTAGAGCCCCCCCCCCCCTGTGTCTCATTCTGTCACATTTTCATTGAGCCCCCTGTATAATGACGTCACACTATCACTTTTATACTCTTATTGTTTGATTATAATTTTTTGTCTAGAATTATTTTACCAACATTTTCAGGTTGGAATAATCAATAAATACAATTGCGATCATTTATCATTAATGAATAATTTTTTACTTGCTTTCCGGTGATGAAATGATTAATTTAACCTTTATTCTCTATATTTGTTTATTATTTGTTATTTTCTATAGGACTTATTTATTTATTTATTGGTTTATTTATTTATTTGTTCGTTTTTTTTATATATTCTGTTACTTATATTTATTTATTTTGGGGTTTTTCCACATTTATATTACATTAATTTATTTTTTGATTTTCTGATTGTCCATTTGCTCGCTGTTGATTTATATGTATTTTTTTTGTGTTGTATCTGCTTCAATGAACTTTTTTTTTCATTTATTTGTTATAATGATCTGGAAAATAATGCACAACTATTTTGTATAACAAATTTGTTCTGAACAAATAAAATATCTATCTATCTCTATCTATCACTTTTATACTCTTATTGCTTGCTTATAATTTTTTGTCTAGAATTATTTTACCAACATTTTCAGGTTGGAATAATCTAAAAAGTATATTTGAAAATTTTGAAAAATTTTTAATTTGACTTTTGTGACATCACAATTTTTAAGATCCCCGGGACCCCATGTCACATTTTGTCACCTCCCCCTTACTGTGTGACGTCATTTATGGAAGGCCCCTATAGACTCATGATAATTAGCATTTTGTCTTTTATTTTGTGTAACCTGTCTAGTAATTTCTATTTTTAAATTTAATTTTTTACTTTAAAGATTTAGTGATTGAAACGTCGTATAAATTTGTGTTTGAGTGTACTAGTATATCAGATGATGTTTCTTTGAAAAATACGAGTATATTAAACAGTGCATAATATGGTTTATTTCAAAAAGTTATAATAT
Source organism: Forficula auricularia (assembly GCA_024734495.1). Lineage (NCBI taxonomy): Eukaryota > Metazoa > Arthropoda > Insecta > Dermaptera > Forficulidae > Forficula > Forficula auricularia. The sequence goes on along the minus strand of JALMQS010000690.1, from coordinate 498,735 downwards.
AAAAGAATACATTTTCAATGCTATTTGAAAGTGCTACCTAAAATTAGTATATTTTAAAAAAATTTATAGAATTTTTGAGGAAAAAACAAAATGATAAATGAAAAATATTTTTTTTCCCGTGTATTATCTGAAAAACATTTGAAAACAAACTGAACGAAGAAGGAAGGAATTAGTGCCAGGCTGAGAGCCCTTTACCTTTAGACTCGATGTCACTTCTTAAGAGCTTCCGGTTACGAAACCAACGACTGACTGTTTGTAACACCTGAATATATCTACTTTTTGATTGCTATTTTGGAATTTTTTACTTCAAATATTTCCAAGTACTTCCAAAATACTTCCAAAGAGGTGTACACCTACTTCCAATCGCGGATCACCCCTCGCTGAGAACTAACATGCTTTGCGGGCAGTCAGCTCACACCCTCTGATATAGCAATTTAATAATATTTCTACTAACATCTTAGAATTTGTCCTAAGATTGAATTCTTTCTCTTTTAAAAATCAATTGATTTGTAGGAAATTTCGCATATGCGCACTATATGACCTTATGAAAATGTCTCAGTACGTGAAATTGACAGTGGCCCAAAAGAGGAGGGTTCAAAATAATTTAAAATAATAAAATTTCAAAACAAAGATCGAAGAAAGCCTATATTTACGAAGTTTCTAAATAAAATAAATTGCTAATGAGTCAGAAATTCAATGGGTGGGGGGAGGGGGGGTTTGTTTCTAAAATGATTATAAATAATTCTAATAAATATTAAATATAAGAGAGGGGCCAGGTGTATGGTAAAGTCACGTGGATAGCCACATCAGCTTATTTTTTTTTCTAAATTTGCACAATTTATATACATATATTTTTTCAATTGATCGCTGAATCTTTATTTTTTGATCCAAACATTGCCCTCCCTATGCTTATATTATATACGTCCCGTATGCGAAATCAGCAGATTTTCGAAATAAGTTTTTACATATTTTTTGAAAATATATTAAAAATATAAAATTTGTGTGTTAAATTTATATAAAATGTATACTAGAGCAACATAAAAATAATTAATTCATTTTAAGAATATATAGAAAACATAAACTTTATATAAATTTGACACAAAAATTTTATATTTTTTATATATTTTCAAAATATATAAAAAACATATTTCGAAAATCTATTTGTTTCTGTACGGGGTGTAATTTTCAATTTAGTAAGTGTGTAATCTTACCGTCAGCTATGAGCCTATTAACAATGCTGACCATATCCTCGATGTCGTTGGTCAAATACTCACTATCTGTAGCGGCTGTCATGTTCAAATCTAAATATGCTTGTTAAGGAAACGCAACGGGATAATCAGAAAAAGTTTACTTTTTCAATGAATTAAAAAAATATGACAGCATCCAAAGAGATTGAATTAAACAACTTTTTTTGCGTTAACTGGTATAGTATAATAGAAGTATTAGAATGGCATCTTATATTGGTAAATAGATTTTGTACGTCTTCTATGTATTTACGATATGATATATAATATATATTTTATATGACATTCAATCTTTTATTTTTCTGCATTTCCAGGAGTGAAAAACCACTACTTTTGCTTACTATATATATTATAAAAATAATAAAAATATATAAAAACATAAATAAATATAATAATAAGAAGAAATTAATGAGAATATTCTTCGCTCGAAGGTTTGACATTCAACGTCAATCTTTTAATAAGAAATATTTTATCTGTTAATTCTTATGGGATCAAATATCCGATTGTATTTGCAGGGTGGGGCATAAAGATCTCCCACATTTTGAAGATGTATAAAAAAATGAAAAAATTAAACTAGAAAAAACTGAATATATTTTTGAAAAGAATAAAATATTTTTTTTAATGTGTTTTAAACATTTTCAGAAAAAAAGGGGGCGGTCAAAAATGAAAATTCTAGCCCTTTCTACCAAACTCAATCTTTGTATACATATTCTGTGGGCCCCCAGAAGGCTAGAAATGCAAAAACTAACCACCCGAAATGGGGGGAGGGTCAAAAATGAAAATTCTAGCCCCTTTTCGACAAAACTCAACCAAATTTTGTATACATATTCTGTGGACCCCCAGAAGGCTAGAAATGCAAAAAGTAACGACCCAAAATCGGGGGGAGGTCAAAAATGAAAATCTATCCCTTTCGAACAAAATCAACAAAATTTTGTATACATAGTTTGGTCGAAAGGTCTAGAATTTTCATTTTGACCCTCCCCCCATTTTGGGTGGTTAGATTTTTGCATTTCTAGCCTCCTGGTCACCGGGAGTCCACAGAATAAATTTGGTTGAGTTTGGTCGAAAGGGCTAGAATTTTCATTTTTGACCCCTTCCCCTTTTTTTTGACTGATATAAAAAAATGTATTTTATTTTATTTTCAAAAAATATATTCAGTTTATTTCTAGTTAAATTTTTTCATTTTTTTTATACGTCTTCAAAATGTGGGAGATCTTTGTGCTCCACCCTGTTGATAAATTCTTTTTTTGTTATGTGGCTAGTTATTTACATCAAGCAGAGGATAAGCTCATTGATTTTTCTCATTACTAAACATTTATTATCAATTGTCCCTTTAAAAATATCCTCGCAAAGCTATCTCCTTATAAGTAAAAGTGAAATGATTCAAATTATGAATCAGCTCGCACTTAATGTACATTGTACGATACATGTTTCTTTTAGATCATATTACTTAATTGATGAGGCAGTCCAAAATTCAAAAAAGAAAGATAATTATCAACTATCTTTTTTATTCAAAAACCGACTTTTCGGAGGTTTATTCCCTCCTTCTTCAGGAAGGAGACAGAGGGGGAATGTCACATTGGATTTCCTTCACTGACCTTTCAAAACCCTGAAGAAGGATGGAATAAAGTCGGTTTTTGGATAAAAAAGATAATTAACTAATCATCTCTCTTTTGAATTTTGAACTGCCTTATCAAAATCCACTCAACTCATATATCAGTCCGTCTCCAAAAACTACTTCAATAATTTACTTAATAAGGGCAGTAAATATAAAACAAATAATATAATATAGCTCCGATCATTTCATTAATTCAGTATATTTCCAATGTTTTGTGTCCTTTTATTTTTAAAATATGTCTATGAAATATTTTGGATAGGTACAGAAGAAAAATTTATTTTTACTTTACTATACAAGGTATATAGTCAAGTAGTAATCGTGCATGAAAAAAGTTTTGTTGTTTTTTTGCTTCGTTTTTTCAAAATATCTCAAAAACGGCTGAATCTATTTTGATTAAAAAAATTTGGCGAAACCATGGCATTTCGGTCTACAAAAAAGCCCTAATAAGTGAACATCGAAAAATTATATTTTTCGAGATAATAACTGTTTTGTCAAAATATCTGTTGGTAAGTTAGTCTGTGCGTGCGTTACCAAATTTTTGTGGATCTACTAGCTGAAAAAGTAGTGTGAATATCAAAACAAAATTTCACATGTAGCTTTGGTGCATTGATATTAAGAGCTGATTAGATTTTGGTTGAAATCGAAGACAAAATTAAGGGGGGGGGGGGGGGTTAAAAATTAAAATTATAAGATTCTAAAACTAAAAAAAAAAAACAAGGAAAATGAAATATACTATAAAATGAATTTATAATGACGAAAAGATTCTTATTTTTTTCTGGGGCCGAAATTGAAAAGGTCAAAAAATAAAAATCTAGGCCCTTGGACCAAACTCAACCAAATTTAATATAATATGGTATATACACTCAGTGGGCTCCCAGAAGTCTATAAAGTGCAAAAACATTATGATAAAGAAATATATTTTTTATTTTTTTTTATTTTCGACCATACGAAAAATTCGAACCTTTTCAAAATAATTTGCTCAAAATTTTAATACAATTTTTTATTTGCGAGAAATGAATATAGCATGTAAAATTTCGGGTTTGTAACTTATTTATATTACCAGCTACAATCATATTATTATAGACTATTTATGGTAATTAAATATTTAATATAAATGAGGGGCTAGTTTTATGGTAAAGTTATTTGGATGCCCACATCAGTTTATTTGATCTTTTAGCACATTTTGAAATAAAATCTTATTTTTTAAAAGGTGTTTTTTGATTTTAATAAATTTGAATTTTAATATTCATTTTGTCTTTTATATTTTTCTACCTATCTTAAATCAAAATGAGAATTTTTCGTTTTATTAAAGGTTCACAATAAAGAACAGATACCTATAAAAATACCATCAGCAACTAACCTCGAACTAATGAGTCTAAATTTCCTCTCTCTCTCACACACACTGCGACTATAGGTATTATGATAAACAAAATTGTATAGTAATATTTTGATTATTATACTTTTTCTATATATGACGTAATCAGTCATGGAATGTCATATATACGTGTGAAAATAAAAAAATAAATTTACGTATGTATTATATATAATAAATGTAAGATAATAAATAAATAAAATAATATATATATATATATATATATTTTAATTATTTATTTGTTTGGCTTCGGATAATATTGCAGCCCATTTAGCCAGGTAGTTCGCTTCCTAATAATAAGAAAGATATTCTGGCGTGTTTAGTGGATATTATATGACTTTCTCTTATTCAGTAATAAAAACAAACCAACAAATTAATATTAAAAGAAAATTTATAACAAGAGAAAGAATTTAATTTTTAGGACAAATTCTAAGATTTTAGTAGAAATATTATTAAATTGAGATATCAGAGTGAATTCAGGGGTGTGAGCTGACTGCCCGGAAGGCATGTTAGTTCTCAGGTTCGACTCTAAGGGGATGAATCCCCCCTGATATCGCAATTTAATAATATTTCTACTAAAATCTTAAATTGAGTGATTTTTGAACAACATTCCAACTATTTTCAAAAAAAGATGCTCAAATCTTTAGTTTAATATTCATAACGTTTTGTTTTTGACTTTGTTTGTCGTTGAAAAGGAGGGGATGTAATATTTTTTGAAATTATTTTATAATTTTATGTTAAGATATTTCTAAACACAGCCAGGTATAAAAATCACCTAAATATGGCCATTTTAGAGGTCTTTCAAACCTGTAATTTTAAAGTGAAATAATCTTAAAAAAATAAAGCCTAATTCTGCTTAAAGAGAACTTAGAAAGATACCTCACTTTCTAAAATTTTCAAATATTTATTTTTATTTTTGACCATCATCAAAATAATCATTCGATTAAAATATTAATACGATATGTGAGCGCAGAGAAAATGAATATATATCTATAACTTGTAAATTTCAAGTTTGTATGATTCCGAGCCGATGAGGAAGGACCTGAGTTCGGGTGGGCTGTAATCTAATTAAATTGAAAGTTTCTTTTTCCAGTACCAGAATTTTTATAAATTGAAGGAGACAATAAAAGTGTGTCTTCTGCTGGAATTATAAATTTTTAATTTATTTATAATGAGACTATCGTTTCGAGGGTCTTGCCCTCTTCATTAGTCTATTACAATTGGCTCACAGAAATTAATAACACTTATGTACATTAATTCCTGTGAATCAATTGTAATAGACTGATGAAGAGGGCAAAGCCCTCGGAAATATAGTCTCGTTATAAATAAATTAAAAATTTATAATTCAGCAGAGACACACACTTTATTATCTCCTTCAATGTAATCTAATTCTTTGGAATTTCTGACTGCTTGTTCAGTAATAGGGTTTGATGGAATATTTTCCGTGAGCTGATTTGAATTAAAAACTTTACTTCGAAGTTTTAAGCTGAAAACTATAACCTAAGTTTTATAATTTTGTTTCCATGAAATTCCCCATTTTTTAGATATTTTGATGACAGATCAAGATCTAGCTTTTTGGGGCTAGAATAAGCTCTGAAAAATATACAAAACATTTTTTTTTTTTTGCAAACTCACACATTAAATTTATCGAATACTTTCTTTTAGAATTTTAAAATTGAAATTATTAGAATTAGAAAACTTGAAAATGTGCATTTCTGGATAATACATTCCTTTACACGATTTGGTATTTCGTAAAAGTGAAAGTAATATTAGAATTTAAAATTTGAAATTATAAAAATAAAAATTCACATGTGCTCTATGGAAATTTTGGTGATTGGAAAATTTTTCATTAACCGAACATATTGTGTTAGAAAGCTGAAACTTGGCAAAAATGTTTAGCTTTCATAAAGACAAAATTGTATGTAGAAGATTTCAAATAATGGGTTAATTTTTTTTCTGATTTCCTACATTATCCAACCCGAACCAAAATGTCAAAAATCAATTTACTATCCTTTGTTTTGGAAATATTTAGACACCAATACGAACTTTCTAAAAACTTGTTTTCTTGCATGTATATTTCGCGTGTACAAATAAACAGACTTATAATAATATACCTATATTATACAAAATTGAAAATATCGTTATCATTAAGCGCTTTATAATAGTATATATATATATATATATTATTTAATTATGTATAGTTGTTAGACCTATACTTTCGAAAACATGATTTCATCTTTATTCTTTCCAATTAAAACTATTATATATTTTTTCAAATAGCCACAAAAATAGTAGATTGAATGCGAATTTGTTTGATTAGTAAGCTCATTCAATTTGTAAAATAACTTTATCCATAGCCATTTGTAAAGTACTTGCTTACTGTAGAGTAAAGTACTTTAAAATGTAATTTTCCTAAAAACTTTATTTAAGCTTTTTTGTGGTCCCCAAGGTATTTGATTATAATATTAAATTTGATCAAAATTGGTTAAGCCATTTTCAAAATATTTAGAATAAACTAAAAAAGTACTGAAATAACGTACTAATGTTTGTGCATCGATATGTACCAAAAACTAATCAGGGCTTCATTTTGTTAATGGAATGGTAAATTTTCAATTTCATTTTAATTCGTTCAACGGTGTGAAAAAAATCGTGGACAAAATAAAATACCACATACATAGGTACATACATACATATATCCGTACAGGCTAAATGAAAAGATCGCACTTTGGACGAGACCCTAATTTTTGGCAAAACCGTCACATGGTAAAAGTCAACCTAAATGAATACTATAAATTGTGACTTTAATTGAGATCATGGGTTCCGTAGTCTTAACCTGAGGACCCTTTGAAGTCGAGCTTGCCACGAGACCGATTAAAATACTTTACCCATGCTTTGCATTGGATAAAATAAAAATTTGAGCATCGCATAAACTTTCCATCCATTTCTCCCTCGTCCGTTTTAGAAAGCAGATTTTTCCATTGAGAGTTAACGTTGCAAAATTTGTTCCTATTCGGACAAAGAATCCCATTTTTTAAAAACCGTCACCCATCTAATTTTTGGTTGAATTTCAACCAACATCTAATCAACTCGTAATATCAATATAAAATATCTATTGGTTTTTGAACTAGAGCATACACAAAATTTGGAAGCACACTCATTCACAAACAAACATTTTGACAAAATAAATAATATCTCTTAAATTTTTCCAGTCCGCACAATTGTTTTATTATATTAGTTTGAGCCGTTTTTAGGATATTTCGAAAATATGAACAAATAAATAAAAACAATTAAAACATCAGAAATAGTAGGGAATTGGACAATAAATCAAAAACAGTTTTTATTAAATGGTCCAGACGTTTCGTCGATTTATTTCGATTTCCTCAGTGGCTTCCTCAGTGGCCCATTTTATCAGTCTTTTTCAAATATATATATATACAAGTTTTATAATTTTTTAATTGCTAAAAAAAGAGAAAAAAAGTTCAAGATTGTTAAGTAATTGAGGCCAAGAATGTATTGTAGAAATAATAAAAAAGATTAAAGATGTTTCGTAGCATGATGGATTGACAAAGAGTGATAAAATGGGCCACCGAGGAAGTTGAAATAAATCGACGAAACGTCTGGCTCATTTAATAAAAACTCTGTTTTTGATTTATTGTCCAATTCCCTACTATTCCTGTTTGCATTGTAATTTATTATGAAGGCGAGTGATGCAACGTTATAAATATAAACTTTTCATGTACGATCGTCTATTACAATACTTCACCATACCCTGTATGGAGAAGTAAAAATAACTACTAGTAAAATTAGTAACAAAACAAATGTTTATCCAATCGAGACTTTTGTTTATCAGAAAGAAGAGATTAAAAACTGAAGATGATGGACATGCCTTCGAAACTATATAGTGTCTAACAAATCAATTATATACTTACTATATATGGTATATCTACGTATATTGAAAAAAAAACTTGATAAAGAGAAAGAAAAAGATTAATTTTAAGAAATTTTAAACAACATTAATTCTATGGACTTTTTTGAAGTGAAACTCCTTTAGCGACTTATCTGTTTGATTTTTTTGTTACAATAAAGGAGAAATGACTCAATAGAGGGGAAATAATTTTTTTAAAACCCACTAATATTTAATGACAAATAAAATGTATTAAAATGAGGAAATTTAAATTATTATATTAAAACCCACTAATATTTAATGACAAATACGATTTATTAAAATTGGGAAATTTAAATTATTATTTTAAAACCCACTAATATTTAATGACAAATAAAATTTATTAAAATTGGGAAATTTAAATTATTATTTTAAAACCCACTAATATTTAATGACAAATAAAATTTATTAAAATTGGGAAATTTAAATTATTATTTTAAAACCCACTAATATTTAATGACAAATAAAATTTATTAAAATTAGGAAATTTAAATTATTATTTTAAAACCCACTAATATTTAATGACAAATAAAATTTATTAAAATGTAGGAAATTTAAATTATTATTTTAAAACCCACTAATATTTAATGACAAATAAAATTTATTAAAATTGGGAAATTTAAATTATTATTTTAAAACCCACTAATATTTAATGACAAATAAAATTTATTAAAATGAGGAAATTTAAATTATTATTTTAAAGCCCACTAATATTTAATGACAAATAAAATTTATTAAAATTGGGAAATTTATATTATTTCAAGATACTTTTATAAAAAAAAAGGGCAGAGGTTTTTTTATTTCATCAATTTTTTTCTCTTACCTATTAAAAAACTCGGACTAAAAATATTATCGCAAGCTAGAAGATCAAGTACAGTCGATGGTGTGGAAATAATCTCCGAAATCGAAGCCTCAAATAAAATGTATATATTATTTCATATAAAATAATTACTTCAATAAATATTATTATTATTATAAAAAAATTATTTCAATAACATCTACGAGCTAAAGTTTCACTTGCTCTGTGAGCTTATGTAGATGAGGCTCACACATTTTTCTAATATGTATCAAAAAATTAAAAAAAAAAACGTAAATATATAATTCAATCATATAATTATATATTCAAGGTAATTTCATCAGCAAAACAATTTATATAAATGTTTACTTTTCAAAATATTTATTTGTTTATAGTTGCTTTATATTCATTACATAAAGCAAAGTTTTTGTCGCTTTTTTATATATTATAATATATTTTATAAAAACTATCTGAAAACATTTATTAGAAATCCAAACGTTTCGGGGAAAAATTCTCTCTTTATCCGTAGAAAATTGAAAAAATACTATAGCTGCTTTAAAAGGAAATAGAAATCATATACGTATATATTTTCCATTATATATAGGTGATAGGTATAGGTATATATGTATAATTTATATGCTTATATGCATCAAACAGAACAGAATTTGATTGATTTCGTCTAAAAAATGATCTACTGGTCAGACTGTTCACTAGAGTTTCTCAAAAACAGGTGAAAAACGAAAGGGTAGTAGTAGTGACTTACGTTTTTGAGTGTATCTCTGTGTGTGTGTGTGTGATTAAGCCAAAGGGTTGATGAATAGACTCGGGTTGACCACGAAGAAGAGTTCTCTGCGCCTGAAAGCCGTCTGGCTGAAGTTCTGTTGGGTCGCGGCGACCGCGGTGGGAGTTCAGCCAGATAGCAGCGCTCGGCCACTGATAAGAACTCGAGAGGGGGACCCAAAGGGGGGACATTGGACACACAAACACACTATTACAGCTAATCAACCTCTCCAGCTACTATCTAGCTCTACCTATATAGAAAAAGCCAAATCAGGTGAGCCCTGAACTAAGGTCAATGAATGGCCGCCCGAAGAGAGGGAACATTTGAAAATTGAAATTCGACCAGAAAGGAAATATTTCTATCTAAAATTTGTATGGCAATAAACGGTTTGAGTTTAAAAAGTTATAATTAATTCAAACTTGAGTGCCAGACGTTCAAGAGTTCAGGGACTTAACACAAGCAAAGTCGTAGCTAGAAAAAATTTCGAGGGTGGGGGAGGTTAGTTACACACCGAGTATGGATATACTCCTAGGAGTAGGAGACATGACTTCCATGATGTTCAGATTGTTTGTTTTTTTTACTTTATTCAAAGCATGGGGAAAGTATTGTAATCGGTCACGCGGCAACCCGACTTCAAGGGTCCTCAGGTAAGGACTACGGAACCTATGGACTCAATTAAAGTGTCAAATTGTAGTATTCAATTAGGTTGAATTTTAGCCCGTGACGGTTTTGCCAAAAATTACATGGGGTCTCGTCCAGAGGCCAAAAAGTGCGATTTTTTCATTGTATGTATGTATGTATGCGGTCGTTTTTTTCGTCGACGATTTTTTTATCAAAGTATTTATAGTATATTAAATTTTTGTTGAACGTTTTATTTATTAACACGCTTTTATTAGCTTGACCTGTATGTATGTCTCAATGTGACGGAATCTTTCAACGTAATTTTCCCCACCTTCAACGCGTCTGATTAAATTGAATATTTGCATACGTATTAAGAATCGATGACAATACAATAATTTTAAACAATCGAGCTGGAAAAATTAACAAGGGGGGAGGTGGCAAAATTATAGCCCCATTTGGTCCAAACTCAACACAAATTTGTATACCCCAGAAGGGTAAAAATACCAAAATTAACAAAAATGGGGAGAAATTGGGAAAATATACTACTCTTGTCAAATTTAGTTTTAATTTAGCGATGTACGCGTGGAATTGTACCCATTTTAAGACTAAAAAGTAAAAAATAAATTATAATAAAAAAAAAACACGTTCTTGTCAGTATTGCACTAAAAAGTATAAAATAATGAATCTAAAAACTTTTGAATATCCAATAACTAAATCAAAAAGCGTGGGGAACTTAGACGAAATTATTTAAAACTACCCAAAGGCTTATCAAAGAAACGCCCCACGCTTTTCGATTTAGTTATTGGACATACAAAAGTTTTTAGATACATTATTTTATACTTTTTAGAGCATTACTGTCAAAAGGGTGTTTATTTAGTTTTTTTAATATCCTATAAAATTTCGATGTTTATCTCAACATTTCGGGGGCGGGGGGTTGACCCACCGCTGGATATGGTCATAAGAGATACCCCTCTCTCATTATTTTGATTATATTAAATGTAAACCCATAAAAATCTAATTTAAAAATATGTTCATCAAATCAATATTTTAATTATTTTTACAATATTCTGATTTTTTTTCAAAAGTATATTGGGCCTTCACTGAAAAAATGTTTGGGTTAGTGATTGCACTGGCTTCACTTGACAATTTATATAAATAATATATAGGACAGATAAAGCAGTATTTAAAATTTAGAATTTATGAACATAAATATTCGATTAGATTATCGAGGGTAATAGACACACAAACAATTTTTTTCACTTATTTTAAACATTTATAAAAACGTGTTGAGCAAAAAAAAATATGTGTGAGCCTCATCTACATAAGCTCATGGGGGAAGTAAAACTTATTTAGCCATAGATGTTATTGAAATAAATTAAATTTCCTAATTTTAATAATATTTATTTGTCATGAAATATTAGTGGGTTTTAAAATAATAATTTAAATTAAGTGGATATTGATGAGGCAGTCCAAAAAAGAAGATAATTTATACTATCTTTTTATTTTTATTCAAAAACTGACGTTTCGGAGGCTATTCCCTCCTTCTTCAGGGTTTTGAAAAGTCAGTGAAGGAAATCCAATACGACATTCCCTCCTTCACTGACTTTTCAAAACCCTGAAGAAGGAGAAATAGCCTCCAAACGTCGGTTTTTTGAATAAAAGTAAAAACACATGTATAAATTATCTTTTTTTGGACTGCCTCATCAATATCCACTTAATTAACTTATCAGTCAGTCTCCAAAAATTACTCCAATATGAATCATTTAAATTTCCTAATTTTAATAAATTTTATTTGTAATGAAATATTGGTGGGTTTTAAAAAAATTATTTCCTCTCTATTGAGTCATTTCCTCTTTATTGTAACAAATAAAAATCAAACAGATAGGTCGTTAAAGAAGTTTCACTTCAAAATTTTTTTAGATTAATTCAATACTGGTACGCTAGACTGTTATAGGTGACCAGCCTGTCAGGCAAACCGATTAATTAGGGTTTCGTTAAAAAATAAAACGAGAATCTATTAGTATCACACAACGTTTCTCAACAGAGCATTGTAAATTATGATAAATAAGAAACAAACTTGAAATCTACATTCAAAAAATCTTATCAAAATTAGGATCGAATGATTTTGGATAGGATCGAATATTTTTGTAAAACAATTTTTTTTTATCATGGGATATGCGGTATCGCTATAAAGATTTATTTTAAAAAAAATAGGATAAATTATTTTAAATTTAATCCAGTTAAAAATAATAGGGAGAGAGAGCCACAAAGAGGCCATTTTAAGTGGGTGGACTGTTGATCATTTTTATAAGAAAATTCTCAAATTTTTACCATCGAATCATTGATGTAATTAATATTTATTACCGAAATTTGAAGTTGATCTTCTGTGTCATTACCGAGAAATAAATTATTGAAAATTGTCCTTTTACCATGGAAGTAAATGGACCGAGCTTTTAAAAGGGCTATAACTTCTATACAAATTATACCATTTTCAACAAATTTATACAGATCAATAATTCAACTTTTATGAATCGAATGATAGATTTTTCAATAGATTTGACAGTCTAGTTAATTAGTTATTCATAAATGTAAAAAATAAAAAGTTATTTGCAGCCAACAGAATATAACAAAAGCACCAGTGTAGAATTCTAACTCTATTTCTTGAAATCGTTTTTGTGTTAAATAAATGTTTTTATAATGAGAAAAAATTTATCTCAATATTCTTTTTATTAATATTATCAAAACAAAGATTTTTATTCGAAATTAATCTCATTATTAACAATTTTTTTATTAAAAAATTTAGTATGCAGACGTTGTCACTCTGCAGAAATACAAATGATTTTTTCGAAGATCAACCAGATAGATAAGCTGTCCCGAACTCCATTAAGGTGATTTTTGTACCTGTCGGCGCGGCGTTCAAATCTGGCCTAATTTAGAATTATGAAAAAATTTCAAAAATTTTCTCATTTGCTTCTTATCTACGACAAATAAAAACGAATTTGATATTTCAAGTATTTTGGAAGATATTTAGATACATAAGCCCTCGTTATGCGAATGCATTTGGCAGAATTATTCAATTCATTTGGAAATTTCCAATATTTTTTTTTTTTGCTTATTGTATTTAAAAATGTCTGAAAATAATTCTAAATTTTATAGAGCTAATCTGAGCCTACCAGGTAATATTTTTAATTTAAGTGATCACTTGACGAGTTATTTAAACTTATATAATTTTATCTACTTTTCATGTAAAAATATTTTAGAATTATATTATTGCAAAAAGATAAATCTAATTGAGCCTCTGACGTCAAAGTCAATACTGAATGAATAGATAAAGGTAAAATGATCAATGATATGGAGAAAATATAATTATTGATAATGTTGAAGATGAATTATCCACAAAAGTAAACGATATTTGATAAAACAATCTTTAAAGATTCTAGGGTGAATTTTTTGATTGTTTCAAGGCGAGTTTTATCTATATATATAAAATGAAGGTTTTGTCTGTACATTGGTCCAAATCATGCCAAATTTTGGTTGCACACGTTTCAAGCAAAGTTATGAACGAAAACACCCTCAACGAAATTCCTGTTTGTCTGTATGTCTGTATGTTTCCGTCGTTTCCGAAAAGTTGCTCACGATTCACGTAAAAACGGCTAAAAGGATTATTATGAAATTTCATATTTACATCAGATGTCTTCTAACTTACGTTCTTAGCTAAATAACGTTTTGATATTTTGACCCCAGAAGGGGGGGCGCACGAATGAAAACTATCAAATAACTCCTAAACTATTAACTCTACGGCAAATTTTAAAATGAGCAAAGTTGTAGGGGATGTGATTTCTGACAACTTTTGTCAAAAAAAATTCCCCCAAAAAGGGTGGGAGGGTCAAAATATGAAAATTCTTGCTCTTGAATCAAACTCAACTAAATTTTGTATACATAATCTATGGGTCACTAGAAGGCTAGAAATGTAAAAACTAAACACCCAAAATGGGAGGAGGGTCAAAAAATGAAAATTCTTACCCTTGGAGCCACTTAACCAACTTTTGTATATAATCTGTGGGTCACTAGTAAGGCTAGAATTGCAAAAACTGGGTGCGGTGGTTGGTGCGAGGTAGGGGTGGAGGGGTGGAATGGAGTAGGTGGGTTATGGTATGGGGTGCGGGTGGTATGAGGGTCAGGGGGTGGAGCAGTGTGGGGTCCGGGGGCGTAGCGGAGGTGGGGTCTAGGAGGCTAGGCGTGGGCGGAGGGTGCGGGCTGGGGTTCGGGGGTGGTGGTGCAGGGTGGAAGTGGGGGTTCAGGTGAGGGTCCAGAGGCGTCGTGGGGTGGGGTGGGGCGGAGGTTGAGGGAGACGGGGTGGGGCTCAGGTAGGGGTGGGGTGCGGGGGCAGGGGGTTGAGGTGAGGGTCCAGAGGCGTGGCGGGGTGGTGCAGGGGATTGGGAATGGGTGCATGGTGCTGGGGTGGGGTGCTGGGTGAGTTTCGCGGGTGGGAGTGAGGGGTGAGGGTGGGGTTCGTGGGGGCGGGGTCTCTGGGGCGTGCCTTGCAGCTAGTTTGGAATAAATTCATTGTATTTTATTTCTCCCCGATTTATTTTCTCTATCTCCCTCTGAAGAAAATTAATATAGTGTTGTATCATTCGCCTCCATAATAAATTTGTAACAGGAATAGCAGGAAATTGGACAAAAATTAAAAACACAAGTTTTTATTAAATGAACCAGACGTTTCTTCAATTTATTTTTACTTTCTCAGTGGACAATTTAATCACTCTTTGTCAAAAAAACAATTTCACTCTTCGACAAAACATCATTAATATTTTTTAAATACATTCCTGGCTCCAATTAATCAACAATCTTGAACTTAACATTAAAAATTCTTTTCTTGCATTTTTGCACGAGATGTGCATAAATGGTCCACTGAGAACTCAAAATAATTGACGAAACATCTGGCATTCACTAACTCTTATTTATCTTGCATTCCGGCTATTTCTGTTCAGAAGTAATATATTACTTTTTCATTTGAAGTGATTTTAAGTGATTTTTTGTCATTATTTTATCAGACTACTCACATTGCTGCAAAACATGTAGCCTATGGAGATACCGAGAAGCTAAGCTTTACCAGTTAGTAGCAATGGGGTAGAGCTCACTTGGTATTAAATATAAGGAAATTAAAAATAAATTACAAGGTAGGTTACATAAAAAGATTTAAAAATTCAAAATTCGTTTAAATTCAATTCTTTCGAGATTAAAAATCTGCTCCCTTTAATCCCACTTTATGATCTCAAAATAATGAAGTATTAAATAAGTTACACTATTCTCCCTGAACAAAATTAAATACGAGTTGTTTTTTGGGGGGATCTCTACAAAAATAAAACGGAGCAATAATATTGTCGATATAATTTTTGTTTTGTCTATCAGAGCATTTTAGCCCGCAGGTAATCTAAAGAATATATAAGCTTGAAATTCAGAAGTTATAGGTATATTTTTATTTTCCTCAAATCGTTATAAAATTCTTATCAAATGAGGGTCGAATTTATTTTTTGTATGGTATTTATATCAGAATGTAGAAGGGAATATATCTAAAGTTAAATTTTAATGAATACGTAGACTAGGGTGGTCCTTATTTTGGGCATTTTCAAATTTTTACCCTGAGAGAGGCTCATATGGTTCGAAATAAATAAAAAAAAAAATATCCCTCAAGTTTCAAGTCTCTAACTCAATTTTAACCTTTGTCCTACATAGATGCATTTTTTCCATCTAAATAACATGGGGTTTTTGGGATTGAACGATCAATTTTTTGTTCCGGCCAAAGTAATGGTTCAAAAAATTTGAAACTCTATAGACTTTATCCTTATACTAGTAGCTATCACTCAGAATTTTTACATATTTTTAGCTATTAGAATTTTGGAGTCTATAACTTACTAACTCTAAGATATAGCAGTATTTTATCTAGCTGTAACTCCAAAATTATAATAGCTAAAAACCTGTAAAAATTCTCAAGGATAGCTACTATTATAATTATAAAGTCTACAGAGTTTCAAATTTTTTGAACCATTACTTTGGCCGGAATAAAAGATTGATCGTTCAATGCCAAAAACCCCATGTTATTTAGATGGGAAACTTACATAGCTGTTCAGCAAAGGTTAAAATTGAGATAGAGACTTAAAACTAGATGGATATTTTTTTATATTATTATTTCCATATGGGCCTCTGTCACCGTAAAAATTCAAAAATGCCCAAAATAAGGACCCCCCTAACGTAGAACCAAAAACTAAATTCAAAACTTCTCAAACTATACTATAAAAAATAAATTCTTTGTCACTTGTATTATAGTTATTTCGTTATTTAAACGTTCTATTAAGGTCGAATTCATGCTCATTTTGAACTGATATGGAAAGAACGTGAAAATCATGTGATTTTCTGTGGAATTCGCATGGCTTTTGGATGTACAGACAAATAGAAAAGAAAACCCATAATTATGAAAATGATCTTGCTGCACTTTTCGGATATGAGTGAACCTCATAGTCTGGCACGCAAGACAAGCTTCCCTTGCCGAGCGTACGCAATGATAATTTAATTTTCTATCAGATATGATAATCCATTCTGACCAGGAAACGTCAATAATGAAAATATTTATTAATCTTTCCTTATAAGACGGATTTCAACATTTTGGTGGAATTTCCTTCTTAAAGATTCTATGTTTTCTTTATTCACAATATTTGAATTTTTCCCAATCATATATAAATTTGCAAAGTATCATTATATGATAAGAAATTATAAGAAATGACCTTCACATAAATTTTAAACATTATATAGTTGTTATTTTTATATTATATAATCCGAAGTTCAATGGATATAGCAAACATTTGAAAAATATATACTAACTTTATAAGTGAAAAAAGTAAAAACCAAATTTAATTCAAAATAAAATATATTGTTCTCATCAAAATTTTCTCTTTTGAGTTTTTCAATCTGTGAAAATAAAATAAAATGCCAATCTGTAAGGAATAATATTTTGTTAATCTCTTTTGGAAAGTTTCTAGTCAAGATAAAAACGAGAATAATTTAATTTTAACTCTAATTTGTATAAATTAATAAAAGATAAAATTTCAAAAATTAAATAAGAGTACTGATTATAATAAATATGATATAAAATCAAAATCTACATAAGAGTATTAAAATTTTATAGTATATTTATTTATTTATTTGTAAATCTTGGAAAATAGCTAGGCTAGGAAATCACGTGAATATTATATAATTTATTTTATTTTTCTAATATTGAATGAATATATATAAGCTACAGGATATTTCCAATTACTGTTTCCATTTTTTTCCTTTTAGAAATTACTTTTCCCTAAATAAGTAATTAAAGTTGAAATACGATTGAAATAAATCAATCATTCAATATTATTGGCTAATCTAGGTCTAGTATATTCACAGCTCTCTCTGTCTCTCTCTTAAAAATAAGATAAGTTTATTTAACGACGATATTTATTTTTTTTTTCCAAATTGTTTTTTTTTTTTTTTTAATTTTAATATAAACTTATTATATAAGTACAATATGAGGGAAATTACGCAATTGACCGTAAGGAAGCGCCACTCAAAGTACTTTAACTTGCCATCTAGTGATGTAATGATAAACTAACAGCTCATTTACCTGAGGATTTAAAAGTATACATATGTTATGCTACCTGAACAAGATTAGAATACTTTTTTTTAGAAGCTGATTAAGTTAAAGACTAGAAAAAACGAAGACTAATATTAACCTGCTTTTCTCTGTACTAAGAATGCCCTAAACTTGGAGTCTACTTACGGCCCACGGACTAGATACGGCCCCATTTATTATTTATAAAATATAATTTAAAATTTAAAATACTACACAAGAAAAAACTCTAAATCAGAATATACACTAATTAAGCAAGTTCAAAGGACATTTTTAGTCAAAGTAGAGTGAACTATTTTTTCTTCCGAGGCGATTTTTATCTCTTTAAGCAAGGTGTGTTTTTTTTGTTTGTTTTTTAAGTATTTTACTGCCCACCTTTAATTTTCAATATCTATTTAATTATTATTATTATTTGTAATTTAATAAAGAGTATCTTAATTAAATAGTACCTAAATATTTAAACATTCGATATTATGACCGGTAGTATGATATGGTCCTATTCATTATTTATAAAATATAATACAAAATTTAAAATACGACTCAAGAAAAACCTCTAAATCAGAATATACACTAATTTAGCAAGTTCAAAGGACATTTTTAGTCAAAATAGAGTGTTTCGGACAACGAACTACTTTTTCTTCCGCCGCGATTTTTAACTTTAAGCAAGGTGTTTTTTTAAGTATTTTGCTGCCCACCTTTAATTTTTAATACTTATCTATTTAATTATTATTATTTATAATTTAATAAAGAGTATCTTAATTAAATAGTACATATTTAAACATTTGATATTATTTGTAAAAACAAAAATCGGATCTCGCTTAACAGATTAAGATTTATACATGTATGTTTACTATTAGGGGCATCAAAAATTAAACAAAATATTATAATTTAAAAACACTGAACCAATTATAAATCAGTGATAGCAGTTAGGTTTTCATTAAATTGTGATAATTATAATGTAATATGAGTATATGAACCTATATTTCTTATATGAACCAGGAGCATAATACCTATACCCTGTGAGTAATGAAGTAATTTTATTGTAAATTAATCCGGATCCCTGCTTATAACAATTATTTTTATTATTTCTATTTCCAAATACTAGGTTCACAACCCCCGCCCTTAGTAGATTTAGCTGTTGATTTTTAAGATTAATTCAAATATGGATATTCTCTACTTGATGCAAGGAATACATCATGTATATGTTTGAGTAAAACCCCGTTTTTTAGTAAGAGCGGGTTCTTACTAGTTAAAACGCGTTTCACTGAATATCTTTGTGGCAACTAGAATTTACTGATGTTGGTTGAGTTTGGTTCAAAGGTCTAGAATCTTCATTTTTGAACTTAGGCCTCATTTTGGGTGTTTATTTTCCAAATTTTTTAAAACAAAAATGTCAAAATTTAGAAGCAAAGTTGTAGATGATGTAATTTTTGACATTTTCGTTTAAACCAAAATGAGATGGAAGGTCAAAAATGATTCTAGACCTTTGAACCAAACTCAACGAACATCAGTAAACTCTAGTTGCCACAAAGGTATTCAGTGAATCGCGTTTTAATAATTAAGAACCCGTTCTTACTAAAAACGTATTTTACTGCAACATGTATAATAAGATTTCTAGTAGAAATAAAGATCAGCTCCTCTATTTTGGCTTAGGGGGCTGTGTTTAAGACCACTAGTCTTGGATACGTGTTTGTGCAGTACTACTTAAAATATTCAGACAGAGAACAGCACGAATATTAGGAGTTTCATATTTACGGATCAATCAGTCTAGCAGGGAGAGACATTAAAAAAAATTTTACGAAAACGATAAAATCTGAAGAAATCTCGACATAGTATTATATTTCAGGAAAACAGTAGGTATATATTTCAATTAAATATATATTTATCTTTATAATTATATGTGGAAAATATTGGAATAATTTATTGAATGTTTCTATTGTATTGAATAAAATAAATACTACGCAGTTTGGCAATTTATTCAAAAATTAAAATGAAGTATTTCAGACGTTAATAATATTTTCCGTACGAATTTAAGAATACATGTTACTTAAAAATATGTTTTAGTCTTTTAGACTTTCTACATAGCCTACTTTCTAAAACTATAACATAATACAAATTCACAGTATGTTAAGCAAATATGAACTATAGAGGGGGCGACAAATGGACTTTAACCTATAGGCGCTATACTCTTAAATCCGGCCCTGAAAATTTCCCGAAACTTTTTGTCATTTAATTTAATAAATCCTAGGTAGGACCCAAGGTTTGTGTACTTTCTGAAATAAATAAATAACTAACGATTTGAGATTCTTTTGACTAAAGTATTTATTTTATTTAATAAAATAGAAACATTCAACAAATCATTTCACTATTTACCATTACCATATATAATAATTGTTTTTCCCACAATTAGATAAATGTATGTTTAATTGAAATATATATACTGTATTCCTGACTATGTCGAGATTTCTTCAGATTTTAACATTTTTGCAAAATAATTTTTTCTTTTAATGTCTCAACTTGTTAGACTGATTGACCCGTAAATACCTGACTAATATTCGTGTTCTGTCTGGATATTTTAAGCAGTAGTTAATTGTTACGGTGGGGGGTTTTTCAGGGGCTTTCGAAGAAAGAAAAGACTTGACCATAATTTTGAACTTAACTTTTAATAATTTCTAATACTATAAGATGAAAAACTTGAAGAAAAGAAGATCTTGAAGATCTAAGAAAAACTTTACTATCTATTATTAATTTATGATGGAAATTTATAATTTAATTGTCTTGAATAAAATAATAGCTTATGACTTGAAATTTACTTGATGGACGGGAATACTTGGATAAACAGACAGACATACAGGGATCCAGTGGTCTTAAACACAGCCGCTAAGCCAAAAAAGAGAAACGTTTGGATAATTTAATAATCGTTTTTAGATTGTTTTGGTAAAAGAACAGTATTTATTCTATTAGTATATCTACGAGAGGGAGAATCTTATTCACGCCAGATTTTTTTGATAATTTATTAACTTAAAAAAAACGCTTCTTGTATAAGAAATCGCAAGTATATTTCCGTGTCCTGGTATATCATTGCATGTGAAAAGTTTCGCCATACTTTTTTTTATGTTTTTCTTTATATAAATAATAAAGAATGATTGAAGAAATAGATTACGATGCGTCGGAATTCTATTGTAGATTGTATGAGAAAATTTGAATCTCTCCAGATGTGTATTATGTCATATCAAACTCTTTTTTTTTAATTGTTTATTTATTAAAGGAAATATTGTCGGCATATACCAGCGCTTATTTCAGCGGCTGAAAGATAAATCATTATAATCATTTCTATTTAAATTATAGAGATTTAATTACTTTTAAATATATCATTCTAATTGTCTCCGAAATCTAGGAAGACCTCGTGAATTAAAAAATAGCCAAAATTATTGCATTTTTGTTTATTATAACGGTTTTAAAAGGATAACTTTCTCAGGTAAATTTTACTCTAATGAAGAGGTTGACCTCAACTATAAAAAAAATTATTATGAAAAATAATAATATTTCACACATATCTTCTATTCTATTATAATGAGTTTGCTTAATGTAAGCTTTTTTACTAAGTATGGGTACTTAAGGTAGTTCTTTCGCGACAATCCATACAAAAAGTTTTAGCCTCGTAACCACTCTATAAATATGAACGGTGCTAAAATTTTAGGTTGTTTTTTTAACGTGACTGCACTTTTCACACTTCTATATCCTCTTTATGAATGGATCGTTTCCAAGCCATTGATCTTTATCCCCTCCAATAAAAATAATCGCCCAAATATGTTTTTTTTTTATCAAAACTACGAGGTAAATCATTTCAATTTTTTTTTCAGTTACTCCGAATATATTATTCTAACAAATATTAGTTTTTTATCAAGATGGTGAAAGTCCTTCAATGAAAAAAAATAAAATAATGATCATTTTCCCACCCTTTCCCAATCTACCATATGTAAAAAATTTCATTTTTAATTGCAATTATTTCATGTTTGGTCTGGTAAATCGTCTTCAAATTTTAATAGTGTGTTTATTATGCTTTTAAAGAGTTATATTCCAAATTTCGAAGTTTTTTTTCATTCGTGAAAGAACTACCTTAAATTCACTACACAAAAATATACAATTCATATCTGAAATTGGAAACAAAACCTTATCATTCTTGGGCCGTCAAATTACGATAATAGACAATAAATTGGAATACCAAATATTTAGGAAACCCACATTTACAGACACGTCCATCCCCTTCTCTTCTAACCACCCCATTAACACTAAAATTTCTTCTTTTTATTCAATGTTTAATAGACTAATAAGAACACCTTATTTTTATTTAAAGTAAAGAAAATTTTGAAACTTTTTAAAATTACTAAGTAGGTTTCATTACCCTAGCTAGTATTTTATATTTTACACCATTCTCCCTTAACAAAATTTCACACATATCTTCTATTCTTTTATAATGAGTTTGTAAACCTATTTATCTTTTTACTTTACCATAATAAGTATGGGTACTTAAGTATTATAATCATGTTTGAAAAAAGTGATTTTTTGGAAATTTTCAAAAAAATGCTTAGGTATTCTATTTTGATAAAAAAAATTAAATACCCGGCATTAAGACCTAAAATAAAGTATTGTACAGTAAATTACGAAATATTAATAATTTCGGAGATTTTGTTATTTAATTGAAAATGTTTTCTTTTGCCGAGAGTAGCAGAGTTGTTCATAAAGAGAAATAATTAGGTCTACCTCTGTTTGATGCAAATAAACATATACATACACATATATAATGAATATAAATATGTATATTATATTCTTTTATATCTTTAATTTAAAGTAATTTATTAAATTTATGTTTTTGAATTTCTCTGTTAATTTATCTTAAAATTTAACCCTCGACTCAAGATTAATCTTACAGAGGGTTAAATTTTATTTTATTTCACTTTAATATAATACATATAGTTGTGTTCATGATTTGAATTTTGATTCAAATTTTAATTGATAAATATTGTTAAGGTTCAATATGTATTAATATATATGTAAACTGTGCATGTAAACTGAGCCAAATATATGTAAACTGTGTATGTAAACTGAGCCAAATAAATAAATAAATACTTTACATCACAAAAAAAAAAAAAAAAATATTAAAGTGGCCCTTATTTTGGGTATTTTCGAATTTTTATGCTTCCAGAGGCTCGAAATGAATAAAAAAAAAAAAATACTCTCAAGTTTCAATTCTCCATCTCAATTTTAAACTTTGCCGAACAGAGTACTGTAAGTTTCCCACCTAAATAACATGGGGGTTTTGGCATTGAACGATCAATTTTTTTATTCTGGACAAAGTAATGGTTCAAAAAATTTGAATCTCGGTAGATTTTATTTTTATAATAGTAGCTATCCTTCAGAATTTTTAAAGATTTTTACCTATTATAATTTTGAAGATACAGTTAGATAAAATACTGCTATTTCTTAGCATTAGTATAAGTTATAGACCCCAAAATTATAATAGCTAAAAATCTGAAAAACCTCTGAGGGATATCTGCTATTATAAGGATACAGTTTACAGAGTTTCAAATTTTTTGAACCAATACTTTAGCCGGAATAAAAAATCGATCGTTCAATGCCAAAAACCATGTATTTAGATGGGAAACTTACAACGCTGTTCGGCATAGATTAAAACTGAGATAGAAATTTGAAACTAGGGGGATAATTTTTTTTTATTCATTTCGAACCTCTGGGAGCATAAAAATTCGAAAATACCCAAAATAAGGGCCACTTTAATGTAAATATAGATATATATATAATTTATTTGTTAGAAACTTTTGCCTGACCAGAGTGCGATGCTTTCTAAAAAGTGAGACTCTTAACCAACCAAGCCACCTAACCCAAAACTTAAATCAAAGTTTAATGTCTTGATGAAGATGGAAATTACATTATTTTTCATTTTTTTATTCATTTTCGCGACTCTATAGTGGTCTTTCTATTAATTATAGTTACCTATATATAAATGTTAAGAAGAAGACACATTTTATAATAAAATCTATCGGTAAAATGAACTTTTTAATATAAGTATAATATTAAAATAGAAATACTACGATAAGTCAATGTCTGAAGATGCTATTCTTATATTTAATTTGTTCTATATTTAGTTTAAAGTAACTCTTAAAAACTCTAAAACTCTAGGATTGCTGTCATATTAGTTGTAAACAGTAGGCTTTAACAGTATAGCTTAAATAGAAAAATATAATTTTGTATAAATTAAAAAAGGATACATGTAATCATTTCTCGTATCGAGCTCATCTCGTGAGAGTTGTAAAATGAACGGACTGCCTTTCGCAAGTCAGAGAAGGAGTTGTAGTAGTTGGGTAGTTCGATTCCCTTGCTACACGCCTCGGGATGCAGGCACTGTCGGAGTGGCAGTTGACCATCTGTCACCAGACGGACCGAGGAATTGGGCAGTTGAGACCGTATCGTCTGGTCAAACTAAAACAAAAACACAAACACATATTGGTCAGATTTCTTACTTATTATTATATTGGAAAAATTAAAACAGTTCTTTACAAAAGATAATCAGAAAACGTTTATAGGGACCGTGCGTCACGACTTTGGCGCCAACTGGCGGCGAAAATGTAAGCTTTGGGGGATGATTTATTAAGCGTCCAAGACATAGAGACTCGCTCACGGCCCCGTAGGCTCCGTGTACTCTTTTATCTATGATATGTACTATAATAGAATATTTGCCCCAATTCTCCTAAATTATTTGAAAAAAACAAACACAAGAGAGCGCTACCTTCAACAGTAGTGCTGCCTCTATGTTTAACGCACGGTCCCTATTAAAACTGCAAAAGTTTCAAGAGAAAGTCTTCCTTTATGTGAAGATGTAAAAATAACTTCCTCTAAGGAATAATAATAAAATGTATATATAAAATAGAGAATCAGATTAGGTAGTATTGGCAAAAATCACGATAGGGGTGACATCTCTTCTAGTTATTTATAGAATTAATAATGCCTGAATTCCTCGTGACATCTTATGGTAGAAAGCTATCAGGGGAAACAATTCTATCCTCCCTTAAGAACAATACATTTACTCTTCTGTTAACTAGCGCCTTTGATTTATAACTCTTCAATAAAACAATTTATATACAAATTTTTAATTGATAGAGAAAGAATTTCTCTGGAAACGTCCGGACTATTAATAAACATTTTCTGATTGTTTTTATAAAAATTTGGTACCCCATGCTCACTAACCAAAGTTTTTACAAAATAATTAAATAATTAAATAATTAATCTGTCTTAAATTATAAATTGTTCGATGATCTCTATACAAGGCCTTATTATAGAGCGAAACGGCGTTAATTCCGGTCAATTGTTTTGTTATCAAAATATTTTCAGCAGTTTTTGAGATATTTCGAAATTACTAAGAAAAAAATACTTTTTCTCATGCACGATTGCAATAATTGGCTATATCTAGTATGATAAAGTAAAAATTAATGAAAATATAGTAGTGTTTAGGACAATGAAAAAGGCTCTTATAAAATACATCAAAAAAGTAAATTTTCAGCGATTTTATTACGTATTTCTATTAATTATTATTTCTAATGATCTTACAAATTTAAGCGGCCCGAAATACCCAATAATCTATTAATAATATTAATTAAAATGTCTCGAGTTTCTTGCCGATGTCAGATTTTAAGTGTATTTTATCTAAAAATTAAAATAGCAAAGCGAAATTTTATATTTATATATACCATATGTGATGATATTAAGCACATTTTAGTTGAAATCTTGACGTTTAAAGTAGAGATTTTTTTTAATAAAATTAATATCATTTTCCATTGTTTACTTAGTATAAAGTACTTTTTTTTGTAGAACTTGGTGCCATGATTTTTTTTATCAAAATAATTTTTAATCGTATTGGAGATATAGTATATAAAAGCCAAACTAAAACATGAATTTTTTTGTATGATTACATTTACACATACATCCAACTCTTTTTTACACGGTAGATAAATACTTCCTCAGAAATTCGTGTAGAAAAAATAATATAAAAAAATATAATTATTAATCCAATAATTTATTTAAAAATCCCCTTATAAAACAATGAAAATCAGAAAAAAAGACTTTTTGGACATTGTATCTACAAATTCGTGTAAAAAAATAGAGCTGGGCGTATCTCTGCTGTTATTATGTCATGAAAATAAAATTATAAAAATTAAGGTAATTTTTTTAATTAATTAATTAATTTTTAAAAAAATTGAAATAGATTATAAGATTAATCATAGATTTATCAATTTTAGTTAAGAAATACTTTGATTGATTTTATTAATTAAATCTCGTAAATAAAATAGACTATTTTGAGTTTAAAAGAAATCAGATATTTTGCACCTTATAAATCATTAATTATTTGTTATTATGTTTAAATAATAACATAATTTTTTTAATCAATTTCCTATTAAAATAATATAGGAAATTGTTGAAATATTTCAAATTCAAATTAAAATTGTGCTAAATACGAGTATAACAAATATTATTAGGAGTTTTCGAATATCGAGAAAATTCAAAAATATCGAGTAAAATATTAACTAGTGGGGGGGTTCTCACTTTGAAATACTGAAATACGCCAAGGAGTCTAGACTAGTGTCTTAAATCCGGCAAACCAAAATGCATTGTCAGGAAAGTATCAAACACAAAATGTTGGTCCCCAACAAGGGTCGAATTTTCATTAAAGAATGCATTTTGAAATATCATCATTATAAAAAACTTATCTTAAGACCCCCGGTGGTGCTGAGGATTATCATTGGTGTTAAATAAAAAAATACAAGCTTCTTTTTCAGCAATTTTTAATTCAAATGGTGGTTTAAATTAATCCAAATATTTCGGAAACTTTACAGTATTCCTTCTTCAGTGGACCTCTACCCAAATTACCGTATATGCTCAGTCTCCAAAATTTGAATACAGGGCCAAATAGACATCTCACAGTGGATTGTTTTATTATACCACTTATGTTAATTGACTTCGTTTGTTAAATCATCCATAAAGAAATATATTTATTAATGGTAGAATTTTTAAGATCAGAATAAAATAACGCACAGATGTCTATTTGGCTCTGTATTCAAATTTTGGAGACGGAGCAGATACCGTGATTTGGATGGAGGTCTACTGAAGGAGGAATACTGTAAAGTTTCCGAAATGTTTGGATTAATTTAAACCACCATTTGAATTAAAAGTTGCTGAAAAGAAACTTTTTTTTATTTAACACTTATAAAAAATTCAAGGGAACCGCGAAATTTTTAAATAAATTATATTTAATAGTCTGATAGTTGATTTTACATATAACTATTTAATTATTTTTGAAAAAAAATTAAATAGTTCTCGATATGTAGAATCAACTATCAGACTATTAAATATAACTATTTAAAAATTTCGAGGTTCCTTGAATTAAAAACTAATTATTATTGTTATTAAGTTACATTATTTAGATATTAGATGTGATAAATCAGAGGAAAAAAGGAATAATTAAACACAGTGTTAAAACATGCGATCAATTGCGACGTTTCGCCAATTTATTCTGGCTTCATCAGTCTCTTGATCAAATTTATAAAATACTTTGTCATTTATTTTCTAATTTAATCAAGAGCTTGATGAAGACAGAATAAATTGGCGAAACGTCGTAATTGATCGCATGTTCTAATACTGTGTTTAATTGTTCCTTTTTCCTCTGATTTATCACATCTAATATCTAAATAATATAACTTAATAACTAATAATAATTAGTTTTAATTTGTTTTTAATTCAAGGGAACCTCGAAATTTTTAAATTATTATATTTAATAGTCCGATAGTTGATATCGAGAACTATTTAATTTTTTTTCAAAAATAATTAAATAGTTATATGTAAAATCAAATATCAGAACTATTAAATATAATTATTTAAAAATTTCACGATTCCTGAATTTTTTAGAAGTGTTAAATAAAAAAAAAAGTTTCTTTTTTAGCAACTTTTAATTCAAATGGTGGTTTAAATTAATCCAAATATTTAGGAAACTTTACAGTAGTCCTCCTTCAGTAGACCTCCATCCAAATCACCGTATCTGCTCCGTCTCCAAAATTTTGAATACAGAGCCAAATAGACATCTTACTGCGCGTTATTTTATTCTGATCTTAAAAATTCTACCATTAATAAATATATTTCTTTATAGATGATTTAACAAACGAAGTCAATTAACAAAAGTGGTATAATAAAACAATTCACTGTGAGATGTATATTTGGCCCTGTATTCAAATTTTGGAGACTGAGCATATACGGTAATTTAGGTTCCTCTGATTTGTCACATCTAATATTAAAACTAATGTTTTTAAAAGTATACTTATAAAAAACTTAATTAAAAATAATGAGTAAATAAATAATGATAATAATAATTTTTACGTTGCATTTATAAGTTTTTGTTTTTAACCAGTTTTTGAGAAAGTTCGAAAAAACTAAAAATGTAAGTACTACTAAAATAAGAACAATTTTTAATTTTAGACGTTTTTAATCAATTGTAAATTGTCATAAATAATTTTAACATGTTTCTAACTTACGCTATTTATTTCTACACTCTTAATTTTCTAGGTTTGTTGATATATGTAGATACGACGACTATACACTTAGTGTCAAGCATACCGAAAACGACATAAGTAATCCGTAATTTAAAAAAAGACCCAGTAATTTGGAGATCAAAAATCAGGGTCTGATTGCATGTTTCTAGCATAAACTTAGGGAAGTAGAAATGAGCAGATTGTAGTCTTTTTACTTGGCTTAATCAGTGTGTAAGTCCACCCAATTATTTTTTCATGTCTGACAACTAGCGTAGTTAACAGCCGTGACGACTAGACCAAATGATGTCAGGTGGAAGCAATATCTGATTTCGTTGACTCTTAGCCAGGCAGACTAAATCGGATCGAATTTATTTAAAATTAAATTACAAGTTTTCATGAGATAATGTTTATTAATTTTTTAAATTATTTTATATTTATATAAAAGTCGACCAACTAGCTCTCGCAACTAGGATTCCATAGAAGTCGGAACACACCTCAAAACCTTTTTATAGGCTCATAAGAAGTGGCTGGAACTCCGAAGTTAGAATTACAAGTTGATGTTTTTTTTTTTGTTTTTTTTTATTAATAGGAAATATAGTATTTTGTCATGTGTAATTATTTTATTAAATTTTTTCGAAAATACTAAAGCTAAAGTAATATTTAAATCAAAAGGATGACAAGTTAGAGAGGTATCAAAGAGGGGGCAAGAGGGTGCACATTCCAGGGGGGGCCTGGACCGAATAGAAAATTCGAAGGGTGAACCGTGATTGTAATTAGGTGTACACTTCTTTGGAATTATTTTGGAATTCATTAGATAATACCCATTTGCCTATTGTCTTCTACTTGAAAATGAAAGTGGAAGTGGAAGTAGTTGCACACGATATTAGGTCGCGGTTCACCCCTCGAGAAAATTCTATAACAGCCCTGACTTCCCGACCACCCTCAATAAACTATGTTTAATGTACCGTGTGCAAGGGTGCCCAGAGAGGAAGGGGATTAAGACACAAAGTCCGTCATTGAAATTTCTGTGTGGGGGGGGGGGGGGTTGAAAATGGTTGCAAAATTAGCATTATATACTAAAAATAAAAACGGACAACTTAATAACTTCAACAAAAGGTAATAAAAACCTCTTCGAATTCTTTAGAAGTGAATCAAATATAATGTACAAGGCAGGGGGGGGGTATTTTTAATGAAACTGGAAGTGGGGGTGAGTCATGAAGCTAGGGGGATGGACATCCCTGCTGTATGTATTTTTGTATTTAAGCACTACTGTATTATACTTGTGAAAAAATACTCAAAAAACTAAATTATTAAATAAAGATTTAATAATGTTTATTTGTCTCCCCCCTGAATTTTTTTTGACTCTCCTGCTGCTAACCGACTTTGTTGGCTCATAAGAACGTGAATTAAATTTAAAAAATTCAACAAAATTTTGCAAAATAGATTGTTAGCCTTTACGGGGTCAGCGAAATTATTAGCGATTGTTAGCCTTGGGTCCGAGAAACTATAAAAAATGGTTGAAAACAGTTCAAAAAGCCGATGATAAGGCAAGAAGCACTAAGGAATAAAATATATATTTTTATTATTATTATGTTCTGTGATTTTTATATAATTTTGTGATTTTTTTATGTATTTTTTATTATTTGGGTCCTCGGACTAGATAACTTTAAGAACCCCTGTAATAGATGACAACATCTTGTGATTTTCTTAGAAATGTAAAGTAAGTAAGTAAGTAAGAATTTTTTCAAAAATCAACCCAGGTTAGGTACATAACCATAATAATATTAAGAAATGAATTTAATTTTATTTAGGAAAGAATCTAAGATTTTAGTAGAAATATTTTTACATTACACATCAGAGAGAGCTTCGTCCCCTCAGGAATCGAACCCAATTGCTAACTAGCTTGCCGGGCATGTAGCCAAACTCCAAAAAGATACTTAAATCTTTACATTAATTGTTTGTTTTTATTTATTTGTATCTCAGAGTTTATTTACCAAAGTGATAAAAAATAAATCATATAACTATTTGTGCTTATTTGTTAATGATTGTAGGAGAGAAGGGCCTAACAGGTACAAGTACAGGTACAGGTACAGGTACAGGTAGGCAGTGAAGAGAAAAAAAGGTGTGTTCGCTGAGGTCGTTAGTCCATGCGGGCATTGAACTCTCCCTGTTCTGCTCTGGCTCTCTCTCTCTCTCTCTCTCTCTCTCTCTCTTGCCCAATGGCTTTGCCTTTTGCAATTGCATTCAGGTCCACAGTAAAAGAGAGAGAGAGCAATTTACTAGAGAGAATTTCCTTCGAAATATCTTTATAGTAGTATTATAAGGTACCGATCGATTTAGGTCGAAAAACAAGCGACGGGGGGGAAGACAGAAACCAGTCCTTTTGTCTGGTCGAGACAAACCACGAGATCTTTAAATGGTACAAAACTATTTTCGGATATCTAAAGATACAGTTTAAACCAGGTTTGGAACCGAAGAAGTCCGCGAGAGGTTGTTTCTTTTTTTTTATGGACGGCGAAATATAATTGAAAAGTGGAAAATCAAAACCGTTTTTCACCAGTGTTAACAAATTTTCTGTGATTTTCGTCAAAGACTTATATTTATTAAAGATTAGTCATTTTTTACAAAATAATTATTTTATTTATTCATGGGGCATTCCGCGCTAAATCGGACGGTTTGAAATTTTTTTATTTTTTTATTCCCTTCATTTTTTGACCATTTTTAGTACCCATCAAAAAACTACTCTTCTTGGTAAATTTTGAAATTTTTTTATAGTGGGCCTATGAAAATTACTATTTTTTTTTCGATTTCAAAAATTTGCTTTACTTTATTTAAAATGTTTCAACAAGAACCTACACCATTCTTACTTAACAAAATTCTTATTACTGAGATATTTCCTTATTCAATTAAGTTTTTTTAAAAGACCTCAATAATCCGGCAAAATGGGTAAGCCGGCAGTGGCAAGTGTGTTGGATTATTGAGGTTCTACTGTATATAATTACAAAATTACTTATCTTTACTTGTTGTAAATAATTGATAATAAAAATGTTACAATTCACTTATGTAGTAGTTCTTTATAGTTCTTTAATACCTAATAAAAATTTTTTGTAAAAAAATACACCGACCCGCGAAATTTTTTCACTTTCCAATTTTTCCAGCATGATTACAAAAGTATACTTTCTAAGAAAAATAAGAAATCCTGTCATTTATTAAATCCGAGCTGGAATGATATTTTTTATTATATGTTAGAAGGATTGTATTCCCCCAGTCGCAGCATTAGCTGGTCATTTAAATTAATAGCCCACAGCTCGTCTAATGGGAGCCCCTGTTATTTAGACAACTGTACTGCCAGATGAGTTAAGGGTATGCCTACGCTCCATAAAAAGGGGCAAGCCATTTCCCAATTTTTACTTTGTCCAATGTGAAGCAGATTAATTATTGGACCGGTCTTGTGCCAAGAGCGACTTCAAAGGGCCCACAGGTAAAGGCTACGGAACCCATGGTCTCAATCAATGTGTTTTCCCACAGCCTTCACCGATTGAAATGAAATTAGAAACCTACCATTACTTTAACAAAATAAACCGCTGATTAGTTTTTGGTACATATCGGCCAAACATTAGAGTAGGTACTTTATTCCAGTACTTTTTTAGTTTTTTCTAAATATCTTGAAAATGACTTTACCAATTTTTATGAAATTTAATATTCTAATTAAGTACCACGAGGACCTCAAAAAAGGTTATATAAAGTTTTTAGTAAAATTATTTTTAAAATTAATTTAGTGTAGAGTAAGATAGTACTTTTTTTAAATTCTTTTAAATTTATTCATTTGATAAAAAATACATAGCGATTTAGATTAAATAAAGATTGATGTTTGAATTTCTTGAAAAATCGTTTTAAACTTTTATATTCAATTCGATACTTGCCTATACTACGTTTAGATTAAAATTTTCAAATTAAACAAACTTCATAATGAATTACCTATATTATCTAATCCGCATAGATTATGAATTCAATACGATAAATTCATTTGAAATTCGACATATATATTTATGACAATTTTCAAACTCTTTTGTAATATAAAATAAATCAATCGATTTCGACTTCTTTATAATATATTTGTATATTTAGTAATGGACATTTTATGTTATTTGGAATACTGATTAAAATATATTGGGTTCAAAGAGTTTACTATCAAAAATAAGGTTGTTGTTTTTTTACATTTATAATATATTATACAATAGTGTAAGTCTCTCGAGGTCACACTATAAGGTCTTCTATCTCCAAGAATATAATATTTACTTCCCCTATATTAATATTATTATTATTATTGGGGGTTTAAAGGCGCATCGTCAATTTTAAGTGAAAGTAAGAAATGTATAGTCTTCTTGAAAAACGGAAATCGAATTTATAAAAAATAAATAATAAAAAATCAAAATAAACGGGTTCGGCGGTACCCAGAGTCCAGGAACTATTTAAAAATTCATTAGTCTGTTTGTAAATTCGTACGTGTATGTATTCACCATCAAAAAAAATGTGTGAGCCTCATCTACACAAGCTCACGAAGGAAGGGGAACTTTAATTTTAAAACCCACTAATAGTTCATGACAAATAAAATTTATTAAATTTATGGAATTTAAATTATTATTTTAAAACCCACTAATTGTTCATGACAAATAAATTTAATAAAATTAGGAAATTTAAATTATTAATCTAAAATCAGGGTTTTCACTTATTTTCCCTCTATTGAGTCATTTCCCCTTTATTGTAACTAAAAAATTCAAACAGATACGTCGCTAAAGAAGTTTCACTTCAAAAAAGTTCTTTCTTTCGGTTCTTCGTTTTAACTGTAATGAAAAATTAAATGTCTTTAAGAATATGATAAATTAAAAAAAGGATAGAATGTTTCGTATGATAATATCAGACAATTGAGTTGAAGAATAAGTCGCTGAAAAAGTCGCAAATATAGTCACGAACATCCGTCTGATTCAATATAAAACTCTGAATTAAATTCATTTATTCTTTTTCCTAAGATATTATAAATTAATTAAATTATGGTTACGACAGGTACATAAATTACCTAAAAAGGGCCACTTTAGGAGTCTCTCAAACTGTCATATTAAGGCGAAATTTTTTTACAGTGTGATACCTCCCATAATAAAAATATATTCATTTATTTTTTCCCCCACAAAAACTGCGATCCTTGGCAAAATAAAAATTCGATTACAATTTTAATACAATTTTTGATTTCAAGAAAAATAAATATAATATAAAACATGCAGATTCAAAGTCTGTATCTTAATATTTAGTTTACAATCTAAAATATATTGATAGTAAGACTGTATCGACACTAATACGATTTCGTTTTATGTTTACATAGAACAAAAGATTCACGGGTTTTGGACAATTCTTTTTATTAATGTTAAATACAAATTAACCAAGTATGTTAGCAGGTATGGAAATGGAAGTAGCAAATCAAAAAATTATCATTGATTTACGCGACGTTTCTTGAATTTTATGTTGGCTTTATCAGGCGTCTAAAAAAACACACACAAAAAGGAGAGTTTCAGAGAAATTACAAAAGTTACATAATTCAGTTGATTTAGTCAGAAAAGAAAGAAAAAAGGAAAAAATGATGTGACTTTAGTAATTTCTCTGAAACTCTCCTTTTTGTGTTTTTTTGACGCCTGATGAAGTTAAAATAAAATTGGCGAAACGTCGCGTAAATCAATGGAATTTTTTGATTTGCTATATTCCTGTCCAAATACCTGCTAACATACTTGATTAATTAAATAATATGGATGCTATGGACTTTAATAAGTTAAATACTTTTCGTACAACGTTTCGTCGTTTTCAGGACTTATTCAAGTACTCAATTAGAAAAATTATTTTGTCAAACACGACCACATTTTTTATAAGATTTAAGAATATTTTTTTGTAAATTGGTTGTGCTAACTTGTTATAAGATAAATATTATGAATATATTGTTTCTTGTCTCGATTATTTTACTATTTTATCAACGATTAATGTTTTGAGTAATTGAGTACTTGATAAAGACTTGAAAAGGACGAAATGTCGTACGAAAATTAATATTTAACATTAATAAAAAGAAATGTTTATTATAATTGACATGAACTAACTAAATTTATAATAGAACTCTGAATTCTAAAAAGGAAATTTGTGATGAAAGACACATGGTGAGCACACAATCTGTTTTGGTCATCTGTTATCAATCTTTGAAAAAAAAAATTTCCAATTCCTCAAGGAGATTATTGGTGATTTATTATTATTATATGTGTCTAGTAGTAAAATATTTTTAGGAAACAATATCTATAAAATTTTTAAGGTAAAGATGAATATTTACTCTTTTTCTAGGTTGTATATTGAAGGTCTTCAAAGGGACTGTTTTTTTCATTTTCTCAAGTGTTATCCTTGTGAAGGTCAGCGATTATCATAATGACGATAAAAGTCTTTTGTTTTGTTAGTTTTAACTTTTAAGAAATAGTTTAGTTATGTTTTTTCAGTTAAGGAGGTATTTTTAATACGGCACTTGTTGATCGCTCCCATTCTTGACAGCTCAAGCTGTTTCTGTTAACACCCCTCCTTATAATATCAAGCACTAAATAAAAGAGTAGATCCGTTGACGTGGCTTTTTGACAAAATTTTCCAAAAATTTAATAATGATTGAAAGAATAAATAAATATATAGTTCTCTATCTCAGTGGTTCTTAACCTATGGGTAGCGCAGAGACGTTAATCAAATATTTTACTTATTATTACAAGTTCAAAAATATATTTTGATTTATTCAATACTATAAAAATGAAAATATGAAAAACACGCTCTTTTTCATTAAATTTTCCTTCGATCGAAAAGTACCTTTGGTTAACTTAATTGTTACAAAAAATTATTATATGTGAGTTAAAAAAGTCATCATTGAAAATTGAAGAAAATTTCTCAAGTATCGTTTAAAAAAAGGAAATTAAATTTTTCCCGGGGGGGGTCGACATGAACATATTTCTCAAATTTGGGTCGCAGCTAAAAAAGGTTAAGAACCACTAGTCTATCTAATAAATAATGTTGTCTAAAATTACTCTATTTATTTATTTTATGTGACTGAACAAACCCTTTAATTTATAAAAATATATTGTTGAAATATGTATATGGATAGGGATTGTTGATTCGATGCTCAAATTATTGTAATAATAAAGATGTAATTTTAAAATTGGTAAATGTGATTATGAACATGCGCTTCTAAACAAGATAGCAGGGGTTCAAGCCCGACCCGCTGCAAATATTTGACCGGATATAATCTGATCCCTACACTAATTTACCCACACACGAACAAAAATGGCCAAAATGGGCTATAGTTCCAGAAGGCCATAAAAAAATAAACCAATTAAAAAAAATTGATCCTTCGGGGCAGTCGAGGGGTGAACCGCGTCCTAAATCGTGTACACCTACTTCTACTTCCACACTTTCGTTTCCAAGTAGAAGAAAATAGATGACAATAGATTATCTAATGAATTCCAAAGTAATTCCAAATAATTCCAAAGACGGTGTACACCTAATTCCAATCGCGGTTCACCCCTCGGGGGTAGTAATGTCATGGTGCCAGAACACCGGTTTTGGGAATACATATTTCCATTATCCCCCAGGTCCCCGGGAATTTCCCTCAAAGTAAATTTCTAATTAATTATAACAGAACTATTAAATTCGAAAAGAAGACAAATAACTAATAAGAATTATTATTTGAATTTTAAAAATTGATCAATTAATACGGTTTAAACTTAGACTATTGTTCAAGAGATGTCAACAAAAACGCAAGGGTAAAATTAGCAAACCCTACAAACCTTCCGTTAAAACTTTCCCCAAAGACCATTACCTGGGCTGGAAGGAATGAATGACTACCCTTAATTAACCATTTCACAATGTTCACACAAATAGATAGGTATAATAAACAATTTATGAGGAATTATAAATAAACAATGTTTACGCCATTTAGGGAAGCAGTTTTTCCTGTAAGAAAACAACAACATTATCTTGATCTGGAATGACAAATTTAGGTTAGGGGTGGTCAAAAATTATAAAATCTTCAAACAAAAATTCTTGAAGTTATTTATTTCCCTAGAAGAGTTCAATATTTAAAAGAAGATAAGTTCAATTGCTAATGGGCCCAAAATTAAAAGAGGGGGGTATTGTTTCGTAAATGATTATTATAGGTTATTTTGTTAAATATTAAATATAAGAGAAGGGTCAGGTTTATTATGATAAGTCATGTGGAACGGCACATCAGCTTATTTTTTATTTTTATTTTTATTTTACAACTACAGTGCAACCTCGGTATACGTCTGCTTTGGGACAGGTCCAATTCGGAATACGTGACAAATTTTGCTCGGTATACGACTTCTGTTCGTTATACGACCTAATTTTTTATGTGAATTTTGCGTCATTTTTAAATAATATCTCATAGGAAAAAATAAATTAATAATCAATTATATTCGGAGTTGATGTACTTAGGTATTGACTCATCATACAAGTAAGGATATCATATAACAAAATATACGTCAAAACAGGAGGCAATAACAAAGGTTAATTTATAATATATCATTAGGTTCATTTATATTTTACAAATTAACTACAATAAAGTTTATTGTTACAGTATGACAAAATTGTAGTAAACTGATAAGGACTCGTTATTAAATATTTAAGCACTAATACTCTGAGGTATATGAGTCAAACCATTGACTAGGATGACTTTGTATTTACTTTATAGACTGATGATGACAAGGCATACTTGTCGAAACGTCTCCTGAAAATAAATATATAAGAACCAAAAACAGAAAAATTTCTTTCATTTCTTATGGGAGAAGTACCCTGTGGCAACCGACAACTACATCCTAGTCAATGGTTTGACTCATATACCTCAGAGTATTAGTGCTTAAATATACAATAAAGTTTTTTGGACAGATTTTTAATATAAGTCAAACCACCTGAGTTGAGCTAAAAGCGACATAAGACAAAAAAAACCCACCAGAATGTCAGGTTTTATTGCAGAGGGGTCTCTTCTTCAACAGAATAAAAAAATCATTTGTTTCTTTTAGTATTTTAGCATTAAGCAGAGTTTAAATTTCAAAATTTATAATAAAATTTAATTTTTCATTTATGTGTTTAAACAGTGTTTAAATAAAGTTTAAATTTTTATTTAAATCACACATGATTACTTTATAATTATTTATTGAAACAAATAATTACAATTTTAATACGACGTTTCGATCGACTTATTCTGCGATCGTTCTCAAGTATGAGTACCCACTCCGATTATAGGTTAACTGAGTCAATCATGTTTATCTGGGCTCAAAGCCCAAATATACCGACGGCATCAGCGCCCCTGTCGGATTGAGCATTACATGTTTTTAAAGATTATAAAAAGCAACAAAATTATATTGACAAATCAAATGATAATAATAGCAATAATAGTACATAACAATTAATTCACTATATCAAGAATGTTATAGTTTATATCGTGTTTAAATAATTTTACAACCCCATTAATGTAGGTATAATATCAATAGAAGTTTTTATTTTTAGATGAGAACGGATTAATCATTTTTACATTACTTCTAATGGGAAAGGTTGGTTTCGGTATACGTCCTATTCGGTATAAGTCCAAACACCAGGAACGGATTAAGGTCGTATATCAATGTAATTCCAAAATAATCTTTCGATTAAAATTTTTTAAAATTTATAATTTTCGGTAAAATGAATTTATACAACTTGTAAATTTCAAGTTTTTATTCTATTTAGTTTCCGAGCTACAATTTTCTAACAAACGTAAAAACAGAATTTGTATTAAAACTAATAAATAAAATTAAAATTGGAAGTTTAGAGTTTTCTATGTGAACTCTTGAAGATGGGCTCGTAACGTCGTAAACTGAAATATATAATATAGAACTTCGTGACAAGCAATTTGTCTTTTATTTGTGAATCCTATCTAATAAATTTTAATTTTATTAAATATGTTGCCTACACCATTTCTCCCTGAACAAAAAAGAATCTAATAAGGTTCCGTTTTATTTTTTAAACGTAACCCTAAAAAAAAAGATTCTGATAAAATGATAACCTCCTCCTTTTTTTTGAAGTCGGTTAATGAATTTTCTTCGGCTCTCCTAAATGAAATAAGCTGACGTGTTATGATATGGCCATCCACTTGACTTTACCATACAACCTGGCTCCTAAAATTATTTATAATCATTTAAGGGGGGGGTAGTTTTTGCATTGTTAGATTTCTGGGGTCCAACTGATTATGTATACAAAATTTGGTTGAGTTTGGTAAATTCTTAAGATTTTCATTTTTTGACCCTCCCTCATTTTGGGCGATTAGTTTTTGCATTTTTTGACTTCTGGGGGTCCACTGATTATGTATCCAAAATTTGGTTGAGTTTGCTCAAATTACCTGGATTTTTAATTTTAAACCCACCCCTCCACCCCCTTAATTTTGGGTCGATATCCACCAACATCTAATCAGCTCTTAATCTCAATGGACAAAACTACGTGTGAAATTTGGTTTCGATATTCACACTAATTTTTGAGTTAGCTCGCCCAGAAAAATTTGGAAATGCACAGAGTAACGGACAACCAGACAACCAGACTAACAGACAAAACAATTGTTATCTCGAAAAATATAATTTTTTCGATGTTCACTTATGAGCTTTTTTGTAGACCAAAATGCCATGGTTTCGCTAAATTTTTTTAATCAAAATACTTCTTTCCGTTTTTTAGATATTTCGAAAAATAGAAGGAAAAAAACACTTTTTTCATGCACGATTACAATACTTGATTGACTATACCCCTGTATGGTAAAGTAAAAATCAATTTTTTTCAATTGATTTTCTGTAAAAATATTAATTTATTTATCAAATATTTATTTATTTTAATTATATACTTTTTTTATTTAATTTGTTTACCAATATCCATGAAAATATATTTTCCACTTTGGAATGTGTTACGGATTGTATTTTCATGATTTTCGAATCTCATTAGTCTAAATATACTCGTATATTTGAGATTCTAAAACGACTTTAGATGTAATCAACTGATTTGATCACCACACGACTTTCACATCCTCATTTTCCTAATTTACACCCCTTTCTTTATTTTAATCGGATTAAAATTTATACACGATTAATAACTCGTGACACTTGATAAGTACACCAATTTAAAAAAAAATCGTTAGTGCCGTTATTGAGAAAATCCAAAAAAAACGAAAAATCTTTCATGTAAATGTCTACTTCCGGTGTTTATAAAGAGCATACGTTTTGAATTTCACAGGAGGGTACATACGTACATACGCACTGACCAATGGATTTTTGGCCTCTGGGGACCACAATTTCCGGTTTTATGTCCTAAATCCGATTTCAAACTATTAAGGGCATCGATTCCTTCCACCTAGAAGTTACAAAATGAAATTAACTTTTTTCATCTCCCAGATAAAACCTCTCAAAGTGTCAGGACTCAGCCAGGCGATCGCAATACTTCACATTACTATATTTTTTGTAATATAAATATGAAAGTAAAAATTATTTATTCATCAGGGTGAAAAGTAAGCGGAAATCGTTAATAATAAGTAGATAATAAACTTAATTAGAATGAAGGCGATTCGTTGTCGTTATAGAGTTGATTTAAGTATATAATATTATAATATGTAGGTATAGAGGTTTTGTATATTTTATGAGGTATGTGATTTGAATATTCTTGTTTTGAATCCGTTATAATTAAATGAAATTAATTATATTTTTTATTATTAATCACTTGGTGCACTCGGCCGGCTATAAGCATGTATATAGATTTTTTTCGAAGAAGGGAAAT
Source organism: Forficula auricularia (assembly GCA_024734495.1). Classification (NCBI taxonomy): domain Eukaryota; kingdom Metazoa; phylum Arthropoda; class Insecta; order Dermaptera; family Forficulidae; genus Forficula; species Forficula auricularia. Next base: position 458,246 of record JALMQS010000690.1, on the reverse strand, counting down.
ATATATATATTTTTTATATAACGTAAGAATATACCTATTAATATTTCAACATTGTTAATAAATTACAAATTTGATGCTTCGATGGTTGAATTTTTATCAGAAAAGTTTTTATCAGCTGAAACCGCACTTAGATTACACATTTTAATGAGATAATCAGCGACGTTTCGACCCCTATTTCTGGAGTCGTTTCAAAATTCAGATTGAAGTCTTAATATAAACCAAACGGTTAACTTTGGTTTTCACTTTTTAGACTTTGATAATAACAAGAGCATCGTATAAAATTCAAAAACTCTTATTATTGAAATTTAAATAATTACACCCTCGAGCCTTCAAAAAATTAGACATAATTAATCAAGTATTATTCTAATTATTGTTATTAAAGTAATGTTAAATTTTTAGTAAATTTTATAAGATAAATAATTTCATGGAAGAGCATGGATCGTATTTTTACCCTTTTTTTTTATGACAATTTTTTTAAGAATGTTATTTTTGAAGGGAAGAAACTTTAAAACCAACAGAATCTTTGGTTTTCAATTATTATTTCTAAATATCAATATTTCTATAATAGAAAGTTTCTTTTGGTAGCCGAATAAGTTTGTATTTATAAAATAAAGATATTAGATTTTAAACCTTTTAACTTCAGATCTATCTTCCTGTTGAAAAATCTTAAAAAAAATTGAATTTTGTTAAGGGAGAATGGTGTAGGTTCTTGGTGAAATATATTTAAATCTCACCCAAAACATAAGTTACGTCACGCAGTAAAGGGGCAGGGGGCATCTCAGAATTGTGACAAAATATGACAGGAGGACTCGGGGATCTAAAAAATCGTGATCTCATAAAAATCAAATTAAAAAAATTTCAAATATATTATTAAATTATAAGGTATAAAAGTGATATTTTGACATCACAATACAGGGGGGCTAGATGAAAATGTGACAGAATGCGACACTGGGGGGTGGGGGGTGGGGGGTAAAGATCTTAAAACTTGTGTGACGTAATTTATGGACGGCCCCTTATGGTAGTATGGATATACTCGTAGGATTAATAAACATGACTACCTCCTGATGCCAGATTCCTTTTTTTACCAGACTATTATTTTTATTAAATTTTTATTTATATCCTGTAAAATTGATGTTTACCTCAACATTTCGGGGGAGGGGGGGACAGCCACTATCCACCTGACTACGGTCATGACTCAAGCTTAACAAACAAAAAAAAATCCAATTCAATAAAATTACTCCAATGTTTTGACATCTTCCCTTAAATTTCTTCTCAAAAAAAAAGGAGATTTTCAGCTTAATCAACAGAATAAGGGATTAAAGATTTTAAAAAGTCGGTTAAAAACAGATGAGGTTGTTTTTTTTTCTTTGGATCTATCAAAAAGTTACGGGCTTATTAAGAGCTTTGGAGATAAGTAAAGTTGGTTCTCTTGTTAATATGAAAATGTGTCTTGATGGAAGCAAAGGGTGGGTGGATGGGTTGAGGTCACGCAGTTTGCATTTGTGGAAGATCTTGCTGGCCGATTGTCAGGCCTGAAGACACCCTCCTCCGTCTCTCCCACCATATTCTCACGCTCTCAATCCACGTGGAAAACAAAAGGAAACGCGGAGGAAACAAACGAGAAACAAGTTCAGCCATTCATGAATTCTTTTTAAACATGATGAGTTCTTAACATTACAAGCTTTTTATCGGAATATTTTATTTTTTTAAAGCATTTAAGCCAGGGGTGTCCAACCTTTTGGCATCCATGGGCCATATTTGATAAAATTGAAATACAATTGTCTCGGACAGCACATAAAATATACTGATTCTAACCAGTGTAAAATTTATGTATAAGCTACACAAGCTATAGCTGCCCTACCCCACTTTCTTGATGGCCCCCCCAAAAAAATTGTCCGAGTGAACAATTGTCATATATAGTACTTAAATTGAGGGGTGAACCGCGACCTAATATGCTGTACACCTACTTCCACTTGTACTTCCAAATATTTCCAAGTACTTCCAAATGTTTCTAAGTACTTCCAGATATTCCCAAGTACTTCCAAATATTTCCAAGTACTTCCAAAATACTTCCAAAGAGGTGTACACCTACTTCCAATTGCGGATCACGTCTCGACTTAAATATACTGCAGCATTATTTGTCCCAATGCCGCACGTCCGGAATAATAATAATACGTCTTTGTAAATTGTCCATTTTAAAAGAACTTTCGTTTCTTTTTAGCAGAGTTTGGATTTTTAAGTTTGTTATGAATAAAAATGATTTTAATTTCAAGATTTATTAGTTCACTATTTATATACTTCTTAATTGTATTCCAGTTTAGCCCTCTAGATATCCGAAAATCATATTTGGCACTGACATATAATATCTGGACTTATAAAGAGCCCCATATCTCAAATAGGTTAGGGCCTTATCAAGTCAAAATCCAGCTCTAATTCTAACGATATTTTTTAAGCAAAAAACACCTAATAATTTACAATAGTGATATCCGCTTTGACAAATATCAGAGAATGTCTCATATGTGGAAGTGATACTACATTTAAAAGTAAACAATAGACAATAAAATAATAATAAAGAAGAGTTCGTATTGTTTAATTATTATTATTAATAATATAGACAGAAAAAATAAGATATTATGATCAAAACTAAAAGAAGAATTGTCTATGTATGAAATGTATATCTTTGAAAACAAATGAAAAATGATAAGTGTTTATATTGAGAATATCCTGAATCTAATACGACATTTACTATACTGAAGATGTTCTACCAGTGGGGATCGAAACTGTTTGATGAATTAAAAATAATAAATAATAGTAATTTACAAAATTAGCAACGATCCAAATTTCAAGAATTAAATCTACAGTCACTTAAATCCAGAACTTATTTGAAAGGATAAATTAAACAATTAAAACTACTTACAACACTTCTAAGTAAAAATAGAGGGAATAGTTAAAATATTGATAAAATCATGCACAATCAGGTGAATTGAATGATGTGGTTAATTCGATTATACTGTACCCCTGTATTGACGAAAATGAAGATTAAAAACATCGTGTACTATATGGATTTAAATTGGGAAACAAATAAATAAATTGGGTATTCTTAAAGACTCGTTATATGTGTAGGTACATTAATGGAGTTTTGTGACAATTTTTTTAATAAAAAGTACTGAAAAATTTTTTTCATAAGTTTACGCTTTTGTGTCGGGCTGCATTGATATTAGTGCTGGAGCACGCGGCCCGAGGGTTGGACACCCTTGGTTTAAACAATCTGATAAATCTGCAAGTTATCATCATAATCATAGGGCAGAAGAAGCACACGGGCGGCAAACTAGCTGCGGTCTTGCAGAGCGGCATAAACAAAATCAGTGGTTTTGCATGTGTTCATATCGAGGGGTAAACTGCGATTGGAATTAGGTGTACACATCTTTGGAATTATTATAGAATTCATTAGATAATTCCCCTTCATCTATTGTCTTCTACTTGGAAATGAAAGTGGATGTGGAAGTAGTTGTACACCATATTAGGTCCCGGTTCACCCCTTGGTTCATATTGAAAAATATTCAATCAGGGTGGTCGTGGTAAAAAAACAAAAACCAGGATACAGAATCTCGATATTACGTTAAATCCATAGCTTATTTTTTACTTGGCATTAAAGTCTTTTTCGAAAACCTAATAAAAGAGAAAAATTGTTATAAATATGGAGGGGGGGGGTGTCTCTCTCTCTTGCAATTTTCTCACATACTACTGTGGCAAAATGGTCATTTCGTCGTAGGGAAAAGTAAAAAATTATAAAACGAAACCTTTAATAAAAATTTAAGAAGAAATAGTTTAAGGTAGTTCTTTCACAAATGCAAAAGTTCAAGAAGCCTTCGAAACTTGGAATATAAGTCATTAAAAGCATAATAAACACACAGTTAAAATTTGAAGACAATTTACCACACCAAACATGAAATAATTGCAATTAAAAATGAAATTTTTTACATATAGTAGATTGGGAAAGGGTGGGAAAATGATCATTATTTTATTTTTTTCATTGAAGGACTTTCACCATCTTGATGAAAAATTAATATTTGTTAGAATAATATATTCGGAGTAACTTAAAAAAAAATTGAAATTATTTACCTCGTAGTTTTGATAAAAAATAAAAAAAAAACATATTTGGCCGATTATTTTTAGTGGAAGGAATAAAATATCAATGGCTTGAAAATGATCTATTAATAAAGAGAATATATAGTAGTAGTGTGAGAAGTACAGTCAGGTTAAAAAATCATAACCTAAAATTTTCCTACCGTTCATATGTATAGAGAGGCTAAAACTTTGTATGTATATTGTCGCAAAAGAACTACCTTAAAAAAACTAAAAAAAAAAAAACACTTTGTCAGTAAGGCATTAAAAAGTATAAGATAATGTAATAAACTTTTTTATGTTCCATAACTAATTCGAAAAGCGTGAAGAACTTCTTTGTGAAGAATGTACTTTTAGTACCGCACGCTTTTTTAATTTAGTTATTGAACATAAAAAAGTTTATTACATTATCTTATACTTTTTAATGCCTTATTGACCAAGGCGTTTTTTTTTGTTTTTAACCGACTTCAAAAAAGGAGGAGGTTCTCAATTCGACTGATTTTTTAACCGACTTCAAAAAAGGAGGAGGTTCTCTATTCGATTGAATTTTTTTTTTTTTTTGTGCCTATGTTACCTCATATCTCCGCCAATTGTCAACCGATTTTGAAAATTTTTTTTGCATTGGGTCCAGTCTAGCTTCCGATTGGTCCCATTTTTTTTCGATTTTTTCATAGGTATTAGACCTTTTTTATTAGGTTTGTTTAGGTTTGTTTAGACCTAACCTCTTTGTTTATGAACCGATTTCGATGGTTCTTTTTTTATCCGAAAGGGGGTGTCTTAGGGATGGTGTCATATTAATTTGGTCAAGTTCTGATGATATAATCACTATTAATAACATCACTAAAAAGAGAAAATAAAAATTTTTAAGAAAAAAATAAAAACCGACTTCAAAAAATTAAGTGCAACAAATATAAAAATTCACTAAAAGGTATAAAATAATTATTATCTTATTTAGTTACAACTAAACGACGAAATATTAACACGAAATTACTTTTTGAAGTTGGTGCCAAACATATACCTTTTATGAATCGCACTCGACGGATCTTAAGTACGTTTGGCGGGTACGCTCGCTTATAGGTATAGTTTGTTTGGCACCGACTTTAAAAAGTAATTTCGTGTTAATATTTCGTCGTTTAGTTGTAACTAAATAAGATAATAATTATTTTATACCTTTTAGTGAATTTTTATATTTGTTGCACTTAATTTTTTGAAGTCGGTTTTTATTTTTTCTTAAAAATTTTTATTGTGTCTATATTACCTCATATCTCCGCCAATTGTCAACCGATTTTGATGATTTTTTTTGCATTGGGTTCAGTCTAGTTTCCGATTGGTCCAGTTTTTTTCATTGGCATTGGACCTTTTTTGATATGTTTGCTTAGTCATAACTTCTTTGTTTATGTACCGATTTCGATGATTCGTTTTTTATTGGAAAGTGGGTACCTTAGGGGTGGTACCATTAATTTGGTCAAGTTCTGAAAATATGGTCAATGACGAAATAACGTAAATCTCCAATTCTTATGACCAATTAATCGAAATTATAATAAATAAAATCTTTTATAAAAAAAATCTTAAAACATTCATTTAAAACCAGCAAATGTTTTGAGAGAATTTCTATATTTATGAATTGAAATTTATTATTATTTTCTGATTCAATCGCCCGACGCTTTCTCTTACGAGATGCACGCAAGGTATTATATTAAGTCACTATTAATAACATCACTAAAAAGAGAAAAATAAAAATAATTTTTGTAAAAAAAAATAAAACCGACTTCAAAAAAATTAAATGCAAGAAATAAAATCCACTAAAAGGTATAAAATAATTATCTTATTTAGTTACAGCTAAACGACGAAATATTAACATGAAATTACTTTTTGAAGTCGGTGCCAAACAAACTATATAAGCGAGCGTACCCGCCAAACGTACTAAGTAAGAACCGTCGAGTGCGATTCATAAAATGTATATGTTTGGCACCGACTTCAAAAAGTGATTTCAGGTTAATATTTCGTCGTTTAGTTGTAACTAAATAAATAAGATAATTATTTTATACCTTTTAGTGCATTTTATTTGATTTTTGAGTTCTTATTATTTTATTTGTTGCATTTAATTTTTTTGAAGTCGGTTTTATTTTTTTTTATTTTTTATAAAATTATTTAAATTATAATTTATTTTTTTACTTTTTAGTCTTAAAATGGGTCCAATTCTACGCGTACATCTAAACTAAAACTAAATTTGTCAATAGTATAATATATTTTTCCCAATTTCGCCCTCCTAGTTAATCTTTGTATTTTTACTCTTCTGGGGGCCCACAGATGATGTATACAAATTTTGGTTGAGTTTGGGCCAAAGGGGACTAATTTCAAAATTTCGCCCTCTCCCGGGTTAATATTTGTATTTTTACCCCTCTGGAGGACCACAGATAATGTATACAAATTTTGGTTGAGTTTGAACCAAAGGGTACTATAATTTCAAAATGTCGCCCTCCTCCCCCCTCCCTGGTTAATTTTTACCCTTCTGGAAAACCACAGATAATGTATACAAATTTTAGTTGAATTTGAACCAAAGGGGACTATAATTTCAAAATGGTTATTTTTTTCAGCTCGATTGTTTAAAATTATGGTATTGTCACCTGAATTACATATCCTTCATCTAAAGTTTCAAATCGATACGACAATTAGAAGTAGGATACAATTAAGTGGGAGATAAATTTAACCTAATTTATCGAAAGGAGAGTTTACCACTGCTCGAAGCCCCTAAAAACTTATTAAATTGGATATTAGATTGTATCTAACTTTCTGAGATTTGGCTCGTGATCTCGGCTTCTTTCCTTCTACTCTGTTCTTTTCACGATGGAGGGGCCATCTCACACAGGCCTTTAGGGGATGCACTTTCTGGTGTATCTCCTTCTCACATCAATATCATAAAAAAAAAAAATCGACCTTCTAGATCGGCTTACATACACAAGTGAAGTTATAATATAAAACGTTTAAAAAATGAAGTTCCAAGCAAATTGGAAGAGAATTTTTTCAGAAGAGATATTCGAGAAAAAAATGCGGAAGTATATTTTATATGATATGGAAAATTGTCCGTCATTCCATCTGTTACACTCTGTTTACGGTATTGAATTTTAAAATGCAATTCAAAGACAGACCGGACGGAGGTTCGAAAAAAAACTAATGTGATCGTGTTGAAGAAAGACAATCACTTTGTCGTGATTTATTCTCATTAAAGAATTTGAAAAAGGTCTTTTTCAACGACGATGGCGAATTTCCATATCATAGAGAATGCATCGGCAATTTTTTACTTAATTTGTTTAATGGAAATTCAGAGTTATACAAATCAATCAAAATTAATTCTTGAAAATAGAAATTCGTCCATTGATGGGTACCTACTTTTTTTAGTGTATTTTATTGAAAGATTTTTTAGTTTTTTTTTCGAAATTTCTTAAAAACTGTTCTAACAATTTTGATTAATTCATTGGATTTTTAAGGTTCTATTTAAAAGTAAAAAGGAACCGCATTTGTGTCGATACAATGTGTGTCTGTCTATCTGTCTGTCAGAGCATTTTGTAGCTCGTAAACTGAAGAAAATATTACAAATTTGAAATTTTCAAGTTATAATAGGTATTAAAATTTTAATGGAATTATTATTATTTTGGGAGGGATTGAATATTTCGTAAGGTCAAAAATAAAAAAACAAATATTTATCATGGGCTATGAAGTAAAAATGTCTCACATTAGACTTAATTACTTTACTATACAGGGATGTTCAATGGTCATGTATTGTTATCGTGCATGAAAAAAGTGGGTTTTTTTGCAAATTATATTTTTTGAGATATTAATTATTTTGTCAAAATGTCTTTTAGTACGTACGTTGCCAAATTTTTGTGGACGCACTAGCTCAAAAAAAGTGTGAATAACTAAGCGAAATTTAATTAATTCATTTTGATGCATCGAGATTGAGGTAAAAATTAAAATTATAAGTTTTTCAAACTAAAAAAACAAGAAAAATTAAATATACTATAAAAAAGAATTATTATTTTTTTCGGGGGGGGCAAAATTGGGGAGGTTCAAAAAAATAATACTATCAATATAAGTTGTAGACCCTTTAATTGATTTGTACGAAATTTCGCATTTGCCCCCTATATAACCTCATGAAAATGACTCACTATGTGAAATTGATAGTGACCCCAAAAAGGGGGGGGGGTGTTAAAAAAATTTTCAAACAAAAATTGAAGAAAGCTGATATTTCTAATAAAATAGTCTCACAATTAAAAGGAGATACATATTATTAATTGATAATGTCCCAAAATTAAAAGGAGGGGGTTCTTTAGTAAATAATTATAAATTAGATTAATTCAATATTAAATATAAGAAAGGATCCAGGTGTATGGTAAAGCCTTGTGGATGGCCACATCAGTTTATTTTTATTTTTTAAGTAATGTAGGTACTTACTAGTATATGTACATATTGATATGAAAATGTTTTAAAAAAGTGATTTAGGAGATATTTTCCATCATATTTTCTTGAATATTTCACCTAAAATATGATTTCGGTAGGAGGAAACGGATACCATGACCCACTAGTTCCTGTGAATGTCTCTAAACATGGAGACAAAATTTAAACTCAGAAACATATTAAATATATATATCCAAATAAAAATCTCAACTTATAATTTAATTTCTTAACCTAATCGAAATTCCCAATATTTCAGATTCTGTAGATTCCTTCTCCTGACTAAGACCCAGGTTTATTATCTTATTTTTGTAACAAATACAATGGGTTCAAATGGGAGTAGTAAGAGGTCAGTGATTTCCGATGATTCTCCTCTCTATCGTCAAAACAAATGTTATTCAATCATTTCCCTCCTCATCAGCTTCGAAGAGATTAATCTACGATCGGTAGCAGCAGACACCGGTGAAGTTCCAAGGGAAATGTTTGCATAACCAGCTAACAAAAAATTCATCTGTTACGTAATAACCCAATTGTTTTTAAACAATTAGTTGTGATGATTGTACAGAATACACAAACAACAACATATGGACATAGTTGCGGATGACCCCGGGGGGCGGCTCACTCGGACTTAAAAAACCCAAAACACAAACTCATTCATTCCAAATGGAAATTTAATCACCACACCATATGATAGCCGGTGCTAATCCCTGCAATTGGCAAACGTGGCAAGAGTTGATCGGCGGTCAATGCTCTACCCCCCACTACACCCCACTACACCCACCCCCTCACCCCCTCACTTCCACCTTTCTCCATCTTGGAGTTCTCCTTCGGCAACGTTCTTGGGAGAACTCCTGTTCTTGTTCTTCGGTACCACTTCACTTCACTTCACTGAACGGACTGCGCTTGAGTTCCTCCCCCTAAAACAGCTCGTTCCCGTTTTTTTTTATCACCCGTCAATCTCAGTCCAAGATAGAGAAAGGGAATCAATGGATAGAAATCAAATAAATGATTGGTATATCACAATTGGAGATAGATGGTCAAATATGAACCATACCGTGACATTTACAATCAATTCAGCTCGATAAATAAATTATGTCCGCAATAACATGTTTTATTCTATTCTAGAATCCAAAATCCAAAACACATATAGAGGAAAGTGCCTAAAACCAGACTCCCATTTTGTTTTTGATTTAAAAAAAAAAAAATAGAAAATATCATATTATTAAGGTAGTTAATGTTTCACCATATGTGTTTTCTTAGGATTTTTTTTGAAATTTAGACAGATTATTATTTAAATACTTCTGCATCGATTGGTGACAAAACGAAATTTATGAACAATATAGTTACGTTTTCAGACTCTTATACATTGTACTATACGGAGTATCGTAAAGTTTACATACATATTTAATTATAATTAAGAAATTCTTCTTACCATTGGTATAAAAAACTAAATCAACATTAAACAATAACTAAAAGAAAATTGTAATTCATAGTTACAACACGGTTTCTGAGATAAAAATGAATAAATAAATAAAAATGTATAATTAAAAATTTACACTAAAAACAAGCTGGCAACAACACATGTATTTAACCAAAAAAGCGGGTTAACTTTAGTACTTTTTTGACGTTTTTTCGCATCAGCCATTGTCACAACAGCTTTCAATCGTTTATTTAGAACTTTTTGTTTTATAAATCTCCCTTTATAATGTATTTTATCTGTCATTTCTATGATAAAAATATTCAAGCTCGGACAATGTTGCCAGATTTGTAAAACGATCACGGGATTGGCTAGTAGTCGTACATAAACAGCAAAAAGTTTTGGGCTTATGAATTAAGAATCCTTATTGTCTGTTCTATATACTCTAGCATTAACTTTTTGCTAGTATTGTCGCAAAACAACTGCCTTAAAGCATGTAATATTTACTTTACAATGTTATGCACCATTTAAATCACGCACGGCGGAACGATCTTAGGCCAGGGGGGGGGGGAGTCAAAACATGGAAAGTGATGTAAGCCTAACGGGGGGTCTGGGGGGTATGGAATTTTGAAGCAATTGGTACAATTTAACCCATTTTTAAGCAGTTTGTAGCTGTGGTTTTATTGAGAACTGAAAGAAAAAAAAGAGTTCAAATTTTTAAGTAGGTTATAATGAAAGGAAGTCCATAAATTATTTAAAGTTTTATTCAATTTCCGACGTTTCGGAGACTTTTTTCTCTCCTTCTTCGGTGTATTGAATAGTTATTGATGGGTGAGTATAACTCCGTTCACACGTGTCTCTCCTTTCAGTGATAGCAACAATATTACAATATTTTCCAACATTATACCATAAGTGTACTTGGTTATCTCTTTTATAACGGTATAATTTGGAAAATATTGTAATATTGTTGCTATCACTGAAAGGAGAGACAAATGTTAACGGAGTTATACTCACCCATCAATATCTATTCAATACCCTGAAGAAGGAGAGAAAAAAATCTCCGAAACGTCGGAAATTGAATAAAACTTTAAATAATTTGTGGACTTCTTTTCATTATAACCTACTTATTTCGCTTACCAGTCCGTCTTTCTAAGGAAATAAATAAAATTAAAGCTCAACTTTTTGTTTGTAGTTATAATGCTTGAGTTTAGGTTCAATAGATAATAAAATAAAACGAAATTGATTAGCAATATATACTTGTATTATTCTTAGCAAATATGAGTAATAAACTTATATAACAAGGAAAACAAAACCTTTGTTCTTCAAAAAAAAGAATTAATTAAGAAACTACCAGTAACCTGTAATTAATGTTCAATAAATGAGACATGATCTTAAGACACCACATTAATCTATAATAAAGTGTTCATTGGATTTTGCCGAATATTGTAGCTCTTGTAGATACATTGTTAATTTTAGAACCAACAATTTGACAACAAAGTAAAGTAACGGTAAAATTTCTTTCTTTAGGAGGTCCGCTGACACCCTTGACCCCGTAGACAAATTCCCAGAGGGGTCAGTTTTTTTTTCATTTTCTCAAAAACGGCTCTAACGATTTTTTTAAAAATTACCGTATTTATCAAGAGTCATGTGTTATTAGTTGTGTCAAATTTTTAATCCGATTGAAATAAAGGAAAGGGGTGTAAAGTAGGAGTGTCGCGATGATTTTAAATAAATAAAAATGTGAAAGTCGTGTAGTGAATACACCAGATGATTTAAAATATAAAGAGTAAAGACACACACACACACACACGCTTTGAGTTTTCAAATATTTGTGTTGCACAGCTGCATAATCACGAATCCAAGAAAGTCAAGTAGTTTTGAAATATTTATTTTTCATTTATAGGATGATAAATGTTATAAATAATCCCGGGAATTGACTTTTTTCTCGGGAAATAAGAAATAGATATTTTTGCGGATTTCCCGGGAATTCGGGAACGAGAAATCCCGGAAGAGAAACCCTACTGAATTTTAAGGATTGTTTTGTTAAATTATTTTATTATATTTAATTGATGAAGGAGACCTGATTAAATATTTTAACAATCATAATATCGATGTTTTGCCAAATTTACTCTCAACTTCACCAGTTCTGATATAATAAGTGATTGGAAATATTCAAGTGCTAACAGGTAAGAAACATTATTAATTTGTAAAAACAAATATCTTTTTGTTACACTGCCCAACAATGAAAATGTCTCGGGCTCAAAAATAGCTGATTCTTATGTATTTCCATCTGCTGAATTCAAAAATCACCATAAAAATTATCGATTAGCTTTTGTTTTGGAGATATTATCGGTCAAGATGACACGAAAAAGGCCATTTTGACACATTTTCGAGTCCCATTAGATATTAAACAGCAATATTTGAGATCACAATATTTTGTTGAAGTAATAGAAAACAGCTTCCTCTTTGATTTTCAAATTACGCCTTGTTTTTAGCTCAATTAGAACTCGAGTTATAACTAAAAAACTAAAACTACGTGATCATAAACGATAATATACATATATAAAAACATATGGTCTTACTTTTTTAGTTATAACTCGAGTTCTAATTGAGTTACAAACAAGTGGTAGTGGGAAAATCAAAGAGGAAGCTATTTTCTATTAGGCCAACAAAATATTTTGATTTCAAATATTGCTGTTTAATATCTAATGGGACTCGAAAATTGGTCAAAATGGCCTTTTTCGTCGTTTATTATTATTATAACCACTACAAATGCAAACTTTATATGGAATATAAGTACTTTTCCTTTATTTTGGTGCACAATGAATAGAAAAATCATGAAATAAACTTTAGGACAAGAAATTTTTTTTTGTAGAGTTGTGTTATCTATATTACATTTTGGAATTACAAATTTTTTACTTTATTTTTTTTAGACTTGGTATATTTTTTTTTTTTTACTTATGGAAAGTGGTGTAGGTTTTAGGTGAAACATGATGTTAATTAATAGAGTAAAGGGTGTGTAGTTTCACAGTGAATGAAATAAAACTCAAAGAGGTTCATACAAACTCAATATATTTCATTCACTGTGAAACTACACACCCTTTACTCTATTAATTATTTGTATATTACGTATGTATGAATAAATTCAGATTTTAAATAGAAGGTTTGGTGCACCGTTCATCAAATTTAAATAAATAAGTAGCAATCAAACGCTTTTTGATACAAATAAAGAAAAAAAGAAATATTGAGTTTCATAAGTTAATTTTTAAAAGAACGTAATAGCGATTTAGCGTAAAAGGGGGTAAATGGTAAAATAAATCTAGACAAAAATTGTAAGCAAGCAATTTTTAGCAAATAAATAATACAATTTTATTAGTTTTGTGATAGTGTGACTTCACAATACAGGGGGGACCAATGAAAACGTGACAGAATGTGACACAGGGGGAGGGGGTCTAAAAATCTTGAAATTCGTGTGATGTAATTTATGGAGGGCCCCTTAATTTAAAAACAGCAGGTAAGATTAAAGAGTCATCGGTCTAATTATAATTTAGCTAGAATTCTAAATAAAGAGAATGTAGATTTGGTTTAATGCAAATCGAAACAAGTTGTCCATGTTTTCAATTGTTATTGGGGTCAGTAGTGGTTCGTGAAGCGAGGAGGGAACTCGAGAACTAGAGTTCTGTCTGGTAGGGCCTAGAGGCCTAGGGGGCTAGACTACTGGTAGACCAGCCCGCCCCGGCCTTCCTTCCCCTTTGGCTTTGCATCTCATGATAGGTAGAGGATGTCACGTTGGCTTTGTTCTTTGGAAAGGATTCATTCATTTTGTCAGTTTCTTCAGTAAAGAAACGCTCTGATGGTTTTCTTTTCCACCTGTGAACTTGACTCTGCCCCTCCCTTTCATCTTCTCCACCCCCACCCCCACCTCTTTTTCCTCCTACTTCCGTTTCATTTTTTTTCTCATTTCCGTCATTAACTTCTGCCTAAAATTGCATTGAAGCTCTTATTATGTCTTCTATTTGAATGTAAAACTCCACTCCTACAATTTTCTCTATTTTTAACCGACTTAAAAAAAAAGGAGGAGGTTATCATTTCAACGGAATGTCTTTTTTTTGTGTTTGAACTTTTATTTCTCTTTACCATGTGGACCGATTTGGATGATTTTTTTTTGCATTGGGCTCAGTCTCGTATCCGATTGGTCCCTTTTTTAACCGACTTCAAAAAAGGAGGAGGTTCTCTATTCGATTGAATTTTTTTTTTTTTTTTTTGTGCCTTTGTTACCTCATATCTCCGCCAATTGTCAACCGATTTTGAAAATTTTTTTTGCATTGGGTCCAGTCTAGATTCCGATTGGTCCCATTTTTTTCGATTTTTTTCATAGGTATTAGACCTTTTTTATTAGGTTTGTTTAGGTTTGTTTAGACCTAACCTCTTTGTTTATGAACCGATTTCGATGGTTCTTTTTTTATCCGAAAGGGGTGTCTTAGGGATGGTGTCATATTAATTTGGTCAAGTTCTGATGATATAATCACTATTAATAACATCACTAAAAGAGAAAAATAAAAATTTTTAAGAAAAAAATAAAAACCGACTTCAAAAAATTAAGTGCAACAAATATAAAAATACACTAAAAGGTATAAAATAATTATTATCTTATTTAGTTACAACTAAACGACGAAATATTAACACGAAATTACTTTTTAAAGTCGGTGCCAAACAAACTATACCTATAAGCGAGCGTACCCGCCAAACGTACTAAGTAAGATCCGTCGAGTGCGATTCATAAAAGGTATATGTTTGGCACCAACTTCAAAAAGTAATTTCGTGTTAATATTTCGTCGTTTAGTTGTAACTAAATAAGATAATAATTATTTTATACCTTTTAGTGTATTTTTATATTTGTTGCACTTAATTTTTGAAGTCGGTTTTTATTTTTTTCTTAAAAATTTTTATTTTCATTGGTATAGGACCTTTTTTGTTATGTATGTTCATTCATAACTTCTTTAATTATGGACCGATTTCGATGATTCTTTTTTTATTGGAAAGGGGGTACCTTAGGGGTGGTACCATATTAATTTGCTCAAGTTCTTATGATATGATCAATGACAAAATAACGTAAATCTCCAATTCTTTTGAGCAAATAATCGAAATTATAATCAATAAAATCTTTTATAAAAAAAAAACAATCTTAAAACGTTCATTTAAAACCCGCTAACGTTTCGAGGTAATCCATTGAATTTTATTATAAATTTCTTATTCCTTCGCTTGAATCTTTCTCTTACGAGATGCATTCAAGAAATTATCATAAGTCACTATTCTTAACGTTTCAGACTAAAAAATAAATCGACTGAGTTTAATATTTTGTCCTCCCGAGCGTTTCCAGTAAAATTATATTCACAGTAATAGATTGTTTAGACCTGTCGTAAAGGCCAGGTTCTGATAAGAGTTTATTTGTATGTACAATAACAGATATACATATACTTAATATTGACCTGGAAAAGATAATAAAGTACTTATTAACCTGATTAGGGATTACTTTTGTAATTATTTGTTGACATAAACCAATTTTTAGATGTTAATATTTATTAATATTAATATATATATGTTTATAAGATTGATAAATTTGAAAAGTATTAATTGGAGAAAAAATGAAACGTTTTCAAGACTCGGTATGCTCTCCTGTTAAACCACCCCTTTAATAGATTTAAATATAATAAACTATATTAAAAATGTTTTGATTTTAAAGTGTTCTAAAGTTAGATTTCAAAATTTGGCCTTTGGTAATTAAATTGCAGACTATATAATGATATAATGTTGTTTGAAAATAAACTAGCTCTTGATGGATGCTAGAAAGTCATAGATCGAGGTCAACGAAATTCCTTTTTTTTTTTTTTTTTTTTTTTTTTTGCGCCTTGAACAATCTTTGTAATTTATGTATTATGGAAAATAAATAAATAATTATAATATTAAAATTAAATAGAATGATTATGATTGGCTTTTGAGAGAAAATCCTATATTGAAAAGCTTATAGGCAAGTAGGTACGGTTAACGATGATACATGCATTAAAAGTTCGCGCTTAATTCATCTACATATATGAATAAATAAATTTCAAAAATTATTTCATTGAATTGTCTAAGAGGCCAGAGTGATGGAAAAGGGTAAAATAAAAAAGTTATTTCCTATTTAAACCTTTATTTTAGGCCGTCGTAAATCGATTTAAAACGTGTTAAAAATATCGATTTACCTCGGCCTAAAATAAAGTTTTAAATAGGAGATAACTTTTTTTTTATTTTACCTTTTTCCATCACACTGGCCTCTTAGCCTATTCATTGAAATAAAATAGGGCCACCAAACACGGTTTTATTTGAATTGAAAAATTATGTATATTCATTTATTTATTTGTTCATTTAATTGTAGTGTTATTATGAAAATTAAATTCGAATTTTTTGTTTCTACACTTTTGCCATGTGTATTTCAGAATTCTCAATTGAATATTAGAAAATACTCACTACTTGTATTTCAAAAAATATGTGAATTGTTTAGTTAGTTGTTTATATTTATGTTTATTTTCTGAAATACAAGTGAGATTCTCTAATATTCAATTGAGAATTCTGAAATACAATTGGGATTTTCTGATATTAACTTGATATTTTCTGAAATAAAATTGGAAAAGATGTAGTCTGAGAATCTTAGATGACAGATAGACAGATAGACGACAGACAAACATAAGGTACCTAAGTAAAAAAGATAACTTGAAAATTTTTATATGAATTCTTTATTTTATGTTTAATAATATATTTACTTTCATATTTATATTCTATAGAATATAGTAATGTGAAGTATTCCGATCGCCTGCCTGAGTCCTCACATTTTGAGAGCTTCAATCTCAGAGATGAAAAAAGTTAATTTCATTTTGTAACTTCTAGGTGGAAGGTATCGATGCCATTAATAGTCGGAACCCAAATTTAGGACATAAAACCGTATATTGTGGTTCACAGAGGCCAAAAAGGGGACAAAAATCCATTGGTCAGTGCGTAAGTATAAAGGTACGTATGTACCCCCCAAAAGTCTCGAAACCTAAGCTCGATATTTTTTTCAAGAGACTTTTGATTAAAGCCAAAGCAACGGGGACATTTGTGTTTATATCAAATATTGATCTGTCCCCCATTGGGGGAAGAATGGCTGAATAATGATAAAGAAAGAAGGCAAGGGGCTAACAGGTGGCAACTTGGCTAGAAACTTTGTTGATGCGGGCGGAAAAACAAAAACAACAAATTATAATAATAATAAATCAACGTGTGCACTTTCTAATGAACAAAAGTCGTCATTGAATTTTTCACATATAGAGTAGAGTCCCGAAAACTCGGCACTCGATTACCCGGCAGTCCGGATAACTCGGCCACACCTTGGCATGTAGAAAAAACCTAATTGATTATAACTCCTAAACTGTTTACTCTATGGCAAATTACATGTAGATCCAATTTTTGAAATTTTTCTTTAAAAAAAATTTGAAAATAACCACCCAAAATAGGGGAAGATTCAAAAATGAAAATTCTAGCCCTTTCGACCAAACTTAACCAAATTTTGTATACATATTCTGTGGACCCCCAGAAGGCTAGAAATGCATAAACTAAGTTAAGTTTGGTATAATGGCCTAGATTTTAATTTTTTGATCCTCCCTCCATTTTGGGTGGTTAGATTTTGCATTTCTGGACTTTTGGAGGCCCACTGATTACCTATACAAAATTTGGTCGAGTTTGGTCAAAAGGGTTAGAATTTTCATTTTTGACCCTCCCCCCTATTTTGGGTGGTTAGTTTCAAATTGTTTTTTAAACAAAAATGTCAAAAATTACTTCCTCTGCAATTTTGCTTTTAATGTAATTTGCCATAGAGTAAACAATTTAGGAGTTATAAACAATGAGGTGATTTGACAAATTCAGGGGTCGATTACCCCTAAAAACGACGCGATTTTGCTAGTAAGAATGTGTCTTTCGGGGTGTGTGCTGATCACATTACAGTATGGGATATGTTATTTGGGTTCTGAAATCAGCTTCCAAAATGGTAAATGGCTCTTAGACTATTGTGATTTTTAATCCATATAAGATGTTGTAGGTATATGGGATTCCCGTGATCTGATGCACGTTGGCTAGCCTGGTTGACTTTTCAACAACATATGGATTTGTTAACCTCACTATTTATAGACTTCCCTCAGTACTTGAAAATAACTCCAGAACTACATAGGATTCAAAACGTCCTTCATTCTGAGTATATTTCATTTAATTGAGTGATTTCAGATGGAACTTCATTTTTTATTTCGATTTTTCTGAGAAATCGTGGATATCGAAAACAGAGAGATAGAAAAAATAAAATCACTTTCCTCCACGTTTTAGACATTTCTCATGAAAAATAGACAGAAATAAAAAAAATCCTGATTTAATTCAAAAAAATTTAAAATAAATCAGAATCTGATGCTACCTATTCGCCGTATCGATTAAAAAATTATACACTTTATTTTGGGTTTTTTTTTCAAATAAAATTTTAATCTCTTTAAGAGTACCTATATTTTTAAATTCTGCCGGAATGTTGTCTGTGTTTTCTAGAAAGATTTTCTTAATAGTACCTATAATATAAATCTCTCTTTTTTTCCACATTCATTAATCGAATCTTTCCACTCACTCTCTTTCTCCTTTCCTCGTCACTATAACTGTTAATCAAGTATATTGGCAGAAGGGGGGAGGGACCGGATTGCAAGCAGTGTTGCCAAATCAACATCAATCCAATCACAAATATATATCTTCTGACATTTCGATTTAAATACACCCCCTTTTTATGCATCTTTTTTTGGGACCAAAGATCACATTTTACCCATTTCTAGAATAATACTAAATACACTTTTTTTAAATTTTTAAATAGAAATTTAGGAATTAAGGTTTAGTAATCGTATTATTGAAATAATTTAGATGTTTATAAAATGATTCAAAAGGTTTGGTTAGAATAGATCTTCGAGAACTGCTTCTTTAAGCAATCGTATTTCAGAGATTTCAATGCGCGGGATTCAATTTGTATTAGTTTTGTTATTGTTATACCTACTTACATTGTTTTATTTCACTTGATATGAAGATAATATTTAAATTGATCAAGTATGTTGGCAGGTATTTGGACAGGAAAGTAGCAAATCAAAAAATTATCATTGGCGACGTTTCGCCAATTTTATTTTGGCTTCATCAGGCGTCTAAAAAAACACAAAAAGCAGAATTTCAGAGAAATTACAAAAATTACTTAATTTTTTCCTTTTCTGGCTAAATAAACAAATGATATTATATGCAACATACCTCATTTACATG
The DNA here is from genome assembly GCA_024734495.1 of Forficula auricularia. Classification (NCBI taxonomy): domain Eukaryota; kingdom Metazoa; phylum Arthropoda; class Insecta; order Dermaptera; family Forficulidae; genus Forficula; species Forficula auricularia. The sequence goes on along the minus strand of JALMQS010000690.1, from coordinate 438,910 downwards.
TAAAATCATTTGTTGATTTAGTCAGAAAAGGAAAAAAGGAAAAAATTAAGTAACTTTTGTAATTTCTCTGTAACTCTGCTCTTTGTGTTTTTTTAGACGCATGATGAAGCCAAAATAAAATTCAATGAGAATTTTTTGATTTGCCACTTTTCAGTTCAAATACCTGCCAACATACTTGAATAATTAAATAATATGGATGCTATGGACTTTAATAATAATATTTAAAGTTTTTTTTATACAATGATTTAAAGTGATTTCATTAAATATCATATTTAGTTAGCTTACCCTGGGCGTCATATATGACAATAGGTACTGAAAAAAAATAATTATTTTTAACTTCTTTAGCGCATTTCAAAATAAAAGTTTTTTTTATGTTTTTAAATTATTTTCAAATTAATAATTTTGATGAGAGATTGGATACGCTCGGGAGGACAAAGTATTAAACTCAGTCGATTTATTTTTTTTAGTCTGAAACGTGGAGAAAAATCAATGAAACTTTACAAATCTAAAAAGAAGAAGACTAACAAGATGAAATTTTGCAAAATTATTTGAAATGGTTCGTGAATTCAGTGGGAAATTTCTATGAAGGGGTGATTTTTTTTTTTTTTTTTTTGAAAACCCCAATTAATATTTCAAAAGAGCTACTGAATTACACCTAAATGTTTGTGTTTTCTAAATGAATAACAGCTTTCCAGAGCTTTCTGTAGAAAAATATTGAATTATCTATGGGGGGAGCTATCGAACAAATTAGGTGCACACGCTTGTATTAATAGATTATATCTCGTAATTTTACCTCTATAATTTCTAAAAATGTAGATTTATTAAATATGGAAAATACTCTTTGAATTATGTATGTTTTTTTTTGTTTCATTAAGAAATTCCTTAATTTTTTAGGGAGGGGGTATAAATTTTATTTTCCAAAAAAAATGTACGTAATGGAATAAAAATTGTGTTAAATTTTAGTTTAAAAAGTACTTTAAATTAGATTTGTGTGAATTTATATTTAAGTACATCAAGTGTCTAAAGGCTCTCCCTATAGTCCCCAATCTCTGAGTTCGTTTCTAAAAGTCGAACTGGTTAGTGACTAACAAGAATAAGATGTTTTATAAAAGAGGTAGTTCCGGCAGAAAAATTTCAACAAGTTATTTTACTCTTTCTAACTAATACATAGTTTCAAATTTTGTTAATCCGCCACTAAAAATTACTGAACTCAGAGTAGAGAGTACACAATAGGGTGTCCGTTATTTTGGCAAGTTGAACTTTAACTTAGAGTAAATTTTTAGATTTTCTTACTTTTACGGGAAATCATTATTATTTAGATTAATTTTTTGTCATTTACTTATAAAAATATCTATTTCTGACTGTATTATAATAAAAAATTGAGAAAAAATTTTGATGAATGGAAAATAATGTATTACATTACATGTATTTGGATGTTCAACTTTAACTTCGAATAACTTTTGAAGTGAATTTATCAAAAAATCATAAGATACCTTTCTTAAGCCCGCTGCACACGAGGCTTTTTCCTCTACTTGTTTTTGGGATGGGAGCTCTGGTTTGCAATTTGGATGCCTGTCGGGATCGAAATTGTATCACTGCTGGCTGTGTTTCTGGCTAGCTTGGTTAATTTAAAAGATAGGACATGTTCTATTTTCGGGCTTGATTCTGGGATGCTTTTGAGTGGAAGCGAGCAGACAAAAAATTATTAAAACAAGCCTCGTGTGTAGTAGCGGCCTTTATAGAGCGTTCAATTTCCTACAAGAATATGTATTTCACGTATTTGTTCAAAAAAAAAAAAAAAAAGAAAGAAATGCAAAATTCCATGTTATTTAAATGGGAAATTTATCGTCTTTAGAAACAGAATGAATATTAAGAGCTGTTTTTGGACTGATATTTTTTTAGACCATAAGCTAAATATTTAAGGTGCGCTGCAAAAAAACTTGGTAAATAACAGACACCCTACACATATGCATCGACCATGAGACAACAAAACACGGTTTTTGGTTCTAAGTCTTACTTTCTTATATTAAGAATATCATTTACTTTCCCCTAGAAATGACAGAGAAAAGTATTTTTTATAATCTTGCAGAATTGTGAAGACCTCGGGAGAGGAATGCAGTACTTTCACATACTAGAGGGTATATCTAATAGTAAAACGGGATAGATGTATTTAACAAACAAACTGTTATATCAGGAAATAGATAATATTTCTTTACTTATACTATTTAATCTTTTATCTATTATAATAATAGTTTAATCTTTAAAGGTACTAAAATCGAATATATTTTCAATTAATTTACCATATTCGAGTTAAATTGCATTAAATTTTTTTCTTCCAGTGCACTCTGGATGGATTTCGGTGTCCAAACCAGTTGGAGTTGCGGTTGAATCGTGAGGAGGAGGAGTGAGTTCACGAATGAAGGATTTGTGTGCGTGTATAGCGAGAGAGGAAGGACCCCGTGCCTGGAGTACACTGACGCATAAATAAATAAAGATTGCAAAGAAACGCTGCCGCAATTGAACTGATTCCTGACCAGCAAGGAACTTTCTAATTTGGCCGACAAATCGACGGACAGACGGACAGACTGACTGACAACCGTTCAAACTTCCAAAGGCCAATACAAACAAAAACCTTCCCTCCTACCATACTGCTACTTCTACTACTGCTAATACAAATCTCATTATGAATAGAATATTTTTCGCCTGGAAATTTATTAGTATTCATATTGAGAAACAGATTGCCCTATAAAAGCTCCTTATCCATTGAGCTGAATGGGCTGTGCCCAGGGGGGCCATGAGCCAAGGGTGCATAACATTCGAGCATGAAGAAATATCGTAGAATAAATTTATATTATTAATCCTAAAGATTTATTGAAAAAATTATAGTTTAAAAAACTAAAAAACACGCTTTTGTCAGCAATTCTCTAAAAAGTACAAAATAATGTAATAAACTTTTTTATGTCCAATAACTAATTAAAAATTGTGGGGCGCAGAAGAATGTACTTTTAATTCATTTCGACAAAGTGCCCCACGCTTTTTATTATTATTTTGTACTTTTTAGAGAATTACTGAAAAAAGCGTGTTTCTTAGTTTTTTTAAACTATAATTTATTTTTTTACTTTTTAGTCTTAATTATTTTTATAGAGAAAACCACATTATGCAATATATATTGTTTATTAAAAAAACTAAAAGTATATACAAACACAATTACAACAACGTTTCGATCACTAAATCTGTGATCCTTTTCAAGTGTGAGTTACCACATCAATGGTCTGCAAACAACTGGCTCAAACAGCTTATCCAATTTGACGCCTCCTATTAACTGTTTGAATCAATTACCTCTAAGGAAAGCGGTGTAGGTTTTAAGTGAAACATTATTAACAAATGAATAGTAAATATATAATTAAAAAGTTTTTGTTTTGCCGAGAGAAGCAGAGTTGTTGATTCACAAAGAGAAACAAGAGAATGCTTGATGAAAATAAACATATACACATATATATCGAAATAATATATCTGTATATATATTAATTATTTGTTTGAGACTATAGTTTCGAAGACTTGGTATTCATCATCAGTCTTTTTTCATTATAAATATTATTTTTCATGGGCTCAATACCGTATAGATATTGAAAATTTTCGATCTTTACTTAGCTGGGAGCCAGTTAAAATTTTAAATTATAATATAATTTTTATATCATTATTATTATTCAGTTCCATTATCAGAATTAGATGTGACAAACCAGAGGTGGTCCTCATTCTTGAGTATTTTTGAAATTTTATGCTGCCCGAGAATCATATGGTTCGAAATGAATAAAAAAACAATATCCCCCCCAAGTTTCAAGTCTTTATTCAATTTTAACCTGTGCCCCACAGCGATGTGAAGCTTCTATCTATCATCATGGGTTTTTTGGCATTGAACGATCAATTTTATTTTTTGGCCAAAGTAATGGTTTAAAAAATTTGAAACTCTGTGGACTCTATCCTTATAATATTAGCTACCACACAGAATTATTACAGATTTTTAGCTATTATAATTTCGGAGTTAGAGATAGATAAAATACTGCTATATCTTAGCGTTAGTAAGCTATAGACTCCGAAATTATAATAGATAAAAATCTGTGTGATAGCTATTATTATAAGGATTAAGTTTACAGAGTTTCAAATGTTTTGAACCATTACTTTGGCCGGTATCGTTTAATACCAAAAAACCCCATGTTATTTAGATAGATGGGAAAATTACATTGCTTTAGGGCACATGTTAAAATTGAGATAGAGAGTCTTGAAACATGTGGAATATTTTTTTTATTTATTTCTAACCATTTGAGTCTCGGAAAGAGTAAAAATTCAAAAATACACAAAATAAGGACCACTCTACAGTGAATAATGTATTTTATTTCAAAAAATTATAATACACTGTTCAACCACCAAAGCTTCAATCAACATGTAATAAAAACAAATAATACAATATAATTATGATGTTTCGATTGGTTATTTTGCAATGATTCTCAACAAGAAGCACCTTAATAATCGATAGAAACGTCGTAGTTATAGCAATACGGTAGGCAGAAAAAATTTCGGTTGGGGCAGAAAGGGTTGTGAATTAAAATTTGTATAATTAGGTACTATATTATTTTGACTTCTGTTTTTAAATAGAAGAATTTAATAAAATAATATATATATATATATATATTTGTTTTAAATTGATAATAAAATTAAAATTTTATTTCAAAAAGTGAAAGATTTGATTTTCGATTAAAATTCTATGACAAAATATTTGAACAAAATGTAAAAATTTCTTTTAGGATTAGATTTTATCGTAGAATATAAAATATTTAGAAACTTTTGAAATATAAGATTTTTTGATTTCGGGTTAAATTCCATGGTTTTTAAAAGATATAAAATAAAATGTTATTAAGATTTTAAATTCAGTTGAAGTATTTCTTATTATGTATTATTAATTAATTATTATAGGAATTATTTATAAGGTATTCTTAGCAACGTGTTTTCACTCATCTTAACGGAAATCCCCCCGGGTGTGGGGGGAGGGGGGTGGTCAAACTGTAGTGATTCCCTCACTAGCTGACCCTGAGTGTTAAATTGTATTATTTGTTGTTGTTTTCAATGAATAGTTATAATTAATTATGTGTTATTTAAATAAAAATTTATCCTTCAATAAATTCAAAAACAAAAATATAAGCTACCATATAACAGCTACATATTATCTAATATTAAATGCTGGGCCGGCGGGTCTAGCTGAGGCAAGTTTCAAAAACAACGTCTTTTAAATTTTTTTTGAAATTAAGTAGTAATGATTAATGAATAATAGTCTACTGAATAGAATCAAATTATAATAATATTTTTGTGTTTTTCATTATTAATTTCACCTACTTACAATTGGTTATAAAAGCGGTTCCCAAAAGTTAGGTCGCGAGGCTAATTTTGGTGGTTCACGAGCAGGACAGCCAGTTCAATAAACATATATTAAATTTGCAGCTCTATAAATTTTTAAGAAATAGCATTAAGTTTTGGCAAACAATGGGAGCTAAACTAAAGGCGGGTGAAATATGTATAATTTAGCTATAATTAACGAGCCTGGTGCCCTGGCGGGCGGCGTCTCGGTCCAAAAATGGTATTCCTCTTAAAAAACCACACTCCAAATGTATACCTGTAAACTCCTGAAAATACATAGTATCTTAAAAATTTCGCCTCATTTTCGTCCTGACACAGCTACAGAAATGAGGCTCTAGATATGAATCTGGAAGTATTTTTTTTCTATAATCTACAGCAAGGTGATATTTTTTGTGTGGAAATAGATTTATTTAAATAAGTGGTATCGTGTGAGGAGGAGAATTATATTATATCATTTTTTTGGGATCAATAATCGATATAAGGCTCCAAATATTTCAAAGAGATCAGGTGTTGTTTGTATGACAGGCTGCTCCAGTATTGCAATGAGAAACTCATATGGGCATGCGTGTCTTAAGTCGTTTAATTTTGTAAAAATCAAAAAATAAGAATAACAAAATTTAGATTTTTAAAAAATTATAAAAAAGTGGCAAATTATTAAAAAAATAAACAAATAATATATAAATCAAATAAGATGTGATTGATTTCTTTTTCTGTGCGCAAAGAAAAGCGAATTGAATATTTAATTTTTGAGTGGTGAAGGGGGGGGGGGGTAATAATTATCAATATATTTAATGTTTCTTAATTTAAAATCAATTGGAGTCTTTCATTTCGAAATTTGAGTCCAAATTACGATTATATTTCAAATTTGCCGCAAATATACCGATGGCGCTCTCTCTCGGCAGCATTACGTCAGCGTTGCGGCAAATTAATCTAGACAAATATATATAGTATGATATTTTAATAAAATACACCAATAAAATTGGTGATATCCCGTGATCAAGTGCATTTGTAAAAAGGAGGATCGTTGAAATCACAGATGACATGAAAGAAACGATGATTGCAATGCTTAAGGAAAGTGACACTATTGCACTACAGCTTGACAAAAGCACTGTTTTAGAGCCTGGTCAATTTTTAATTGATTTGAGTTTAATAAATCCATCGAAGAAGAACTACTTTTTGGTAAATCCTTGCCATCTAATACAACGGAAGAGGAGATCCTGCCTGGATGGTTTTATAAATGACAACGAAATCGAATGGTCAAAATGCAAATAATTATGAATAAAGTCTAGTAGCCTAGTCAAATTAGACAAATCGGTGGAAAAAATTCCAGAGTTTTGGAAATGGTCTTATACACTTCCCTTAAAGGGTGGGGGTTGAGCTCTAGGTGGGGGAGATTTAAATTTCCATTTTTTCAGTTTTTCGCTTATAACTCGAAAACGGTCCATATTTTTGTAAAAATCCGTCCTATAGTAAATTAAAGAGGACAAAATTTTGCAAACTGCAAAATTGTTCTACTAGTTTGATTTTTTTATGGGGATCCAAAAAACAGCTCCCCGGATCACTTTTGAATATCCCAAAAAACTCGCACTTTTTTCGATTTTTTCCCCTTTTGACCATGAAGAATTACGTTTTTGACAAAGACCACTATATATATATTTTTAAACTAGATTAAATATATTTCAATTTAAACAAAGTTTCATCTTAATTAGATAATGGTAATCAGTGTTCAATGAGGTTGAAGTTTTGAAAAATTGCAATTTTTTGTAAAAAATCGCAATTTTTTCTTCATAAAATGAAAACCACTCATCCTAGAAACTTGATTTCTCTCTCATTATCTAGAAGATTTTATTGACTTGAAGGTTTACTTGAACCATTTTTTTGATAACATTCTTAAATTTATAGATATTCAGCATGTTATAATATACTCCAATGTTTTTAATTCACTTTACGCAATATTGTAATAGTGTTTTTAGAAAAAGTAGTGGTTTGGTATCTCAATAACGGCTTAAACTATTACATATTTATCAAAAATATTGATAAAAATCTTTTTTTAATAAACTAAAACAAAACTATAAGCACAGTAGTGTCCTATAATAACCATCCAATCAATGTTACACTCATATATTGATAATATTTATGTTTATATTGAAAGTAATAATTAAGTTGGCATCTCTCTCGATTGGAGTTTCCTTTACAATAAAAATTCTATCAAAGTCCTAACTTTCTCCTTTTACCTCTTTCTTTCTTATTTTTTTTTCTATTAAAGAGAAAATTGAAGATATTTTTTATCCGCTAAGACCTTAATCTCTGCTCCATTTGGCAATTTGTTTTGCCTAGTCTTGTAAATTATAAAGAAAAGTTAAAATGATACTTAGAATCCTAGAGAAGCAATAGTTGTCAAAAATATAAAGAACGAATTAAAGATTGTAACTACTCATTAATAAAAATATTTTGGTTGAATTGTTTAACAAACAAAAGATACTTTGGGCTGAAACAATTTTAATGAGAGATATACTTAGATATCACAATTTACAACGTTTCGACATCTAATTCTGTAATCGTTTTAAAGAATTAGTGAAGTCAATCCAAAAAAGAGAATTTAAGCGTTTTGTTAGTGACCAGAGAAACAAATGTAGTGCTAACTTAAAACAAAAATGTTTAAAGTTAAATTAGATTTGCAATTCGAAACTGCATAAAAGGTATACATAAATAATTGATTAAGTTTTTTTCATAGATCACTGATTTTTGAGGGAATAATTAATGTTTACATTTACTAATGATGGTATATTTTTTGAGTATTTTTTGAGTATAGTTAATATTTTTAAAAGAAAACACCATCAACAAGTGAAGATCAAGTATTACTTCATATTCTATTTATCTATCCTAATTTATTAGTTATTTTATTTGAAAAAATAATGTTTACATTTTCTTACAGATATGTATGGGATTGGATTTTAGGAATTTTGTTTAAAAGTTGGCACGTATTTGGTTCCTTAGATAACCAACGAACGCCAATGGAAATATATTACTCTTCCAATCTACTATTTTAAATAATTTCACAAGCACTTGAAAACAACTACAGAATTAGGTGTCAAAAATGATGTATTTTGATGAGAATACTTAATTAAAATGTCTTAAATGGATGGATTCACCCGAAGCTTACTTTTTGATAAATAAATTTTCACATTCCCTTTTATCAATAATTCAATATCATTAAATGATAGAAATAGGCATATTAAAGCAGTGATTCTTAACCATTTTAAGGCGCGAGCCAAATTTCAGAAATATGTCATGACCCCAAAAAAGCCAAATTTTTTTCACTACCTTTCTTAGATCATACTTAAGCAATTTTCTTCAATTTTACAATAAACGTCTTTTTTTAAATCATATATATTTTTATTTTAACAATTAAGATGCACAAAAGGTACTTTTCGATCCAAGAAAAGTTTAATAAAAAAAAGGAGGTGTTTTTAATATTTTATTTTTGATAGTATTGAATAAAGTAATAGTATTATACATTATGCAACAGAGAGTAAAGTCGAATATTATTCCCGAGGGTGGGTTTGGCGAGGGCAGTAATCACCCGAGGGAATGATGGACTTTACTCCTAAGTTGCATATAGTACCTACTTTATTCCCGACTAGCAGGGAAATAATATTCAGAGTTTTGCCAGAATAATATTCCAAATTAATTAAGCGAGCTTATTCAGATCAATAAAGTGGCCATTATGATAAGTACGGTTAAGTCGGTAATAAAATAATTTTTAAACTTATTGAAAATAAATTATAGTAAAATATTTGGTTAATGATTCTGTACGACCCACAGAATACATATGTTACTTAATAATTTTAATAATTTTGGGTCGCGACCGATAGATTAAGAATCAGTCTATTAAAGTATTTGCATTCTTTATTTTTTACTGACCTATAGTTTCGAGGACCTTGCCATTATCTTTAGTCTAATTAATGCAAGTTTTTACCAAAAATTAATATTAATGAGAGTAATAATGTAGGTGATTTTAAAGAGAGTTTCTGCTGAATGTTAACTAAGATGATGTTAGATGCATTCATGTGTCTGCTTCTTCGGGAATCAAACCCAAGTGCCAAAAATGTTACCCGATTGATTGCCAATCCATTGAGAGAACTATTTTTTTCCTTTTATAAATATTTCACGTCGATTTTTAATGAAACTTGAAACAAAATTGGATTCACTTTTAAAGGGAAGAAAACAATTCGAGATACAATCAAATATTATGTGTTCGTTTGCGACATTTGCACCGGATATCAATACAAATTGAATATCCATTTCCTAATTCGTTATTTATGGACAAACGATTGTACAAAATGTGAATTCATGAATAACAACAATAGGTCTTTGCTGAGTTTACATATAAGCAATCATTTTTTTTTCAAAACTACTCTATTTTATAATAATTCAATTCAAAGACTAATTTTTAATGGAAGAAACACAAATAAAGATCGATTTATACGAAAAGGATGAAAAACCAATAGGAAATGCACTTTTCTTTAAAATGACTCATATTAGTTTTTTTATTTAATGCCATTATATTTATGTTTTAAATTATTTTTAAGATTTCAAATTAAATTTAAGAAATTAATTAAACTTTTCCAAGAGTCGACATGATTTACGCCAATATTTGAGATTTGATGATTTTTTGTCAATGAACATTTTATTAAAGAAAATTTATGTGTGCCAAATTCCAGCTGACATTAGATCCCGTATGGAAATAAATAGATAAATAAATAGAATTCCGGTATGGAAATAAATAGATTTTCGAAATAAGTTTTTTATATATTTTTTTGTCTTCAATTTATATAAAATTTATACTAGAGCGACATAAAAAATAATTATATTTTAAGAATATATCGAAAACATAAACTTTATATAAATTTAACACAAAAATTTTATATTTTCAATATATTTTTAAAAATATATAAAAAATATATTTCGAAAATCTATTTATTTCCATACGGGTTAGTTTCAACTTTTCGATAACTTCCCATTTGACAATTCACTTTTCTGTATTTTTGAACCGGAAGTTTTAAACATCAATATAAAGAGTCTGAAATTTAAGATATTCTTTGGTTTAGAAAGGTACACACATTTTGCCATCAGAACAAACTTTTTACCACTTTACAAAGACAAAGAAAAAAATAATGCTTGAAAATTATTTTTCTTCACGTTTCAGATTTTTTTAAATACGATAAGCAAAAAAATAAATTAATAAGTCGGATTCGCATACCGAGGGTTTCGTGTTTTATATATTTCAAAATACTTGAGCTTCAATTTCGTTTTTAATTATTGTTGATAAGAAGATAATAGATGTATTCGTAAAATTTTGTCATAATTTTCTGTTCAATAGAAATCCCATTAGGTACAAAAGTCGTGTAAAAATTGGCATTTTGACGTCATTCTACAGCTTTATTTTAAAGCGAATAAAAATTCTATTAATGAAATCGTAACACAAATACAACTAACAACCACCAAAAAATGATGCTGTTTTTTTATTTTTGATCTCACAAAAAATCGACCCTTTCTAAAAAAATCATCCGATTAATAGTTTAATCCGAATTTTGATTTCGGGAAAAATAAATACATAAAACGTGTAAATTTCAAGTTTGTATTTTATTAAGTTTGCTAGCTACAGTGCTAGGACAGACAGACTGATAGATATTGTATCTACACTAACTAATAGGATCCTGTTTTATTTTTGTACAGAACCCTAAATACAATCGAGTGAATTGTACACTTGGCCCGCCCTGCCATAGGGGCACATTCGAGGTGGCTTTCTGGACTCATACATATAGATAGGGCGTGACTGAAGCGCCGAAATAACATTTACAAGATAACATGTTAAATTATATATAAGAAAGTATTATAATTCAATTTATTTTACAATTATTAAGCACCCTCATTCTCATAAGTTCAAAAACTATATAGAAAAGCACGTCGACGCCTTGGATTTACTGTATTTTTAATGTTTTAAGAAATGTCTTATAAAATTGGTTAGATATACATTTAATATTGAAAAATTAGATGAGATGATGCAATATTTATATATAGACTTAGCATAATATTTTTTTCTAAGACAGAGACAATTTTTATAGTATGCTCGAAACAGAAATTGAGCACCTTCTATGCTATCTAAAAAAATATATAGAAGTAAATACTTATGATTTAAAAAAAGTAAGCAATGGGCTGGTTTGCTGGTTGCCAAAAAAACAATTTTATAGTAATAATTTTTTACTATTCTTATCTAATCATAACTTATTATCAAAAAGTTATTAATATTTATTACTAGCGACTCTAGTGTGAACGTTCTTTAGAAATTATTTGTTATTGCGTAGGAAAATTCACTATAATTTAATTAACAATTAACTTAGCTGCACTTTTTGACTTCGTGTAGATATATTCAGCATTTGTTAATTTTTTTTCCCAATAATCGAGACAAAATGACAAACTCGCCGGTTCCCTAACTGGGAGAGTTCCGATTCAAAGGGGGGGGGGACCTAGGCTAAGCCTATTTATATGAAATAACTCTCCTAAATAATAGAAAAATGTGGTCCCTAATGCAAGGAATGAGTTTACATTACAGTGCTTTTTGCTTGCACTTAAAATTCATCTCTTTTTTTTGTTTTGTTGCTGGACTGATAGAATTGAATGGAAAATTGATAGAAAGGCAGCCCAAGGTTAACGAATACTAGATAATTACGTTTCGGAAGATCATGCTGCCTTCTTCAGGGTTTAAAAGGAAGATTGAAACCACCTCTTTCTTGTCTCTTTTGTCATAATTTGTACTTAAATCTGGGGTTAGAATTTTCCATTAACATTAACAGATGATTCCAGTGATGTCAATAGTAAATTCTAACACTACAATCACTCTGTTAAATTTAAAAAAAAAATGTGTGAGCTTCATCAACATAAGCTCAGTGGGGAATTTAAACTTCTGTAGCCGTAGATGTTATTGAAATAATTTAAATTTCCTAATTTTAATAAATTTTATTTGTCATGAAATATTTGTGTTTTTTTAATTATTTCCCCTCTATGAATCGTTTCCCCTTTATTGTAACAAAAAAAATCCAACAGATACCTCGCTAAAGAAGTTTCACTTCAAAAAATAAAAAGCATTTGATTTAATTCCCAAGTGGCCCATCCCCCATTTGGACTTAGCACAATATTTTTTTCTAAGACAGGGACAATTTTGATAGTTTGCTCGAAACAGAAATTGAACACCTTCTATGCAATTTAAAAAAAGGAAGATAGAAGTATTTATGATTCAAAAGAATAAGCAACGGGCTGGTTAACAAAAAAACAACAATTTTATAGTAATAATTTTTAACTACCTACTCTTAACTAATCATAACTTATTATCAAAAAGTTATTAATATTTATCACTAGCGATTCTAGTGAGAACGTTCTTTAGAAATTATTTGTTATTTTGAAGTGCGTCAGAAGATTCACTATAATTTAATTAACAATTAACTTAGCTGCACTTTTTGACTTCGTATATATTCAGCATGTATTAATTTTTTCCAAATAATAAGAACAAAATGAGAAACTGGCCGGTCCCCGAACTGGGAGAGTTCCTTTCAAAGAGGGGGGGACCTAGCTTAAACCTATTTATATATAAAATAAAACTGCTAAATAAGAGAAAAAGGTGGTCCCTGGCGAGTTTACATTACAGCGCTTTTTGCTTGGAATTAATTAGGAACCCATATTTTTATCTAATATCATGGTATATATAATTAAGGATTATTCTTAATGAAAAAGAATTAGTTAAATAAATTATATATTTATTATAATTATAACATAAATTTGCCACACTAAAATAATTAAAAATAGTGCAAATAGAATGTAAATCTTGATGAATTACAATATGTAGTATGTATTACATAATTAAGGTTAGTTTTTAAAAACTTCTCTGAACATGTATGTACTTATGTACAGTTAAACAAAAAAGATACATAAATACATTTGTATGTACGTAAATTTAATTTATAAACGTTCTTTTGAGGCAGTTAATGACGGTATCTTATGCAGGTAATTTTTTTTTCAAAATACATTAAAATGTTAAATTTGATTTGTAAAATTTTCAATTTGAAGTGTAAAACCTGTATTATATCTCGTTTAGGAATAAATTGTGATTTCTCTCGGGATTTTATGTATTAATTACTTGTGTACCATCTTAGAATCCTCTTAAAATAAAATAAAGGAAAAATAGAAAAAATTTCAAGATTCTTTATGCTCTTTTATAGCTATTAACACCATATTAAGACAAGGCTTAAGGCTTTAATAAAATCAGTGAAAAAATTGTTTTCTTATACTGGGTGTAAATATAGAGAGCCTATAAATCTAATCAGTTCTCCGCATTGGAAATACAAACATTTTACCACCAGAATGAACTTTCTATGCCTTTCCATTCTTGAATTTTTATCGTGGCTATCGAAATCCAGACATAACTGACGGAAAATGATTGAGCAAATAAATTAAATAAATAAAAAAATTTCCTGGATTTAATATTACTTTCTTATCTGAAATTGAAATTCCTATTCCAGACTATTTTTGTTTACTTTAGGAACTCCAGGGGAGGACAAGTGCGTATAACTATGGGTTAAATATACAAGAAAGAACCTGGATAATTCGAAAAATTAATAATGAAATAAAAGCGTACCCTAAAATACACAATACAAAAAGGCAGGTGTATTAATAAACAAACTCGACTTCATTTTATTTATCTTTTAGTAAATAAATATATAGTGATAATATACTGATTAGTAAATCAATCCATAAATATTCTTTGGAAGAGATTTTTGATATCAGTAATAGAGGGGGATAGTATTTATTGGATTAGAATAGAGTTTCTATATCTCTAGGAATATAGTAAAATAAGTGAATAAAAATAAAAACTGAAGAGAGTGAACTCACCTGATGGATGGCATCCTCGAGTGATTGGCCACTTTTGACCATATTTTCTGAAAGTTTAGTCTCTGTGAGCACTTGTTCACTAAGCGTGAATTCGGAGAGATCCGTCACTCGTGGTTTCACCACAAGCTGATATGAATTCACCACCTGAAACAGGTCAAAAACCCAAACACATTAGTAAAGAATCATCAGATTTTGTACTTTACTATAGAAATACAAGGCAATGTGCGCGTTTCACGAAACAATTACGAAGCAATAGCAGATAGAAAAAATCTTATTATATTAAACGAGCAATTCTTGTATATACATATATATATCATCTTCAGCTAAGTTGTTTTTGATGTTTTTTTTAATTGAAATAATTATTCACAGGTGGTTGTCTCGATAAAAATGTATATTTTCATTTTTATCCAATTTCCTTTTAATAAATAATTGGTTTTTTAATTTTAAATCCCACAATAAGTTCAATACAATTATTTTTATATATTAAAAGTTGGGCAATTTAATTGATTAAAAATCGAGTTTTAAATCCCAAAAATATTAAATATTAGAATTTGAGAACTCGACAAATTGTTATTTAATTAAAAAAACAAATTATACTGTAATTATTTATATGCCTAAATACACAGTCACTATTGTAGAAGACTAAAAATACAAAAACTGGGTGCGGGGCGGGAGCCAGGTGTGGGGGTGGGGGTGGAGGTGGGACGAGATGAGGAGTTTCGGGGGGTTGTGGTGAAAACGGGGGGCCTGGGGGTGGAGGTGGCGGGCGGGGTGTGAGTGTGGGTTTCGGGGGATCCAGGGGGCGTGTACTATATATATAGCTTTTAACTTGTAGCAAAAAGTTACCGAGCATCGCTCGGTGGCCAGGTACTTAATATATTAATTTAATAATTTTATTTTTAAGGAAAATAGTTTATTACTACCTACTTAAGAAAATCTTGAATTTACTTATAATTAGGGGTGTCCAACCTTTTGGCATCCTTGGGCCATATTTGTATAGAAATAAAATTGTCTCAGGCCTCACATAAAATATACTTATTCTAACGATAGTTTTTAAGCAAAAACAGTTAATAATGTACAATAAAGATATCCGTTTTGACAAATTTAATAGAATGAGTTATGTGGAAGTCATACTATATTTAAAAGTAAAGAATAGACAAGAAAATAATATTAAACAAGCATTCGTATTGTTTAATTATTATTTATTAAATTTCTTCCAGAACTTAAGTGACTTGATTTAAATTTTTCATTAAATTGAAGGGTTGGTTTTGTCACAAATATAATAAAACAATAATTTTAATAACTATTAGAATTATTTAATTGATAACTATACAGTTTCGGTCACCACTGGTCGACCATCCTCAGTAGTTCTAAAAATTGAAATGAAACACTTATTTACATTTTTTCTTTTTATAGAGAATTATATAACACAATATTATTATTAATAATCGACAGAAAAAAAAGATATTATAATCAACTAAAAGAAGGATTGTATATGTATGAATAATATATATATCTTTGAAAATATATGAAAAATGATGAAGTGTTTATATTGACAATATCCTGAAACTATAATACGATATTTACTATACTGAAGATGGTCTGCCAGTGGTGAGCGAAACTGTATGATGAATTAAAAATAATAAATAATAGTAATTTACAAAATTAGCAACCCTTGAAATTTCAAGAATTAAATCTACAGTCACTTAAGTACAGAACTTATCTGAAAGGATAAACTAAACTAATAAAACTACTTAAACTCTTCTAAGTAATAATAGAGGGAATAGTTAAAATATTGTTAATAATCATGCACAACACGTGCATTGTATGATGATGTTAATTCTATTATGCTGAAATCCTGTATTGACGTAAATGAAAATAAAAAACTTTGTGTATTATATGATTTAAATTGGTATAAACAAGCAAATAAATTGGGGATTTTTAATGACTATATATGCAGTTTCATTAATGGCATTTTGTGACAATGTTTTTAATAAAAAGTATTGAATTTTTTTTTATGTTTTTCTTAAGTTTACGATTTTGTGTCGGGCCGCATTGATATTAGCGCTGGTCCTTATTTTGGCTATATTCGCATTTTTACGCTGACAGAGGTTCATATGGTTCGAAATAAATAAAAAATATCCCTCAAGTTTCAAGTCTCTTTCTGAATTTTGACCTTTTCCGCACAGCGATGAAAGTTTCCCATCTAAATAACATGGGGTTTTTGCCATTGAAGGATCAATTTTTTTAAAAAAGCAAAGCAACGGTTCAAAAAATTTTAAACTCTGTAGACTTTATCCTTATAATATTATCTATCCATCAAAATTTTTATATATTTTAGCTCTTATAATTTTGGAGTCTCTGATTTACTAACACTCTAAGATATAGCAGTAATTTATCTAGCTGTTACTCCAAAATTATAATAGCTAAATATCTGTAAAAATTCTGAAGGATAGCTTCTATTATAAGGATAAAGTCTAAAGAGTTTCAAATTTTTTGAATCATTGCTTTGGCCTGAATAAAAAATTGATCGTTCAATGCCAAAAACCTCATGTTATTTAATATAGATGCATCGCGGTGCGGCACAGGTTAAAATTAAGATATAGACTTGAAACTTGAGGGATATATTTTTTTTAAATTTATTTCGAACCATATGAGCCTCTGTCAGCGTAAAAATTCGAAAATATCCAAAACAAAGACCACCCTAATGTACATACTTACGAACCTGCGGGGGCTTGTCAAAATAACTTCCAGCATTCCCGTTTATGTTCGGCCCCTCTCGGCTTTGTAAAGTTATGTCTACAAGGGCTTTATATCTGTATAGTATGACGAGCTGCTCTAGGCATGCCTTCGGCACGCCCTCTACAGCTCGGCCCTCCGGGCAGCGTCTCGGCATGTGATTATTAGGTCTGTCATATATATTTGTAATATTTTGCCACCTCTTTCTTTATTTTGCCACCTCTTTCGCACTCATTTTGGCTATTGATTTTTACAGCATACATTTTATATAGTCTTAAAAACTAACATTACAAAATTTGATCAAGATCGGAGAGAGTATTAATTTTTTGCCCCCACTCACATTTTGGGAGGTTGAAATTATTTTTTAGATATTTGCAAATAAAGAACTCTCAGTTTTCTAAAGAGTAAATGGACAAAAAAACTAAAAATTTCTATATTTTGCCCCCCACCCCCTACTTTCGCCCCCATATAGTCAATTTTTACAGGAATAGTTTCTTAAAGTAATAAAGAATAACTCTACAAAATTTGATCAAGATCGGAGATAGTTTTAATTTTTGCCCCCGCTCACATTTTGGATAGTTGAGGGGGGGGGGGGGTCGGATTACAAAAAATCTTGGAATTATTTTTTAGATATTTGCAAATAAATAATCCACAGTTTTCTAAAGAGTAGATGTACACAAAAAGCTAAAAATTTCTATATTTTGCCCCCCCCCCTCCTTCGCCCCCATACAGTCAATTTTGATATTTGATTTTTACAAGAATAGTTTCTTAAAGTAATAAAGAATAACTCTACAAAATTTGATCAAGATAGGAGAGAGTTTTAATTTTTGCCCCCACTCACATTTTGTATAGTTGGGAGTCGAATTTCAAAAAATCCTGAAATTACTTTTTAGATATTTGTATTTAGAATTTTATTAAGTAAAAATCAAGTAGATATCTTATCGTTCTTAATTGAAAATGCATAATTAGTGTAAACACATTGCAAAGATATTTTGCCCCTTTTGACCCCTTAAGGGGTCAAATTTCAAAAAATCCTGAAATTAGTTTTTAGATATTTTAATTTAGTATTTTTATAAGTAAAAAGCAAGTAGATATTTTATTGTCCTTAAGAGATATCGCATAATCAGTGAAAACACACTTTGCCCCCTTTGGGGTCGAATTTCGAAAAATTCTTTCTTACTGAGCCTCTATGTGATAGATGTAATACCTTCTCCAAATTTCATGTTTCTATGTTTAGTGGTTCTGGCTGTTTCGATGATGAGTGAGTGTATCGGGCAAAGAATTTTACATAATATAGATATAAATATACTACATGACCAAAATTGTGTCGGTTTTAGGTTTTGGATCTTAATAACATGTCGCAACTTAGCACACCATGGGAATTTATCATTCAGTTGTCCCTTCTAATTAATCCATAGTTAATACTTCTTAATCTGATTAAAATAAAAAAAAACTCTTAAGCTACAAAAATTCTTTATAAGATTTAACAGCAGAAAAATAGATTTTCTCACAATTACAAATCACTTAACTATTCTTATCCCTCATAACAGTAGGATAATTTCTGTCTCTTGTTCCCTCCCATTTAATAATAGCCTTAAAAATTCAAGCTGAACGGAAATTGGCTCCAAATATTCAATTCAATTTGAATGAGTGTTGTTTTTCAAATGTGTATATTTAATCCGTCAATGATGAATTTTCAAATATTCAAATGCGGCGATGACATTCAGCATTCGCGTTCGTTTCGTGATTGTCTATGTTATATAACACGTACAAATAATAATTAATGTATGAAGTACTTACTAACTTAAAGGAGGTTTTTTTACCGTTTAAAGCAATTGAGATAATTAACATATATAGAGTTTTTTAATTATAAGAATGTGAAAACAGGCAAAGATTAACCCCCATATATCCATATACCCCTGAGAGTTTTGAAACCGCAACCTTACCTTCACAAGAAACCACTCGGTGAGGGGGTTGTTTAAATTGAAATTCGTTAAATAAAGATGATATATCTAGATATAGGATACTTTCCATGGAGATAAGAAAATGGTCATATCTTATGAAATATTACCGGAGAGGCCGAAATATTAAATTTTACTAATCAAGTATGTTGGCAAGTATTTGGACAGGAAAATAGCAAATCAAAAAATTATCATTGATTTACGCCACGTTTCGCCAATTTTATTTTGGCTTCATCAGGCGTCTCAATGAATTATGTTTAATTTTAAGATATAATAGATGTGCACATATTTCCGAATTAACTCAATTGTAATTGATTCTTTTTATGGCACGAATAATTATTTAATTTATATAAAAGAAGGGTTCAAATAACAGGATTATTATAACATTCACTTAAATAAATATTATATATATATATACTATATAATATTCATCTAGATTAATTTGTAACAACGCTTAGAGAAATTTCTCTAAAAAAATAAAGCTCTTGCCTAGAATCGAACCGACGAAGTCTTGAACTATAGTCATTGGCTCTACCGATTACTCCATTGCGACATTAATATTTCTATCTTGATTTCTCTTACTAAAACTAGATATTTTTGATTTGGACTTTGTGTCGAGATAATATTGTATTCATTTGAACTCGAATGAAAATGAAAAAACACCAATAGATTTTAAATTAAGAAATATTAAATATATATTAATTAACGAGGCAAATTTGAAATATAATTGTCAGCGCGGCTCCAATCGATTTTCATTAACCAGGCAAATTTGAAATTCTAATTTCTAATTTGGACTCGAATTTTGAAATGAAAAGACTCCAATTCATTTTGAATTAAGAAACATTAAATATATTCATATATATTCATTATTCCCCCCCCCCCCCTCGCCACTCAAAAGTTAAAGAGGCGAAACTTTTAAGAGACGATGTATTTTCGGTAGTTTACCCGTATACATTTGGAGTGTGGTTTTTTAAGAGGAATAAAATTTTTTGGACCGAGACGCTGCCCGCCAGGGCACTCAGCCCGGAGGGCCGAGCTTCGAGGGCGTGCCGAAGGCACGCACGAAAATCTCGTTACTATATATTTATTTAAGTGCATGTTATAATAATCCTGTCATTTGAATCTTTCTTTTATATAAATTAAATAAAAAATTAATTATTATTATATATTTATTTAAGTGAATGTTATAATAATCCTGTCATTTGAAACTTTCTTTTATATAAATTAAATAATTGTTCGGGCCATAAAAAGAATCAATTACAATTGAGTTAATTCGGAAATTGTGAACATTTATTATATATCTTAAAATAAATCATAATTCATTGAGACGCCTGATGAAGCCAAAATAAAATTGGCGAAACGTCGCGTAAATCAATGAGAATTTTTTGATTTCCTACTTTCTTGTCCAACATACTTGATTAGTAAAATAATATGGATGCCATTGACTTTAATTAATTAAATTTTACTTTTTTTCTACTTAATGTGTTAAAAAGCGGCCAAGTACGAGTCGGACTCGTATAATGTTCCGAGTCTCATATCTTTCAAAATACTTAAGCAAGCAAATTAGTTCTAAATTGACGATGATAAGGAAAAAATGGACGTATTAATTGAAAAGGTTTTGTTTTGCCTAGAGTACCAGAATTGATTATTCATAAAGAGAAATCAATGAGGTTGTCCTCTCCTTGATGTAAATAAATAAATCCAAAAATCCCAGATTAAAAGCATTTCATTTAAATTTGTTTTTATCAAAAATCAATCAATTTGACAACCAAAGCTTCAGTGAGGAAATTAATATAAAAGCCATCTTTCAGTTCTTTCAATTAGTATTAGTAAAAGTGAAAGTAAAAATACAGTCAGCAGATTTCCAGTTTAATTATTTAATTGCACATTTGTAAAAAAAAAAAATGAAAATGTTTCTTAGTTTCAAATTAATTTTTAATTTTCCCAACAGCACAGCAGGATAGCATATAAGCTTGGTCCATTTTTCAGCTTTCATTTGGCTTGAAGGCATCTTTAAATGTGCCAATTTTTTTTAAAATTGATAAGAGCAAAAAACAGAAAATTCCCAATGTAATGACGACCAATAATATCTATATTTAGTAAAATAAATAAATAAATGCATAAATAACAAGTAGTGAAAATATTCGTATGTTATGGAAATTCTAATTTCATTATTTATCTACCATACTCAAAGATATATTTTTTTTTTAATTAACAAAAATATCATGTTTTTTTTAAGGGCAGTATACCTATTTGCATTTTTTTCTGAAATTGTACAAAAATATTTGAGAAAATTATTAACCCTTTCTTTTTTTATATTTATTTCATCTCTTGCATTTTTTGATAATAAACTCATAATCCACAGGTGTTATCTTTGAAATATTAGATAACATTAATATTTGCTTATAGAGAGATTATTACATAATATTAATTTAATTGTTTATTTTTTAAGAGGAAAATACTTTTGAATGATTTTAAGAAATTTCTAATTTAATTAAATCAGAGCTAATCTAATATTTCATTAAATATTTTATTCCACCCTTAGTGAAAATAGAAAATTAAATTAAAATTTTCTAGTTATTCACTATGATTTGCCTTCAAATTCTCATGATATTTATTAATAATTAAGGCTAGAAATTTTTTTTAATAAGTCTCCTAGTTTTCGAGTTATAGGCATTATTTTGAAAATGGTGACAATCGCTACCCTGCCCTAAATAATCAAATGCTGTTACTACAAATTTACATATTTTATTATTCTAATTTTTGTTATACAATCCTTAATAATCCTACTATTGACCAGAATTCAAAATAAAACTACAAGTACTATACTTTTGGAGAAAAAAATATTTTTGCCGGACTTATGTTTTAAAAAGTTTTTTAGGTTCTCCTATTCACGGTTTATCGTTGTGATACGGGACACCCTATATATACTTTACTAGTTTCATCGCTCTGTCGGTCTGACAAAAAATAGGTAAATAATAAGGTTCTGTTTTACTTTTATATGAGCCCCGAAAAAGGAAAATATTTCAGTTTATTTTTTAGTAAAGTAAATTTAATATTCAATTCTCCATATATTGTTATCTTATTATATTAAACAAGCAATTCTTGTATATATATTATATATAAGAATCGGTTTCTCGAAAGCGACTCTAACGATTTGGATGAAATTCACGAGATATGGAGTTTTTGTGTTGACAATTCGATCTGTTACGGTCTCATCTTCGGCTAAGTTTAATTTGATGGGTTTTTTGTTAATTCAAATAATTATTTCCAGGTGGTTTTGTAGATAAAAATTTAAAATTACATTTTTATTCAATTTCTTTTAAATAATTAATTGTTTGTTAATTTTAAATCCCACAAATGAATCATTACAAATAATTTTATATATTAGAATTTGCCAATTTAATTAATTAGAGGTATTTTTCTATTTTCTATAAAATAATTTATTAGAATATCAATTTCATTCTTTTAATAAATCCGACAATTCGAAGGATCGTACTTCCTTCTTCAGGATTTAAAAGGGCCAACGAAAGAATCTCCGTGTAAATTAATATTATTTTTAATTGCAAACTTTGTGACAGTGATTCGTCTTGATGATGGCCATAGCGGGTGTAAACGTTGGCGAAAATTTAAATTAAATTTTATTTTAAATAAAAATCGACCTTTTTACCTGAATTTAAAATTAAAAATAATATTAATATATCACATGGCATTGCTCGGTGTTCCAGGTATTTAAATATTAAAAGGTAAAAAAGTGGTTCTAAATAACGACCCCGAGAGCTACTGCAAAGTAGATATGGGTGTATTTGAACAATAGTTAAGCTCTTCATCTAAAAATACCACCTTTTATTAAATCAAAAGACACTTATTATGTTTTTTTTGTTTAAATCACTAGGAAGAAATCACAATGAGAATGAGTAAATTTTTTATTCAAATGATAGGTGCAATAAATAAATTGGGTTGATTCCCACATCGGAGAGAACAAGGGACAGGAAAACCTCCTCCGGGGGAGATAGAGAACGGAAACGACGACCCTTGCGGGAGCATTAGCCTGTAGCCTCCTGTAGCCTGTTAGTACTGGGTACTGGGTACTGTACAGTGGAGCCTGAGAAGAAACTAACTGTAGTTAAATGAACTCACCTCGTTCTCGCCGTCTCCTTTCCTGCCATTTTCTCTTTTAGTATTAAAAAAGAAAATAAATTACATACTAGAATCTATTTTAAGATAGTAATTTCTGTAGACAATTGGATTTTTTTAATATTCTCGATTGTGTGACCTTTAAAATAGACATTCTTGAGACGCCCCAAGAATCAGTTTATAATTATTTTTACTTTATTATAAATCATAACGAGAGTTTGGTGGATGTATTTGATAATTTAGTATCGTTTCCGGTCATTCAACTAAGCCAATTTCAAATATATTCACAACAAAAGTAGAAATTTGAAGTATTCAAGTACATTAGGGTGAGTTTTTGTATATTTTCGAATTTTTAGGTTGACAGAGGCTCATATGGTTCGAAATAAATAAAAAAAAGTATCCCCCAAGTTTCAAGTATTATCTCAATTTTAACCTGTGCCCCACAGCGATGCAACTTTCCCATTTAAATAACATGGGGTTGAAGGAGACAAAAGAGTGTATCTTCTGCTCGAATAATAAATTTTTAATTTATTTATAACTAGACTCAACTCGAGGGCTTTCCTGCTGTCCTCTTCATCAGTCTATTACAATTGATTCACAGGAATTAATGGATGTATGTATCAATTGTAATAGACTGATGAAGAGGACATACCCCTCGAAACTATAGTGTCGTTTATAAATATATTAAAAATTTATCATTCCAGCAGAAGACTCACTTTTTTATTGTCTCTTTCAAATTATAAAAATTCTGCTACTCTCGGCAAAAATAAACTTTCAATTTGAAATGGGGTTTTTGGCATTGAACGATCAATTTTTTATTCCGGCCAAAGTAATGGTTTAAAACTCTCTAGACTTTATCCTTATAATAGTAGCCATCCTTCAGAATTTTTAAAGATTTTTAGCTATTATAATTATGGAGTTACAACTAGATAAAATACTGCTATATCTTAGTGTAAGTAAGTTATAGACTCCAAAATTATAATAGCAAAAAAGCTGTAAAAATTCTGAGGGATAGCTACTATTATAAGGATAAAGTCTAAAGAGTTTCAAATTTTTCGAACTATTACTTTAGCCGGAATAAAAAATTGATCATTCATTGCCAAAAACCCCATGTTATTTAGATGGAAAACTTGCATCGCTGTGCGGCACAAGTTAAAATTGAGATAGAGATTTGAAACTTGAGGGATATTTTTTTTTTATTTATTTCTAACCAAATGGGCCCCTGTCAGCGTAAAAATTCGAAAATACCCAAAATAAGGACCACACTAAAGTACAGTAGTGACGGATTAAAATACCTTGGAGCGCCTAGGCATATTATTTAATGGGACTCCTAAACTGGGGAGAATATATAATTCAGGAGTGGGCAAGTGCCGGCCCGTTACGATGTTAAATCCAGCCCGCGTGAACTAAATATTAAAAATAAGCTTAACGAATTTGAAGAACTAAATGATGAACAATGATGATATGTTTTTTTTTTTTGTTTTTTTAATGCAATCGAATGCAAGAAGGAGTGCACCAGTAAAGATGCGATGCAGCCCCTATGGATCTCGAGAGACCCTTGCATTACCGAAGAGAAGGGAAAGTTGATTAAGTGAGAGGGTGGAGACGTAGGTGTTTATACACTCGGGTTTTGAAGGTTTGAAGATTATAAGTGCTGGGAAAGATAAAGGCTGGGAGAGAGTTCCAGTTCCTTGAAGTCATGGGGATATACCATACGTATAAATATAATAATTTATTTTTTAAATGTTATTTTATTTTTGGCTTCTTTTTATAAAATTTATCGATAAACACAGAATTTTACAAGTTTAACATTAAATTTTTTTATGAGATGGTCTGAAAGTACAGCGCAGCATCCACAGCATTCATGGACAACACGCCATTGAACTAGGGATGCTAAAGAATATGAATTAAGTTGCGGTTCATTTTTTTTTTAGAAATTTAGCCCTGCTAATAACATAAATTTTATTAACAATAGGGATCGTGCGTTAAACATAGAGGCTGCACTTCTGCCGAAGGTAGCGCTCTCTTGTGTTTATTTATTCAAATAAATTGGGAGAATTGTGGCAAATACATAAATGGTATTGTTTTTGTTTTTATTTATTTATATTGTATTATACATATATATTTTTAAATAAATAAATAATAAATAATAATAATAATAGTAAACAAAAAATGACATATAAACATTTAATAAATACCCCTATTATGTTTACATTTTGGTCACCAGTTGGCGCTAAAGTCCTGACAAACGGCCCCTAAAATTCTTTTAAATAATAAAAATCACAGATTAGATAATTGTAACTTTACAAATTAATTTTTCTCACTTTTGCAGCAATAAATTTGTTTATGTTTCAGAAAAATCAATTTTTCTGACCTACACATTTTCAATATATCAAAGAGTTGACCCGATCTTGAGCTATTGTCCTTCTCTATTCATTTTTAATATCATTAGACCAAATTGGGAACAATAAGATCTAAAATTAATATTTATTTCTTGGGGTCTTGCAAAAATCTATAAAGGTTACGGTCATTAAATTTTTTTTAATCAGATGTGTATTTAATTTAATTTATTTTGCAAACTTATTAATGAATAAATAAATGTCTATAATCAAAAAATATTTATTTATTTTTTATTTTTAAAAGGTCATGGATAAGCACAGTCGCTGCTCGATTATTTTTAGGTTGACACCCATTCATCGAATAGGTAGATAACTAATTCAATTTCAGATCTCATTTAAAGAGCTGTCATCATTTCATTGATAGAGTTCATAATCCGAGAAGCTCCATTAAGAAATTCACTGATCTCTATTTACTTTAGTGTGTGGAAAAAATTCTCCTTATGAAAGGATTTTAAAAGATTTGGGCTTCTGCGTCTTCTATAGTGGTTTTCATTGATTCATACACACATATAAGCGGCGGAACAACCTTTCCTTTCTCTTGAATATTCCATTGTATATATTACAGGGGTGGCCAAAGTTCCAGGCTAAGAAGAGCTACATGTTGTTACACAATGAAAATATTCAAGAGCTACTATAATTAATTTTTTTGGAATTCCTAGTGACGTGTGTTCATTTTTTCCGAAATCAAAAAATCGTATTAAAGTTTTAATCGAAAGCAAATTTAGATAAGGGTTGAATTTTTCGTGGTGTCCAAAATGAAAAATATTTTTTTATTATGTGATGAGAGGTATTCCTGTAAAGATTAATGCTGAATATTTTTACTTTACCACACAGGGTGTGGTCAAGTATTGTAATCGTCCATGAAAAAAGTGTTGTTTTTTTAGAAATGTCTCAAAAACGGCTGAAACTATTTTGATTAAAAAAAATTGCACGAAACCATGGCATTTCGATCTACAAAAAAGCCCTAATAAGTAAACATCGAAAAAATTATATTTTTCGAGATATTAATTATTTTGTCAAAAGGTCTGTTAGTACGTGCGTTTCTAAAAAATTAAAATTATAAGATTTTCAAACTAAAAAAAAACAAGAAAAATGAAATACATATACTATAAAATGAACCTATAATAAAAAAGAGAGTTGTTATTTTCTTCGGGGTCCAAAATTAGGGGGTTCAAAAAAATAAAACTATCAATATAATTGGTAGACCCTTTAATCGATGTGTACGAAATTTCGCATATGCACTCTATATAACCTTATGCAAATGATTCAATGTGTGAAATTGATAGTGATCAAAAATAAATGTGGGGGGGGGGGGGGTTAAAATATTTTCAAACAAAAATCGAAGAAAACTGATATTTCTAATCAAATTGGCCATTTTTAGGTGATTTTTCTTCCAGTTCAATTTCGATCAAATATTTTTAATTAAAAAATATATATATAAATAAAATGCTTCATTCTCTTCTTATGAATCATAAAACAAAAATGATATCTCAAGTATTTTAGAAGATTGCAAGAATTCAAAAAAAAAAAAAAAAAAACAGAATTTAAACTATCTTTTTATTATTGGATAAAAAATACTTGGTAGGTTTCACATTAATTAATTAAAATAAATTCGTTTTATTTTTATATCTTAATGTGAAACCTACCAAGTATTTTTTATCCAATATTAAAAAATGTTTCACCAAGTACCAACACCAAATTCCTTAAAAACTATCTTTTTATTCTAGATTTGGAAACAAACAAAACAAAGGCAATGTTTTTTACTAGAAAATATAAAATGCTCTTCCCAACATCTATAAAATTAAATAATGTAAATATTTCAACATCAAAAGAAATCAAATTCTTAGGCCTCGTGTTGGATACAAAACTAAACTGGAAAAGCCACATAAACAATATTACTAAAAAATGTGAAAATAAAATTAATATTTTAAAAACCATTACTAACTCATCGTGGGAGCTGATACATCGACATGCCTTTTGATATACAGAGCTATTGTTCGTCCTCATATGGATTATGGTAGCACCCTGTTAGCTAACACTGCTGAATATATTGTAAAAAAATTAGACACTATCCAATACAGAGCTCTTAGAATATGCAGTGGTGCCTTAAGATCCTCGCCAACGAACTCTCTTTTAGCAGAACTAAATGAAATGCCTCTTCGAATCAGGAGAGATATGCTATCTAAAAGATATATGATTAAAAAACTGTCCAATGGAGAAAATTGTGTAATAAACTCCATTAAAAATCTTCTAAAATCATCCCATCTACCACCTCATATATCAAACATTAACCTAAAAAATCTTCAATATCTTTTGAATATTACTCCGAGTTTACACACAAATGGTATTTATTTGACGTATTCCTACGACTTTGAAATTCAAATTCAAGAAATTTCAGTAAATTTCTTCAAGGAAAAAAAGACATGCCTAATTTAAATCAAATTTTTATCAATTTTATTTATGAACAATATCCAAACTATAATATTATCTTTACAGACGGTTCCAAAAGGAGTGCCTCTGAATATGTGGGATGTGCATTTTTTGATAATACTTCGAAGGCTGCATGTATGTACAAATTGCCCAAAGAAGCGTCAGTCTATACAGCTGAAGCAATAGCTATTCTGAAAGCTCTTGAATATATAAAAAATATAAAATACAGCAATCGATATTTAATATGTTCAGATTCCGCTAGTGTCTTGGAAGCTATTAAAGGTTTCCCAAAGAAAAATGTGTCATCCTACTTAATATTTGAGATAATCAAATTAATTATATCTCTAAAGTTAAAAGACATCACTATAGCCTTCTTGTGGGTACCAGGTCATTCTAATATACAAGGAAATGAGCAAGTTGATAGATTGGCCAATACAGCCTCTATAACTGGTAATAGTTTGGATATAGATTTACCTATCGAAGATGTCAACTCCTATTATAAATAAACTGCAACGGATCGTTGCTAAACTTTATCCAAATTCATTTGAAATATTAATATGTTTGTTCCTTTATTATTAATCAGATATCACTTGCAATTTGTAGTTCATATTGACATTAATTCAAAAATAATTCTCATTTAATAGTTGAGGAATAACCATTCTACATTTGATTTTTGACATTTCGGTTATTATTGTAACCATTGCTGAAGACATAGAGGAATCGACTTAAAATCAAAAATAGCCATCGATTCTCATCTAATACTTGAGGAATAACAATTCTACATTAGGTTTTTGACGTTTCGATTATTATTGGTAACCATTGCTGAAGACATGGAGGAATCGACTTAAAATCAAAAATAACGATCGATTCTTATCTAATACTAGAGGAATAACCTTATTGCATTCCATTTTTGATGTTTTGACTATTAATGAAACCTCTACTGAAAATGTGGAAGAATCGACTTAAAATCAAAAAGACTAAATTCTTTTATGGCAAACAACTCAAGCTTGAGTTGTTTACCAAAAAAGAATTTAGTCTTTTGATTTTAAGTCGATTCTTCCACATTTTCAGTAGAGGTTTCCATTAATAGTCAAAACATCAAAAATGGAATTCAATAAGGTTATTCCTCTAGTATTAGATAAGAATCGATCGTTATTTTGATTTTATGTCGATTCCTCCATGCCTTCAGCAATGGTTACCAATAATAATCGAAACGTCAAAAACCTAATGTAGAATTGTTATTCCTCAAGTATTAGATGAGAATCGATGGCTATTTTTGATTTTAAGTCGATTCCTCTATGTCTTCAGCAATGGTTACAATAATAACCGAAATGTCAAAAATCCAATATAGAATGGTTATTCCTCAAGTATTAGATGAGAATCAATCGCTATTTTTGGTTTATAGTGGATTTCTCTATGTCTTCAGCAATGGTTACCAATAAAAACCGAAACGCCAAAAATCCAATATAGAATGATTATTCCTCAAGTACTAGATGAGAATCAATCGCTAATTTTTATTTTAAGTCGATTCCTCCATGTCTTCAGCAATGGTTACTAATAAAAACCGAAACGTCAAAAATCCAATATAGAATGATTATTCCTCAAGTACTAGATGAGAATCAATCGCTATTTTTGGTTTAAAATCGATTTCTCTATGTCTTCAGCAATGGTTACTAATAAAAACCGAAACGTCAAAAATCCAATATAGAATGATTATTCCTCGAGTACTAGATGAGAATCAATCGCTATTTTTGGTTTAAAATCGATTTCTCTGTCTTCAGCAAAGGTAACGGATAAGAAAACAACGCAGTTGCTATGGTTACTCATAAAAATTCCTCCCAAATTTTTAGCATTTCACAGAGAGAAGCCTATCCATTCTTACTTAAGCAAGGCTAAATGAGCTATATTAAAACTTTCAAATGAATAAATTTTAAAGAATTTAAAAAATTAAAAAAAGTAACATCTTACTCTAGAGTAAAGTACTTTAAAATATAATTTTACTAAAAACTTTATTTAACCTTTTTTGTGGTCCCCAAGGTACTTAATTAGGATATTAAATTTCATCAAAATTGGTTAAGTCATTTTCAAGATATTTAGAAAAAACTAAAAAGTACTGAAATAAAGTACTAATGTTTGTGGACCGATATGTACCAAAAACTAATCAGCGCTTCATTTTGTTAAACTAATGGTAGGTTTTCAATTTCATTTCAATCGGTGCAACGGTGTGGAAAAAATCGTGGGCCAAAAAAACGATAACATCCATCCATACATACATCCATCCATACATCCATCCATACGCACGCACTAAATGAAAAAATCGCACTTTTTGGCCTCTCGACGAGACCCCATGTAATTTTTGGCAAAACCGCCACGTGCTAATATTCAACCTAATTGAATACTACAATTTGTGACTTTAATTGAGTCCATGGGTTCCGTAGTCTTTACCTGAGGACCCTTTGAAGCCACGCTTGCCCCGAGAGCGATTACAATACTTTACCCATGCTTTGCATTGGATAAAGTAAAATCATAGCTTGAAGATTTGGAATGAATATTGGAACAAGAGCTCTAAAACCAAAGGCTCTCACTTGTTTTCTATTTTACCCAAGGTCCCAAATGAGCCTTGGTTTGAGAAAATAAAATTATTCCGAAGATTATCTACTCAAATAACTCGCTTAAGAATAGGCCATTCCCTCACTCCCGCCTATTTAAACAAAATTGGCGTGAGGAGGATCCATTCTGTGGCTGGGATCATCTCTCTTATGGAGATATCAATCATATATATTTGGGATGCAATATAATGTGAAAATCAATCGGCTCTATTTGGAGATCAGCAAAGAGGTTGCGTTTCCCACAAACATGAACATTTTACTGTCCTTCGAAAATCAAGAAATAAAATTATCAAATAAGATATTAAAACATATTTTAGCTATCAGACACTCTAACCAAATATGACTAAAACTAAATAGAATTAAATAATTAAAATTTTCAAGAAATGCAAAATTATATATTAAATTGAAAAAAAAAAAGATAATATACTTATGTGCTGTCTAAATGGGCTATGTTCCCGAGGACAATAAATAAAATAAAAAAAAAAAAAAAAAATCTTTTTATTCATAAACCGACGTTTCGGAGGCTTATTTCCTCCTTATTCAGGGTTTTGAAAAGTTAGTATGTGTCCTTCATTGACTTTTCAAAAGGCTGAAAAAGGAGGGAATAAGCCTCCGAAACGTCGGTTTATGAATAAAAAGATAGTTTAAATTGTTTTCTGTTTTGAATTTTGAACTGCCTCATCAATATCCATTCAATTCACTTATCCGTCTCCAAAAATTACTTCAATCTTATTGAATAAACTCTTTTGAAATTTCCAAATAGCCAAAGAAAAACACCAATTTTGGATACAAGTATACAATTCTAGGTACGGTAAGATAAAAAATAATATTTACAAATATTTTAGACTTGGTTTTTATCCATTCCTACGCTCGTAAGTTCTTGGTATCAGTGAATGCGTTAAAATTTTTAATAAATAATTCATTATGATTCAGTAAACAAATTACAAGGTTGTGTATTATAT
The DNA here is from genome assembly GCA_024734495.1 of Forficula auricularia. Classification (NCBI taxonomy): domain Eukaryota; kingdom Metazoa; phylum Arthropoda; class Insecta; order Dermaptera; family Forficulidae; genus Forficula; species Forficula auricularia. The sequence goes on along the minus strand of JALMQS010000690.1, from coordinate 407,318 downwards.
ATATATATTATATACCTATACCTATATATATATATATATATATTATATTATTAATATAATATATCTTTTCAGATATATCAGGAATTTAAGGAATTCTTGAATGCAACTCTCAAATGACTTTTATAATATTTATGAATCATAATTATCCATATATCTAAAGAAATAGAAAAATTAAACACTTGTTGTTCAATATTAAAACAATATACTTGAGTACTTTTTCTTCATAAAAAAATTTGAAGTAAAAAAGACATGAATATTGCAATGTATGATGATGAGAAACACTTTGGACTTTGAAATAAATTAATTATATTTTTTTTCTTCTAAAAGGAGGAGAGAATTAAAATAGTTGAGAGAAAGTTGTCTTGCGAGAATTTTTTTTTTCATCAAGAGATGTTTTCAGAAAGGATTTTCGTTTTGTGTCTTTTTCCATACTAGGAAAGTTTCAGTTTAGAGGTTGTTTTTTTTTTTTTTTTATTTAGACTGGGAAATGGTCGAAAAACCTGAATGAATCCAGTCAAGGAGAAAAAAAGAAGATGAAAATAACAACGGGAAAACATGAAGCTACACCTCGCAATAATTCAGGAATGATTCAATTGGATGGACGTGGTTCGTGGTTGCCATTGCCACACACACACATATACACGGTCAACCGGAGGAATACAAATTCTAACCACTTTGTCTTCTTCTTCCTTAAGCTGAGCAGACAAATTTCAAAGGTATATTAAGGTAGTTGTTCCGCCAAATGTGTTTTTTAGGATTTTTTTGAAATTTATACAGATTATTATTTAAATATTTCTGCATCGATTGGTGGCAAAACGAAATTTATGAAAAATACAGTTCCGGAGATAGTAAATTTCAAAAATCGAGTTTTTCAGACTCTGATACATTCCATTATACGGGATATCGGAAAATTTACACACATATTTAATTATAATTAAGAAACCCTTCTTACCATTTTTATAAAAAACTAAACCAACATTAAACAATAACTAATACATATTTTAAGACAATTTTGATTCATAGTTACAACACAGTTTCTGAGATAATAATGTATAAACAATGAAAAATCTATAATGAAAAATTTACACTAAAAACAATTTGGCGACGGCGCATTTATTTAACCAGCGAAAGATGTATAAAGCGCGCATGCGCTTATATTTTCAAAATTATAATTTTCATAAGGTGTAGCGTAGGCGTTGATTAAATTTGTTAAAAAATAACAAAACGATTTTTAAAGAAATTTTTTAACTTTTAAAATGTATTTTATCTGTCATTTTAATATAAAAATATTCAATCTCTTACAATGGTGCCAGATTTGTCAAACGAGCACGGAATTGGCCAGAATTGGTACATAAACAGCAAAAAGTTTTGGGCTCATGAACTATGAATCCTTATTGTCTGTTCTATAACCTTAAGGTAGTTGTTTCCCGACAATACTAGCAAAAAGTAAATGCTAGAGTATATAGAACAGACAATAAGGATTCATAATTTATAACCTCAAAACTTTTTGATGTTTATGTACCACTACTAGCCAATCCCGTGCTCGTTTGACAAATCTGGCAACATTGTCCGAGCTTGAATATTTTTATCATAGAAATGACAGATAAAATACATTATAAAGGTCGATTTATTAAACAAAAAGTTCTTAATAAACAAAAAGCTGTTGCGACAATGACTGAAGCGAAAAAACGTCAAAAAACTACTAAAGTTAATCCACTTTTTAGGTTAAATACATGCGTTTTTGCCAGTTTTTTTTAGTATAAATTTTTCATTATACATTTTCATTATTTATTCATTATTATCTCAGGGACTGTGTTGTAACTATGAATTGAAATGTTCTTAAAAAATGTATTAGTTACTAGCTGACGCCCGGGCCTTCGGCCCTGCTTCACCTAGCCCCTGGCAGGAAGCATCTCGTTTTATGGTTAAAATTTATATAAATAATAGCTGACCCGACCACGTGTTGCTGTGACTAATTCTTATGCTTCAAGCCTAAACCACTGGACGTATCGAAACTATATTCGCAACATATGTCCTTTTGGTGCTCCGATTGGTATGTCTATATTTTGGGTCAGGTTTATAATTATTGTTCCCTTAACCAAAAATAATATTGACAGTTTAAATATTTCCAAAAAGCTATTATCGGCCATCTTGTTTGTTTGGTTTTATCCTCCCCCCAGAGAGACGCTGGCGTTGTTTCCTCGAAAAAAATATTTTTTACATGCCACAGGTGTAATATCTATAAAAAAACACTATATATAAAAACACTCGTGTATTTGAATGGAATGTTTTGTGAAAATTTCAAAGAAATCGGTGAAGAACTTTCGGAGATACTTCAACGTAACACTTAAGAGTAACAGTACATTTTTATTTATATAGATTGTTTAATGTTGGTTTAGTTTTTTATAAAAATGGTAAGAAGAATTTCTTAATTATAATTAAATATGTATGTAAACTTTCCGATATCCCGTATAGTGCAATGTATAAGAGTCTGAAAAACTCTACCTTTTGAATTTAATATTTCCGGAACTATATTGTTCATCAATTTCGTTTCGCCACCAATCGATGCAGAAATAATAATCTGTCTAAATTTCAAAAAAAATCCTAAGAAAACCCATATGTTGAAACAACTACCTTAAGGTGGGAAGAATCCTAGGAAGGTAGGAACTAAGCACTAGAAGCAAGGCTTGCTAGTGATGTGGCTGATGATTTGAATGAACGAACAGGAACAGGAGGAGAGCCAGAGGCCGCCCTCCATATTCGAACAAGGACAACCGCTCATTAAATAGGAGAGAACGAACATTAAGTGGAGTGCAAATGGACAGACAGACAGGAAGGCATACACCAAATTATAAATTCCCAAATTATTTTCGTGATAATTTATAATACAAGACTGTTCGCTTTTGCTAGATATGTTGCAGTAAAAACCCGCTTTTTGTAAGAACGGGTTCTTACTAGTTAAAACGCGTTTCACTGAATACCTTTGTGGCAACTATAATTTACTGATGTTGGTTGAGTTTGTTTCAAAGGTCTAGAATCTTCATTTTTGACCTTCCGCCTCATTTTGGGTGTTTATTTTCAAAAAATTTAAAACGAAAATGTCAAAAATGTCAAAAATTACATCCCCTACAACATTGCTTCAAATTGTTGACATTTTCTATTAATTAATTAAACTAGGCCGGGTTCAAGGCCGGCTCACTGTAAAAATTTGACCGGCTATAATCTAATCTCTACACTAAATTTCATATATTTTCACACATACCTATATAAACACATTCATAACTGTGATGATTGGCTAAAATAGGCATATAGTTCTCAAGGCCAATAAAATTAAAAATAAAAATTTTAATATTGGGAAAACTATAAAAAATTTAAACGAGGGGTGAACCGCGACATAATATCATGTACACATACTTCCACTTCCACTTTCATTTCCAAGTAGAATAAAATGGTTAAATGAATGAATTCCAAAATAATTCCACATAATTCCAAAAACGTGTACACCTAATTCCAATCACGGTTCACCCTTCGATATTATATATCCAAAAAAAAATTCTAGGTGTGAGGGTCTAAATTTTTTCAAAAAAAATAATTATTAATAAAAAAATATTGAACTAAAAATAAGTTTAATATGAAGAATTGAGTGTCTTGTCTTTTTGAAAAAATGGGTGTAAAATTTTTTCAAAAAAAGAACAACTTCTGGATTTCACACCTGTATTTTTGAGAGGGCAAAATTTTCTGGCATATAATATTCACATATTAATCTACTAAGATCTTTGGTAAAATTGTCCTTAAAATATAAATTCTCATATAATAAAAATAAGTTGTTCGAAATTTGAAATACAAAAGTGTGGTAGTAGAACAAAATTTATATGACCTGATGTTATTGAGCTATTGGGATTCAGAATTCAGAAAAGCTCACGAAATTAGCAACGGGTATTTGAACCCATATAGGAAATAATATATGGAATATTTCTAATTAAAAAGACTGATGATGAAGGTCAAACCTTCGAAACTATAGTCTCTATATATGAGGAGAACCGCATTGATTTCTTTTAACGAGAAAAACAATAATGTTTGAAAATAACTTTTCTCTACATTCCAGAGAATTGAAATTTTTTTAATGAGTTTCGAAACGAAAAATAAAACCTGAAAAACCCTAAAAATACCTTAAGTAAAGGTAATCGTGGGTAGGGTTGGTTTAATCCAGACAGACATATATAAAAATAGTCAGAAAAAATCATGCTCGAAAATTATTTTTCTCTACGTTTCAGAAACTTTTAAGTATGGAATAAATAAATAAATAAATAAGTAGTTGGTATGCCCGGTGTGTAAAATTGTTTCATAAAAATTTCACCACTCCATTTTGTAAATGTTATGCTGGCTACTTCTCTTGCTGCTTGACTTTATCAGTTAAAGCGTTTCTTTCGGCTGGTAGCCACGTAGATTAGGCATTTTTGATCAGATATTCTCATCAGAATGCACAACACGTTTCGATTTCTAACTCTGGAGTCGTTGTCAAGTGTCATTTTGGTTTGACTCAAGCACTACGCTTCTTATTCACTTCTTTTAGACATGTTAATATACTGAATTTCGTACTAAATTTAAAGCTAAAGATATGGTTCAAAAAAATATACTTCGTAGTATATATATATATATATAAGTTTTCGAAATAAAATTAAATTAATATCTAATATTTCTTTTATGAAGGTTTTTTTGAAAAGAAATCCTTTCTCAAAAATATTATTACTACTATTACTACTATTATTATGCCCCATATCTGTATTCTGTACTGAAAATTCCCAATCACATATACATATCGTCATTTGAGCTGTGATAAGCGACAAAAACAGTGGAAAATTTATTTATTTTACATAATGGTAATTTTTTCAAGTCTCGGTAGACTCGAAATATTTTAGTAAATTTTCGTCAGTCAACAGTTTTAGCTAGAAAGTTTAAACTTTTTTTTATACCATATATACTTTTTATATGTAGATGTTAGAAATCCCAAAACTGATGAATTCAAGAACAACAGGTACCTTTGGCGCCATCTGGCAAAATACTGATTGGAGCCCTTAAATGCACTGAGCCCAAATTACTGCGATTACAACGTTTTTTCACATTTCAAAATTTTTTATTATAAATCGCACTAATATGGCGAATAATAAATAGTTTCAGCAGTTTTTGAAATATTTCGAAAAAAAAAAATGTTTAATGCTTGATTTCAAAAATTGGGTGTGGGAGGGGGAGACATCACCAAGACTCAATCATGTTCAAACCTGTCGTGACATGATTACTGAATCCAAAGTGTTAGGGTTGATTTTTATTATAATATATCAGAAGAGTTGATTTCATCCCATCTGGAATTGAACCCGAATGCCAAAATGCCATTCGGGCCATTGAAATCAATCTTTCTGAGATATTATAATAAAAATAGAATGAGAAATAAGAGATGACATATTTCTAATCAAAAAGACTGATGACGAAGGTCAAATTGTCGAAACTATATAGACTCTAAAAAAAATCATATACCAATATACATTAGGGTGGTCCTTATTTTGGGTATTTTCGAATTTTTACGCTGACAGAGGCTCATAATAAATAAAAAAAATATTCCCCAAGTTTCAAGTCTCTATCTCAGTTATTTTAACCTGTACCGAACAGCGATGCAAGTTTCCCATCTAAATAACATGGAGTTTTTGGCAGTGAACAATCAATTTTTTATTCCGGCCAAAGTAATGGCTCAAAAAATTTGAAACACTGTAGACTTTATCCCTATAATAGATCTATCCTTTAGAATTTTTTCAGATTTATAGCTATTATAATTTTGGAGTTACAACTAGATAAAATACTGCTATAACTTAGTGTTAGTAAGTTATAGACTTCAAAATTATATTATAATACCTACAAATCTCTAAAAATTCTGGGGGATAGCTACTATCTTTACTACTATATTCTTTTATCTATGGCTACTATTTTAAGAATAATGTTTACAGAGTTAAAAAAAATTTTACTTCAGCGTAAAAATTTGAAAATTCCCAAAATAATGACCACCCTAATATACATATTTATATTCGTTATATCTATGAAGATGTTAATTGAATTAAGCAGAGGTCAACCTCAATGATTTCTGAATCAACAACTCTGCTATTCTCGGCATAAACAAAATCTTTTCAATTAATTTAATATTGATTAAAATTGTTTTTAATTCAATGAATTTTGTTGAAAGTAAAATTGTGTGATTTCTCTATTAAATAACAATCCATTTACAAGCGATTATACTGCAAGGAATGTATTTCTTAATCATCGAAATGAATAGAATTTACTTGATAACTTTCCTATATATGTATATGTATAGAAAGAGAAGATTCCTGCTTGCTTGCTCACTCTCGTATCAATTCTACTTGATCTTATCACACTAATTAAATTGTCAATTAGAAGATAATGATTTGAGAATAAGAAAATGAATTCAAAACATAAAATGGAAAAAAAAGAATTGTACCTATTGTATCACTTATCAGAAAGCAATCAAGGTTATACTTATTATGTTATCAATAATAGGACAAACGTATTGAAATGTAAATAGGTAAATAACTAGGGTATGTGAGTAATATACACCTTTAAAGAGACTAAGCGCTCTTTTAAAAAGCACTGATTTTAAAAATGAACTACTTGGTACGCCTAAAAGGCTGACTGGGCATGCCTAGTGTTGAATTCACGCAAAAATTTTCCATTTTTACTTTACCATACAGGGTATAGTCTTGTATTGTTATCGTGCATGGAAAAAGTATTTTTTTGCTTTGTTTTTTCGAAATAACTCAAAAACGGCTGAAACTATTTTGATTAAAAAAATTGTGCGCCATGTCATTTCGGTCTACAAAAAAGCCCTATTAAGTGAACATCAAAAAAATTATATTTTTCGAGATAATAACTGTTTTTTCAAAATGTCTGTTAGTACCTGCGCGCGTTACCAAATTTTTGTGGGCGCACTAGCTCAAAAACTATTGTGAATATCAAAACGAAATTTCACATGTAGTTTTGGTGCATTGAGATCAAGAGCTGATTAGATTTTGGTCGAAATCGAATACAAAATTAAGTGGGGGGGGGGGGGGTTAAATATTAAAATTATAAGATTTACAAACTAAAAAAAAAAATTAAAAAAATTAAATATAATGAGAGTTATTATTTTCTTCCGAGGCCGAAATTGGGGGGGTTCAAAAAAATAAAACTATCAATATAAGTTGTAGACCCTTTAATCAGCCTTTAATAGGCCACGGATGATTTTCTATAACAAAGATTTTAAGTTAGAAAACATCTGATTCAAATACGAAATTTCTTGCAAATACATCCTGACGTTTTTATCCCAAATGAGGTAAAAAATTTGTGCGACAGACAGACATTTTGTTGAGGGGGGAGTTCTTTCATAACTTCGCTTGAAATGTACATCCAAAATTTGGGGTGATTTAGAGCAATGCACAGACAAAACCTTAATTTTAAGATAACAGGATTTAGTGGATATGTCGTCGGTCTTGAGTATTTAAGACCCTTGGTTCAAATCCAAGTAAGGATATTTTTTGTATTAGAATATAATTTTTAAACAATATAATAAATCAAAAGTTTCCCATAATTTTTTTTACAATAGTTTTATTTCTAAATATTACTCTAATAAGAATTATAATAACAGAAATTTTGCTAGGATTAGCAGTTTTTGAAAAATTTTCATGTTCAGCAAAAAAAAATTCTTAAATTACGTTTATAAAGAATTTGTTAATTTTCATTTATATATTATGTATTAAGTGCAAAACCCTCGGTAGGCGAGTCACAATTATACTTAATCGCTTTATTTAAAAATCTCTTTCAATTTATTAAGACTTATAGTAATTTTGATTTTCCTTGTAAATATTTAAAAAACTTTCGTTTACAATTGTGGTCTTTTACTTTGGATTCTATCTTATGGAACCCTTTCTAAAATTAAATTTTTATATAGAATCTTTTCTCTAATCGAGAATTTACTCATTAGTTACCCTAAATCCACAATTAATATTCAACATTAGTTATCCCTCTTAACAAGATATTTGGAAAACTCTTTTCTTCTCTGCTTCTTCTATTGTCCAATGCACTCAGTACAATCCTACTTACGTAAGTATTTATCAAAATCTGCTATTATCTAGGCCAGTGTTCTTCAAGCAGTGTTCCGCGGAACCCTAGGGTTTTTCACTCAAACGCTTTAGGTGTTCCCCAATTCTAAAAAAAATACTTTATATTTTGAGAGATTTCAAGTGGCCGATAGTAATAGATTTAAATTTTCTTAGAAAATCATAGAGAGTGTCATCTATTAGATCGGGTGGAATGGATTAATTGTGCCCATAATTATGAAAGTGGTCTAAGTCATTGATTATTAGTTTCGAGATATTTAAAGTTTTATAAAATAAACAAGATTCGAATTCTGTATAAAGAAACAGCTAGAAATTCACTTAACGGTTCAATTTTATGCGATTTTTCAAAATCGTCATTTTATTACTCTAGTTTTTAAATGGATGAAACATAAAATATGAAAAAACTAATTTTAATTAAGTCAGACGGGTTGTTTTTCACCCCCTCTGGAATCGAACCCGAGTGCCAGTAACAGCAATCCGGGCCATTTGGCTATTATATTTTATATAGAAAAGTTTTCTTTTTGTTTGAATATATGAAAATTGTTATCATATATAAAGTTTTTATAACAAAGACAGGCACCTTGTTCATAACATTTAATATGTAATACGACACCCCCCCCTAAAATCAAATCTAGGTGTGCTACTAAACGAAGGGTAAAAAATTATCTCAAAAAAAGGGTTCCGCGGGATGACAAAGTTTGAAGAAGACTGATATAGGCTAACTGATAAGGAGCATAATAACCTTTATTCCTAATGAAACATCGTTTTATCATGAGCAGATGTATCGACTTCTTTTTTTCAAGGTAATTCACAGATGCCGAAATTCATTCACCGGTTTTATACTCTCTATACGCTTATCTTGATACCTGCCTGTTTCTGTTGTTGTTTTTTTGTTTTTGTTTTTGTTTATTTATAATGATACTTATGCAAGAAGATATCGCATCAAAAACGTGGTCCACCCTTAGCATTGTGAAAAGAAGAGGGAAAAGAAATTTTAGGGAATTGGTCAGAAGGTACCTGTGGATTTGGGTCTTGAAAGAATGAAGAAAAATTAACAAATATGCTACACTGGACAAAATAAAATGTTTTCAATTGTATGGTGCCGGGGAAAGACGAAGACGAGAAAATAGTTCTAGTCTCTAGAAGTCATGGGGACAAACGAGTTGATGACAAACGTGTTTGTTCGGTTATTATCTAATTTAACTTCGAAGGGGTGTTGAACCTTCGAAAAAAACTTACTTCTTACAAATGAGGCTTTAGAGGGGATTATTGACTATATAAACACCATCGTAGTATCAATTATACAGGAATAGGTCGAAGGCGGTTCAACGACAAACCGATGAGTTAGATATGGCCGAATTTCCTATAAGGTAAGGGGCCCAAATATCGCCCTCTCTGAGGGAATTTAACTCTAACTTAGTCCCTAACAAATATTTTCCAAAAAAAAAAAATACTTCCGTGGAACCAAAACTATCTAGTATTAGGGTCTGAAGTTGGTTTTTGGATTTATTGTTATAAAAAGTAAAAAAAGTCAAAATCCAATTTTCGAAAAAAGTATTCCTAATATCGCCCTCACTCAAAAAAATATTTTTTTTACCAAAGAATTCAGGTACAGCTGGACTTATAATTATCAGAACCAATGTTTTCTCTTCGAGTCACCTAATAATTGAGGAAAAATAAAAAAAAAATTAGAGAAAACGTATAAACATTTTATTAAACATACTTTTAAGGACATATTTTTGTATGGAGATTGAGCTATCCGGCTTTCTAGACTTTGCGAGGGGTTGAGAGGCAGAGTCGTTTCGGTTAAAACTTTTTTCCCGAAGTCTCAGAAAAAGACAGCTTTCGTTTCGGTACAGATTTTTTCTTTGTCCCCGGGACGATATACGAACCATGTTAGTGGACGATATTCGGAAAAAAAGCACATTTTACAAATAGCCGCCATTTTCGGTTAGCTTTAATGCTCTTCTCCGCGGATGCGAGCCATATTCGAGACAACAGCGAATTCCAGCTAGTAGTAAGTATTAAAATAGGGTTAAAATAGCGTCTGGATCTGAAGAAAGAGCCTATCAAACAGTAGATTTAGGTGCAGACATGATTTGATCATTTCAAGAGAGATCAGAAACAGGTAAATTAAAAAATTTCTTATAGTTCCAATTATTATTATTAGTGATGAGCAAAGCAAGACCAAGCTCATCACTAATTAATATAGGCAGAGGGTGTGTTTGTAAAGTCTTCTATGAGGGTGTTTAGAAAGTCCTGATCACTTTTAAGAAAAATATTATTGATTTTGATTTTGAGTATTAATATTAGTGATGAGCAAAGCAAGACCAAGACCAATTCTGCTCATCACTAATTATTATAGCTAATTCGTAATTTTAAATAACGAATTTTCGTAAAACTAAGAGTGTTTCTACGATGAAATTAAACCAATCATGGAGTAAAACCTAGGGTTGAAAAAATGTGTGAAAATCTCAACGTAGTGTGAACAACACACGATTTCCAACCGAACATTTGAGATGGATTCCATTTCAAAGGGTTTTTTTCCTTCTTTTTAACTCTTTCAATAGACAGTGTTGGCTTCTCCCGTCCGTCCGTCCGTCCGGCGGTGTTGAATCCCATTTGGTGAACTGCCGAGTCATTTACTCAATGACTTGTTGAATTTTTTTAATCGCAACATTTTTTTTTTCCTTTTTGTATTATTCTTCTGGGAAATAATTTCCTCCTTGGATTTTTTTCAAAAAAATCTCAGGAAATGTCGCTCCTCAATGGGGTGTGCTGGGAAAATATAGCGAATATCCCAACAATGTAATATAATAATAAAACTTGGGCAAGATGCGAGGTAGGTTTCACAAAAAAAGAAATAAAACAAAATTGAGTTTTGAATTCGATACATTTCTGAGGTGAGCCCATCATCAGTTTTCTTTGACCCCTGATTATGGGCTCACCTCCGAAATATATCGAATTCAAAACTCAATTTTGCTTTATTTCTTTTTTTTGTGAAACCTACCTCGCATCTTGCTCATGTTTTATTATTATATTAAAATGTTTCACCTAGAACCAACACCTAACTCCTTAAAAATTCTTAAAAGATACCAACAATGTAAGTCTATATGTTATGGTTAATGTAAATTTGGTTAGTACTAATAATAATATGCTAATATTAATAAGAACCACTAATTTTTCTCATTGTGTATAATAACGCATAATAATAATTACATTTACCTGAAAATATTAATAATTTCTAAGTCAGTTTCGTAAATGTAATAAAAATATTTTATTTCTATGTGATCTAAATCAACATAATAAACAAGTTCTTAATGAGTTACCATAACAGACATTATATAATATTTTCATTGTCCAAAATTTATATAAAAACAATTTAGGTACTTATTTTTTCAGGAAGACTTTTGTGCCACTTGAAATTACAAAAAATTTCGGATTTTTACTTTACATACAAGGTATGGTCAAGTATTGTAATCGTGCATGAAAAAAGTGTTTTTTTGCTTCTTTTTTTCGAAATATTTCAAAAACAGCTGAAACTATTTTGATTAAAAAAATTGGGCGAAACTATGACATTTCGGTCTACAAAAAAGCCCTAATAAGTGAACATCGAAAAAATTATATTTTTCGAGATAATAAGTGTTTTTTCAAAATGTCTGTTAGTTAGTCTGTCTGTTAGTCTGTGCGTTACCAAATTTTTGTGGACGCACTAGCTCAAAAACTAGTGTGAATATCAAAACCAAATTTCACATGTAGTTTTGGTGCAGTGAGATTAAGAGCTGATTAGATTTTGGTGAATTTCGACCCAAAATTAAGGTAGGTGGAGGGGGGGGGTTAAAAATTAAAAATCTAGGGCATTTGAGCAAACTCAACCAAATTTTGTATACATAATCACTGGGCCCCAAGAAGTCTAAAAATGCGAAAACTAACCCCCCCCCCTACATGATCATAAGTAATTTTATTAAATATTAAATATAAGGGAGGGGCCAGGTTGTATGGTAAAGTCAAGTGGATGGCCACATCAGAACGTGGCAGTTAATTATTTCTAATTCTTATGAGTTATAGTTTATACAATAAGTTAGTAGTAAGTAGTAGTGAATTTTATTTTTTTAATGAAATTTTTTTTTTTTTAGATTTGCTACGATATCTGTCTTTGGTTCTACAAATGCAATTTTGGAAACCTTGACTATCTCTATTAAAATTTTTGAGGGAACATTTGGTAAAAATGTAACATAATCATAGTATATGGTTATTTGATATTTTTAACGCATGTGAATATACAAATAAATAAATAAACTAAAATATTTTTTTTTTCCTCTACCCTTGGACTTGTGATCTAAATGCCCATTTAGCCAGTCGTCACAGATTCCTTAATCATAAGTAAAGCTAAAATGACTAAAGTATTTGATCAAAATAAATTAATAAGCTATGAATAATAATTAAAAAAATATTATAGCCTTAAGACGGGCAAGGCTATACCAAAGAAACGAGTATTTATACCAAATTACATTGATAAACTATATGTTTGAAGGACAACAATTCGTAGCCTTAACCATGCAAAAACAACTCTATAACAAAAGAGCTAATTGAAATAAAACGAAGAATAGGTGTATAACAAAATAAATAAATAAACTACATGAAATAAACGAAACAAAAATCTATAATAGAATATATTAATATATCATTTCTATACCATGAAGTACTCATTAATGATCAATTGGTTATAAATAGATGTCAATGGATGTTATATGCTTAATAATGGTATCTGCAATTGGATGGCAATGGAATCTCTGCGCTTGTGGGGAAAATTAATTTAAATAAGTGAAATATCTAATCGAACTGAACCTAGGAATCAATATTTGTTTTAATGGTAATTAATACTGAACTTCTTTTAAGTTAGTAAGAAGATTGGGAAGCATAAACATTATTATACACTATTTACCATTCATAATTTCGAATTATGTATTAATAATCACTGATTCATGGGATAAATTCTTATAAATTATTCATTTTAACCTTTGGTTATTATTAATATTAGTCGGTGATTATTATTAATATAATCACATTTTAACAGTGACATTTATATTTCATTTAAAAAATAAATTGAAATCAGTTTTCAAAATAAAATACATTTTTGAGTACCTATATTGGAAAAGTATTTACTAATTTTTCATTTTATTTGTAAGATTTTAGTAAAAAGTGAAAACTTTTTCTTTTTTATTATAATCCACCCTTATATGCATATTTTGAACTAATCTGTATTTAGTTTATTATTTCTAAGCAGTTTTTTCTTTGTGAATTAGTTTAGTTATGAAAAATTTCCAGGTTATTATTTTTTCGTGCCACAATATGTGTACAATCATCATTCTTCATCATCCAATGGTACGGAGATTTTTTTTTCTTATTTTAGTTGTGGACGAAAATTCTTATTTTTATTTCTAGTTTTATTAGTTACTTATATAATAAATGCTCGTACAAATCTAATATATTCAAGATTTTTCCGTATTAAATATTAAAATGTCTGTTTGTTAATTTCCATAATGATAATAAAAATGTTTTTTACAATTTTCTTTTCTTATAGTATTATGTAAAAAAAAAGGTGAAAAAAATCATTAAAATCAGTTCACAATTGGCAGAAGAAATCAGGTAACATAGATACAAAAAAATATAGTCCAATTGATAACCTCCTTCTTTTTTGAAGTCGATTAAAAATGATAACTTCTTCCAATCCAAGAAAATCTCTTGTATGTTTATATGTAGTAAAAATAAAATATGAAAATTGTGGGTAGGTACCTACTATGACTAAGGGTAGGTCCAAATTAGTCATTAAATAAAATAAGGGCTACATCAACGGGAGGGAGCACGACAAAAATTTATTTAATATTATTTTTTTATCTAGTGAAATTGAAAAGTATTCTCCGTGTTATTAAAAGTTGTTTGCTCTGTGCCCCGTGGACTTGAACACTAATTAATTTGTTGAGCTTCACTTGTGCGTCTTAAGTTCAGTGTGTAATAAAAAAAAATGAAAAAAAAACAAGATTAATTAATGATTAAATTTATTAAAGAACTTGCCAGCCTTCGACGGACTTCTTGCTAACCAGAAGGTTCTACCTCTGGAGTCCACCCCTGGTGCTCAAAACTGTCCTTTTAGCAAGCATCTGCGTCCTAAAAGTAGCCAAATTCCAAATTTCTAGTCCAAACGAATCGCCAGGGAAATCGAGATTTCAGTGGGCTCTTCTTTTTCATCTTTTTAAAATTTGAATTTCTTAAAAGCTGTTCTTAGCAAGCAGATACTTCTTAAATACCATCTTACAAAATGTCAAATTTCTAGACTCAATAGTTCTATGATAAATGTTGTAATCAAAAAATTAACTTACTGTTTTTTAGTGAACACTTATATCCTAAAAGTAACCTTCAGAACAAATTTAAAGTTCCCAGCTCAAGCTCAAATTCGACTTTAAGCGGCCCCGCTATATGCTATATAAAATATAGTTTAAAAATACTAAAAAAACACCCTTTTGTCAGCAATTCTCTAAAAAGTACAAAATAATGAAATAAACTTTTTATTTCAAATAACTAAGTCAAAAAGTGTGGGACGCAGAAGAATGTACTTTTAATTAATTTCGACAAAGTGCCCCAAGTATTTTTTTGACTTAGTTATTTGAAATAAAAAAGGTTATTACATTATTTGTACTTTTAAGAGAATTACTGACACACAAAAGCGTGTTTTTTAGTTTTTTTAAACTATAATTTTTTTTTACTTTTTAGTCAAAATTATTTTTGTAGAGAAAAGTTTTCGGAATTTAACAGAATGAAAGGTTTTTTTTTCAATAATTTCATTTAAATTGAGTAAACATTTATTTTTATAGAGAAATGTTTGCGGAATTTAACAGAATAAGTCACATTGATACATACATACATACAGGTGAAGCTTATAAAAGCGTGTTAAAAATGAACATCATCTTAAGTTTTCTTTCATTTAGTAAAATAAAAATGTTATTTTAGTTGATTGTTTATGCTCAGGGGTTTTAAAGGTCTTAATTCGACCCAGATTAAGTGGATGAAATATCTTTAGAAGAACCCCATAAATCCAAAATAGACCAAGGTTTCCTCTCTATTCTTCTTTGAGTACTTCACTATAGTGAAACCTTGCACATCATTAATAAACAATATTTAAAGATCGTCATCGTAAAAAAAAATAATACTAATTCAAAACCATTATCATTTCCTATTCAAGCCAATCCTGACGCCACATGGTTGTTAGGAGCTGCTACGTGCACGTAACAGGTGACGGCGATTTAACTCCAACACCTGTTGCAGGGGGTTTCAAGGAAATGCAAAATTCACAAAACCTCTTGCTGTCTTTCTTCCCTAATAGACTATAATATATTTTGACTAATAATCCCCAAGAAATTAATCCGTCTGCTACCTGCCATCACTGTTATATTTATTATATTCTTTCCATTTTTAGGGTTTCGTACAAATAATAAATAAAATAAACTGAGGTGGCCATCCCCATGACTTTACCATACACCTGGCCCCTCTTATATTTAATATTTAATAAAATCATCCATAATTACTTACGAAAGAACCACCATCTTAATTTTAGGGCCATTAGAAATTAAATCTCTTTTTAATTATAAGACTATTTTATTAGAAATATAGCCTTTCTTTGATTTTTGTTTGAAAATGTTTTTACCCCCCTTCTTTTGGGTCAATATCAATTTTACATAGTGAGTCATTTTCATAAGGTCTTATAGACTGCATATGCGAAATTTCGTACAAATAGAGCAAAGGGTCTATAGGACTAATTATTGATATTTTTTGAACCCCCCTCTGCCCTAATTTTGGACCCCGATAAAAATAATAATTTTTTTATTTTTTAGTTTTAAGTTTTTATAATTTTAATTTTTAAGGACCGCGGCCACTCCCCCCCTTAATTTTTGGTTCGATTCCAACCAAAATCTAATCAGCTCCAATGCACCTAAAGTACAAGGGAAATGTTGTTTTGATATTCACACTAGTTTTTGAGTTAGAGCTTACACAAAACTTGCGAACGTATTAACAGACATTTTGACAAAATCACTAATATCTCGTAAAATATAATTTTTTTGATGTTCACTCATTGTAGAGTAAAACGCCACGGTTTAGCTCATTTTTTTTTAACAAAATAGTCTCAACCGTTTTTGAGATATTTCGAAAAAACGAACCTAAAAAAATACTATTTTCATGCACGTTTACAATAATATACTTGAGCATATCCTGTATGGTAAAGTAAAATTCAACGACCCTGACAAAGTAGTTAATTTTAAACGATTTTTGTACCAATGATATTTCTGAAATATATATACAGTCGACTCTCTACAATTCGAACCTCGATAATTCGAATTTTTCAATAATTCGAAAATTTTTTGATACGCTCGATAACTCGAAATCCTTTTCGTAACAAGAGTGGGAGAGAACGTTCTATAATTCGAACTAGACCACATCCCCTCTTTATAATTCGAATTTTTCCTAGCAAAAAACTATTCTTAATTTTTTTATTATAGGTATGTTATTATCTATTGCAATGTTAATACATATGTAATTTTCTTGTTCTTTTTTGTAGTTTTTCATTATTTTTACTTTTTTTACTTGAGGCTATATATAAAATCTATGTAAGCTCATACATATTTTCAAAAATATAATAAAAACTCTTAATAATTCGAATTTTTTTTTCTTTCCTCTTGATAATTCAAACGTCATGATAATTCCAAGTCTCGATAATTGGAATTTTCCTTGTAGACCCTTGGATTTCGAATTATCGAGAGTCGAGTGTAATTTTATTAGGAAGTTAGAGAAAATTCACACACACACATAGAGAGAGAGAGAGAAGTCCCTCACAGTGATTTTACATAATATATAGGAAGTTTTGTTTTATGATAAGAATGCAAGATAGTGTAGTATTTATTGAAGAATCAATTACGGGTCTAATTCGAGCTTATGAATATCTAATGAACCAACCACTCGCCAGTCTTCCTGAGTGAGTTCGAGCTTCTCTTTCGTTAATTTGGAGGCCACCATTTGCCATTGACATTAGCATGAGGTGAAGTGTCCTCCAGAGAGCAGGATGGCCACCGGTTGCTTCAGAGGTCCATCAAAAAAGAGAAAGAGAGGTTGATTACACCGGTCGGAATCTGTTGGTGTTACGGCGCCCGCGAGGGGGTCGATGTCCCCCATCAGGAATCCTCCTCAGAGGCCAATCGACAAGAGTGCCAACATAGACAAGCCACGACCAAAATCACCAGCCGGATCCCATCAGAGGGGCCCTATCCAATTCTTCATGGTCATCAATTGGAACAAAAAGGGCTGGAGGGGCCGCCGGGGAATTCGGAACGCAAGGTGAACAAAAAGAAGATCCAAGAAAAATAATAAAAAATCTCCTCTTTCTTTATGCACTTTAAACACACACATAAATCAAAGATCAGTTGCAGTCGGAAGCCATTTTTAAAACACCAAAGCTGTCATTACCTAATGAAAAAATTCTATTTTAGATTCGGATTTGCTTGATTGTGTTATGTCAAAAATTAAATACCTATACAATTATTTTATAAAAACGACGAGAAAGTCTATTAATGAAACTTTACAAGAAAATTTTTGCCTCAATTAATTTTATGCCCAAATTTTTATGTCAGCGAACGGCTTAAAAGAGAGGTGGGATTTATTAATACAAACTCGTATGCCAAATTTTAGCTATAACAGCTATTATTTGATGATTAGCTCTCTAAATAACGATTTGATTTTCTGCTCTTTTAAAGCTGAAGTTCTGATGCTAGACCAGTGGTTCTCAACCTGTTTTCGACCAAGGACCACTTTGAGTCGTGTTGTTAGCAGGGACCACAAGGTTCAAGAACAATAAACCGTATTAATCTGAAAATAAACTTTAATCAAAACTTTTAACTTTTCTTTGGCTATTAATGGCATTATTAATAGCTATTATAGCATTAATGTTAACATATTAAATAAAAAACACTATTAAAATATGTTTATAAATTAGCTAATTTTGCCAAAAAAATACAAATATTTTTTTTTCTAAAGAAGGAAGTACAAAGTACTGTACCATTTTGAAATCTCGACTAAATGGGCCAATTGTTTAAATAACTTGCCATGCTAATTTACTAGACTTTTTTTACATTAAAGATGATTAAATTTGTTAGGTGATAAAAAATCCGGCAAAAATATTTTTTTTCTCCAAAAGTATAGTACGTATGGTTTTATTTTGAATTCGGTTCAATAGCAGGATTATTCTGGATTGTATAACAAAAATTAGAATAATAAAATATGTAAATTTGTAGCCACAGCATCTCATTGTTTAGGGCAGGGTATAGATTTTCACCATTTTCAAAAAAATACCTATAATTCGAAAACTATGAGACTTTTATTAAAAATAATTTTTAGGTTCTGGACCTTCATAAACTGGTTTATCTTCTGTTCACGGTTTATCGATATATTGGACACCCTGTGTATCTATCTATGACTCTATAAATTCAGCTTCCTCAACGACGCCGAGGTGATTTTTTAATTTTAAAACCTCTAATAGTTCATGACAAATAAAATTTATTAAAATTAAGAAATTTCAATTATTAATTTAAAAAACCCACTACGGTGTCCAAAGGCCATAGAACCCTGGCCAGCAAAATACCCGTCGAAGGTGGGCTTCGCAGCTGGTTATATTATAAGAAAGATCATTTTTAATAGAATAGAGATGTATATCAACGCATATTGCTTTCAAAATCTCCATTTATTGGCAACTCTTTAAATATCCATCAAGACCCTCCCGCGGACCACTCTCGAGCCTCTCAGGCTATCACGGACCACCGCACCGGTTGGGAACCACTGTGCTAGAAAGTCCAAAAAATAATAATCTTTTCGTCTTTATGAGTTTCATTTGTTTTGTTTTTTTTAGTTTGAAAATCTTATAATTTTAATTTTTAACCCCCCTCCCCCCCTTGATTTTGGATTCATTTCAACCAAAATCTAATCAGCTCTTAATCTCAATGCACTTAAACTACATGTGAACTTTCGTTTTGATATTCATACTTTTTTTTTAAGCAAATGCGCCCACAAAAATTTGGAAACGCACAGACTAACGTACCAACCGAAATTTTGACAAAACATTTATTATCTCGAAAAATATAATTTTTTGATGTTCACCTATTAGAGCTTTTTTGTAGACCAAATCGCCATAGTTTCGCAAAAAAAAATTTAATCAAAATAGTTTCAGCCTTTTTTGAGATATTTCGAAAAAACGAAGCAAAAAAACACTTTTTCCATGCACGATTACAATACTTGACCATTCCCTGTATTGTTTCAAATCAATCTTTATCTGATTATTTGATTGAGATTTTAATATTTTCATTTCTAAAATGAATTTTTTTTTATAAATTTTATCAAAAATTTTTATGATTAGAAAAATCAAAACTCTTTCATTCATATAGGTTAGTTGAAAAATAACATAATATCATGGATTATTGTGAATTAAAATTAAATCATTTAATTAATTATAGAACTAAAAAATGTAATGCTTGAATAAAATGTTTCATTTATTTGTATAGCAGTTAACTAGCATCCTATAATTATAATGAAAATCACAGTAATTGTAATTTGCCTTGATTACATATGACAAAAGACAATGAACCTTCTCACTATAATTGGTTTCACCAGCAGAAAAATTATATTAGAACAAAAGAAAGAATAGGAATTTAAATTCAGAAAAAAAATTCCTACTTAGAATATTACATTGAGAAAAATGTCGTTTATTTTCCAACGTTTTTAAGGGATCACTACAAGCCTACTCAGATTGATTTTATGGTTATGAAAATGCTGACCTTAAATGCATAAAATTAACAGATTTTTATTGATTTTCAAATGAGTTTCCTTATTGAAAAATTGTAATTTGAGACCCCAGTTAAGTCTATTTAGCCAGATCATTAAGAAGAGTGGTTTTTATTTATTTATTTTTTAAATCACAAGATTCTTTTATACTTAATTTAAGTATAGTTATGGATAATTTTTATTACATGTCGGAAGGGTCGTATTTACTCTTGAGGAAATAAAACCAAATTCAGGCGAATGAAGCGATTTTTTTTTGAAAACTTTAACTCTTCTAATATATAGTAAGTAATTTGAACTATTATATAAAAAACAACTTCCTTAAAGTTTAAACCTTTCTAACATACACTCCTAGAAAACTAATACATCCCTTCTGACATTTTATGTAATAATAATCCGGCCAAGTGCGAGTCGAATAATTGCATATCGAAGGTTTCGTAGCTTATAACATCGAAAATAAGTGAGCTATCAATTTGGCTCTTATTTTTCGATGATAAAGAGAGATTGTAATAGACTGATGAAGAGGGCAAAGCCCTCGAAACTATAGTCTCGTTATAAATAAATAAAATTTATAATTCCAGCAGATGACACACTCTTTTATTGTCTCCTTCAATAGATGAAGAGAGACTTAATGAATTTCTGGATTTTTTCTAATTTTAAGTTTCGGAAATTTCAAACGCCGACATCAGGTACAAAAATCGCCTAAAAATGGTCCCTTTGGGACTCTCTCAAACTCTCATTTTAAATTAAAATAAATTTAAAAAAAGTAAAAATAATAATAAATAAATCTTATTCTTCTAATAGAAATTTTTACAAGAATACCTCACTAAATAATAAATATATTTTTTTTATTTTTGACTCTACTTAAAATTCGACCTTCTTCAAAATAATCTTTCGGTTAAAATTTTAATACGATTTTCCGGAAAGATGAATGAAAAAACTTGTAAATTTGAAGTTTTATTCATATTTAGTTTACGAGCTACAATACTTTGACAGATAGACAGACATTGTAGTGACACTAATAGGGTCCTGTTTCACTTTTTAAATGGAACCCTAAAAAAACAACCGTGTCATCCTCGCGATGCCAGTTTAACAACTTGGATTCAGTTGAAGACAATTTGGTGATTTTTCCAAGTCTTATCTACTTCGCTCGGTAAATTGAAATTTTATATTTTTATTTATGTATTTTATGTAGAAGTAAGATTATAGCAGGTTAAATGTCTCCTCCGAGAGCAGGAGCGCTACATCCTCGAATAATCCAGTCTCGATCCTAAATAATTATTATAGTCGAATGGTAAAAATAAATTCTACCTAAAATTAAAAATTAGATCGAGCTAACAGTTAATATAAATAGGGTGTCTGTAAAACAACTATTTTTCTATTAATATATGGTAAAACAAGATCCCATGCACATTTGAATTTTGTGAATTTACCTACCCTAGCTGTAAACTAACGATTAGGTCAGTCTGAAATAGTTTTCTCAGTTAATCACTAAACAATCTCAAAAGTAATTAGTAAATTAGAAAAACTAATATTTAAGTTAAACAGAGAATTAGATTATAATCTCCTTAAATTGAGAGCACCTTCATTAGACAACCAATTTTGAAATCTTGATTTCCTTCTTCAGATGAGGTAGAGAGAGCTCATTAACGCGAGATTTTCTAAGGCTCTCTAAAAGCAAATTACTCATATGATAAAATCTCGGTCTCAATCTTATCTTTAATCGGCTCAACGGTAAAAACCCTTCAGCGAAAAAGAAAAGCAATTGGATCATCTATGATTTTGTCATCAAGGGATAATAATCAAAAGAGCGAGAATTCCGCTCGAAGGAGAGACACTCACTGATGCTTGTTTAAAATAAAGAATACACTGCTCGGCAAAAATTAAACAAAAATTTGTTGCCGTAAATCCAACAATGAATTCCAGTATAGTTTTATACGCTGATTATCATGCATTTTTCCGATTTTTTACAACAGTTCGGAATTTTGAGATATTATTGGTCAAAACGACGAAAAAGGCCATTTTGACCTATTTTCGAGTCCCATTAGATATTAAACAGAAATATTTGAAATCAGAATATTTTGTTGGCGTAATAGAAAACAGCTTCCTCTTTGATTTTCAAATTAACACTTGAATTTAGCTCAATTAGAACTCGAGTTATAACTAAAAAACTAATACCATATGCTTTTATATATGCTTATTATATCATTTATAATCTTGTAGTTTTAGTTTTTTTAGTTATAACTCGAGTTCTAATTGAGCTACAAACAAGTGGTAATTTAAGAATCAAAGAGGAAGCCGTTTTCTATTACGTCAACAAAATAAAAATATTGCTGTTTAATATCTAATGGGACTGGAAAATAGGTCAATATGACCTTATTCGTCGTTTTGACCGATAATATCGCAAAACTCTGAGTGGTTGTAAAAAATCGGGAAAGTGCGTGATAATCAGCGTATAAAACTCTACTGGAATCCATTGTTAGATTTACAGCAACAAATTTTTGTCGACCAGTGTAATCAATATTTTAAAATGAGAAATCTTATCATTACATAGATTAATCAAGATATTTCTGGTTTTCAGTCAATAAATAACCCCTTAAGTACAAGATTCCGATTTTTTTTTTAGTTCATCTTCAGAGAGGTCTATATTTAATATTTTCTCAAAATCAAATATCAATATAATGTGTTGGAATTTTATTGAATTGCAGAGAGAATGTAAAATTAATGTTACCAATGTACTATTGAAAAACTGAGGGTGATTGGACTGATTTTTGTTTCTTGATTGTATTGCAATTGTAAAGTTTTATGTGTTTGTACTTTTTAGACTGATGATGGCTTGAGAGTGTCGGCCGAAACTGTCTCCCAGTTTAAAATAAAAAATTGATAAGGACATAGAAGATTTTGTGTTTTCTTAAGAGTCTTTTTTCTCCTTACGAGAACCTGATAACTGTTCTCACGGTTTTAATTGCCTCATTTGAGATCAAATAAATAATAAAAAAACATCATAGTACTGCTATCTAATTATACAATACTTTCAACTTTTTTTGATTTGCTAAATTTTTCAATTCTGAAGCTAATAGCTCAAAATCTATTCGGTTCTTTATTTTGAAAATCAAATATTTTGATATCAGAACAAACTTTCTACGTTCGTTCTTGAGCTATCACGGATATTAGAAACCAGGCACAGACACACGGAAACAAGATAACGAAACATTTTCCCATCTTTGCTAGAAACACAAAGGCTATAGGGACCGTGGATCACGAGATCACGACTTTAGCGCCAATTGGGGACGAAAATGTAAGCTTTGGGGGAAGATTTATTAAACGTCCAAGACAAAGAGACTCGCTCACCTCCCCTCTAGGTTCCGTGCAGACTTTTATCTATAATACAATATTTGCCCCAATTCTCCCAAATTATTTGAATAAATAAACACTAGAAAGCGCTACCTTCGCCAGTAGTGATGCCTCTATGTTTAACGCACGGTCCCTATACCCCTTAAGAATATATAGCATTGCCAGTATAGTCAAAAATTGCCGAATATATATAAATTTCAAGAATAAAGATTGCAATTCGTAGGAAACAATTTCTCTGCTTGTTTTAATGCTGTTTTTGGCTTTTCATTTGCTGACAGACATAAAATGTATTTGAAATTGATAGCTTATTGATTTTTTTTATATTTTGTTTTGATGTTTTGTTAAATAAAAGAACAATATTCAGCATTGTGGCCAATTTCGGGAGGAAGTTGGTCTGTAGCCGCCCCTTACCTCCCTCCTTCCAGTATATTATGGCCTTGTCACCAAATATTGCTAAACTTCAAAAAATAAATATAAACTTGATCTTTTTGCTTACTTTTTTTAAAATACTCTCTTCTATAGTCATTGACCACTAGGGATAAAATAGAGAAATTTTTGTTATTTGACAATGAGTGATAAAATGGGACACTGAGGAAGTCGAAATAAATCGTCGAAACGTCTGGCCCTATTAATAAAAACTCGGTTTTTAATTTATTGTCCAATTCCCTACTATTCCTCTTTTAATTGTTATTTATTATGGATGCGAGTGATGCAACCTTATAGTAATTTAAATTTCCTATTTTTAATAATTTTTATTTATCATGAACTATTAGTGGGCTTTATTAAATTTCATAATTTTAATAAATTTTATTTGTCATTAACTATTAGTGGGTTTTAAAATTAAAAATCAACCGGCCTCAGTCGTCGCGCAAGCCGATTATAATAAGTATATAATAAGATAATAAATAGAAAAAGAGGAGCTGGTCCTAAGATGGGCGAAGAAATCGAGTGATCTATTAATAGATTATGCTGATATTATCCTATATTTATGTGGTAGGTGGTAGTTATTAGGCTAGGCTACTAATAATAGTTAAAACAGGCAAATATGTAATATATTGTTATTATATATACGATAATAGGCAAAGGCATCCAAAAAGGAATGTTTAGAAAAAAAGTGAAATTTTAAAAAATATTTATTTATGTATTTATAATAAAATAAATAAAAAATAAATAGATATAGCTATATATATAATCAAGTCCTCTTTCTCTTCTACTTTTTTTTTTTTTTTTTATTTAATAGACCAATAATATCTATCTATCTATACTTTGCAAAAATAATAATAATTAAAAATAAAGTAATTAAAAGTTTTCGAAAATTGTACCTATAATTATTATATATAAGTAGCTTATTTTTTTTCTTTTAATAAGTATTTATTATATATATCATTAAAAGAATATCCTTCTCAAATAAAATTATAATAAAGTGGAATAAAGAAAGTCAAATTAATTCTAAGGGCAACCGGAAAATATAAGAGAAATGGCCAATTTGGAGTTCTCTCTCTGTCATTTTAAAGTGAAATAATTTTTTAAAAATTAATCATTCTAGATTTTACAAGGATATCCTAAGAACTGAAGAGGTAGTAACATTTTACAGAATGTAGAATGTCCTATGATAATTTTATAGGTGGGCATTCCACGCCAAATCGGACGGTTTGAACAATTTTAATTTTTGATTTCCTTCATTTTTTGACATTTTTTTTTACCTTTCAAAAAACTCTTCCTGGAAAATATTGAATTCTTTTTGATCTCCGGTTTAAAAGATATCGAAATTCGGTTTGAGTACATACAGTTTCAAAAACAAGATTAAAATTTTCAAACTCAAAAATCGTATATAAAAACATTTTAAATAATTTTTTCTAAAAAGTATGTAAAAAAAAACAAATATTTCAAAAAAATAAATTCTGAATTTGGACCATTTTTGAAGAAGTTATGAGCGAAATCCGATATCTAATGACAAAAAATGAAGGAAATCAAAAATTAAAATTGTTCAAACCGCCCGATTTGGCGTGGCAATGCCTCAGGTACATCAATCAATAAGCCAAATAAAAGTCTATTAATTTATTTTCTTATTAGTTTGCCTTCAAATTTTTAAATTATTAAAAGGTTGAGAATCACTGCTCTAGCGACATCGTTTTACTTGATTCAAAGTGCCCATAAAAACGACTTTTTGGACCCAGAGAACTTCTATGAAAATCTGAGCTTCAGATTTCAGTATGCAAACAAGAAACTTCCGTTTCTATTTATTGTGTAATGGAAATGAATAATATTTGTGCAGAAAGAGAAACCCCCCTAAATTGGTAAAAGGGGTGGTTCGACGCCAACTGAAAACTAAAAGAGGTTTCCTAAAAGGTCGTCGCACCATGTTTTGTTTGCGAGGACCACTTATACCCAACCATTTGTAAAAGTACCTAAAATGCTCGGATTTCTATTTCTATTGCGACCCTTCGACTCACTGAAGGTATTATTTGGAAGGGCTTAATCTCCCTTTATTGTTCAGGGTCTATTATGGAAAAGAAAGGCAATTAGACAAGGGCTGCTTGCGATTTGGTTATCTGTTCCACCTTATCAACACTTGAGGAATTCGCCCTGATAAGAGAGAAAAAGAGAGATGTCTCTGATATATATACGGAACACTCTCTCCCCTTCAATCTCGATTCTTATGAATGATTTATTTTAGGCAGGCTTTTATCAACCAATAGACAAAACAACAAATTAAAAAAAAAATATCCTCATTCAAGTTTTATCGTATAGTACAAATGATAGTTTCAAGGGATATCTCCTCCCTATGATCTGATTAATTATTTGCGTAACTAGGATTATTTATTTATTTATTTATTTTTATTTGAATCGTGAGTTTAATAATTCGAGAGACCAAATTTAATTGGAGGAACATGTGAGTACTCAGCCAGTAGATTTGACTGATAAGTAAAGACCCAGGAGATCAATTATCTATCCGAATCATGCAAGTAGGATACTATAGGTTAAATTTTTTAATGCATATTTTTGCATATTTGAATAATATTGCATAAAATTGTAAAATTAAAGGATTTTTTGCAAATATCTCCGGTAAAAGAAATTTCAAACTATCAATAAAATTCTTCTAGGCGAGGAAGACGTCGAGATAAATGAAATTGACTCGTGGGGGACCCTAAACTTTTAAGCCCCTTTAAATTCACCCGCAAAATATGTCTGTAAATGTGGAGCGCTCCTTTTCATCGTATGAATCAATTTTGAGTGAGGGTAGATATAATTTTACGGAAGATAATTTAGAAAAAATTTGTGTATTTTCCTAATTTTAAGTTTAGGCATTTTCAAACTCCGACATCAGGTACAAAAATCGCCTAAAAATTGTCACTTTGGGGCTCCTTGATACTGTCATTTTAAATTAAAATAAATTTAAAAAAAAATTAAATCTTATTCTACTGATAGATATTTTTGCAGGGATAAATATATTTTTTTATTTTTGACCTTATATACAATTCGAGCTTCTCCAAAATAATCTTTCGATTCAAATTTTAATACGATTTTCCGGAAAGATGAATGAATAAAACTTCTAAGTTTCAAGTTTTTATCATATTTAGTTTACTCTGACAGATAGAAAGACCTTGTAGTGACAATAATAGGGTCCTGTTTTACTTTTTAAATGGAACCCTAAAAAAACAACCGTCCCATCCTTGGAGGCGATGCCAGTTTAACTTGGATTCTGTAGAAGACAATTTGGTGATTTTTACAAAATTATTCACAATTTCAATTAAATTTCAATTATTTTTGAGATCCTTTGTTAATTATTTCTTTATTAGTTTATTATTTGTACGTTAATAAGAAAAGAATGTTGATATAAAAAAAATAAAAGCAATACAATCATTTTACTGCATATCTTTGCATATTTCAAAGTATTTTTGCTGAATATTACTTGCATATTTCAGCATTTTTAATTGCATATTTTATGGTATATTTTTACAGTTTTTTCTACATAAAAATCCGGTTTCTATTAAGGCAATTTTTTGTCACCGAACGGCTTGAGTTTGAAAGCCTAAAATAATCACAAAAGCTTATTAAAACAAACTTGTGGGCCAATTTTTAGCTAGAACAATTGGAATTTTTTTTTCAACAGGTAGTTTCGAAGATAAATAGAAAGACAAAAAACTAATTTGTTCATATATTCAAGCAATTCATCTTTCATTGTTATTTTTTGCGTAAATAACGGAATCCAAACCGAAAAAAAATCACATTTGAAAATGATTTTTCATTATTCTTGCTCAAGGGGGATTTTTTAAATATTTTTTAAGGAATTTCTTAGGGAGACCCCAGGTATCTTACCATCGGGCACCCCTGTATAGTTGCATCAATGGATTTGACCCATTTTATTTATGTCTTAAAACTCTGAATGGTTGTAAAAAATCGGGAAAGTGGATGATAATCAGCGTATAAAACTCTACTGGAATCCATTGTTAGGTTTACGGGGACAAATTTTTGTAGACCAATGTAATGTTTAAAAATGATTTTTCTCCACGTTGTTTCAGACATTTTTCAATACAATGAGGAAATTCTTTTTTAAGTGAATTCAATACAAGGCCTGTACCGAGAAATGTACTTTGTGGTAGGTGAAATATTACTTGAATTAATTTTGACAATAAAATTGTCCGTTTGAATCAGGTGATTATATTTTCTCTTTGATTATATAATGTGGAAAATACGCCCCCAAGGATAAAGGAAGCGAATAGTATATAATTCTTGTTAGGTATTATCTTTACGAATAATATTGAGAGTCACATGGATATATCAGAGCGTAAAGGTAAACACGAGCTCTCTCAAGGAAAAATGGAATCAAGGTCTTTGCGCGCCCAAGACACTGTGCCTTGCCTGCCTACCAGCCTGGATTTGTATCCAGAACCAACTTTTTTTTAGAGGGAGAGTGACTTTTCGAAACATACAGTAAACACGTGCTCTTTTTTCATTATAAACAGATATCATTTGTATCAGACTTGCATCGATTCATATCTATAAACTATATTTTTTGTTAGTAGGAAATTTCAGCTACAAAAGATAACACTGCTCGACAAAAATTTCCCCACGTAAACCCAACAATGAATTCCAGTAGATTTTTATATGCTGATTATCATGCAATTTCCCAATTTTTTACAACACTTCAGAGTTTTGAGATATTTTCGATCAAAATGAAGAAAAAGGCCATTTTGACCTATTTTTGAGTCTCATTAGATATCAAACAGCAATATTTGAAATCAAAATATTTTGTAGTCGTAATAGAAAACAGCTTTCTCTTTGATTTTCAAATTACCACTTGTTTTTAGCTCAATTAGAACTCGAGTTATAGCTAAAAGACTAAAAACTTATGTTTTTATCTATGTTTATTTTTCTTTAAAATCGCATAGTTTTAGTTTTTTAGATATAACTCTGGTTATAATTGAGCTAAAAACAAATGGTAATTTAAAAATCAAAGAAGAAGCTGCCTTCTATTACGTCAACAAAATATTTTGATTTCAAATATTGCTAATATCTAATGGGAGTCTAAAATAGGTCCAAATGGCCTTTTTTGTCATTTTGGCCGATAATATCTCAAAACTCTAACGTGTTGTAAAAAATTGGGAAATTGCATGATAATCAGTTTATAAAACTCTAGCGAAATCCATTGTTAGATTTAGGGGAGAAATTTGTTTGTCGAACAGTGTAATTGGAGTTTATTAATACTGACTAGTGTGCCAAGTCTCAGCTCATTGGCTCCTCTTTTAACAATTTAATTTTTTTCTGATTTTTTGCATTATTAGACAAAACGTTCTAGAGCTAGAAAGTCTGAAATCTAATCACTTGTTTGTTTTACAAATACAAAGGTTTTGGCACCAGAATTAGCTTTCTACGACATGCTGATTTTAAGTAGATAACGGAATACAAAGAGACAGACATATAGTTTGTCTGTGAGTAATTTATTTAATTGAATTTATTTTAATTTTGTCCTGATTTCTATATATTTATATTTTAAAGTTCTTGGGAATGTATAATAGATAATAATAATGCTGTAATTTCTAATAAATCTTATATTCCTATCTTTATTGACACTCCATTAGGTATCTTAGAGTCTGTAGGTAAAATATAATTAATTAATGGCCCCCCTCTCCCGCCAAAAGAAAAAAAATCATCATTCCCACATGTTTATTTTCTAGTCTTTTTCTAATTCTAAACTAATAAATTTCGTACAATGTTTCTATTCCAAAAACTGAAATATTCTCTCGAGCTGGACCAGACATGTTGAATTTAAGAAATTTTCTAATTTATTATATGAGTTTAATAGATATTAATTTGGTTGAGTTGAATCGGTTTCAGAATAAAAAGCCAAAAATTCGTGATTAAGCTGGAGAATTTTAACCAATTTCTATATTCCAACCTGAAAGAATTCCTCACCTCATCTGACCACCAAAGCTTCAAACAGTTCATTTATGCTTCAAAATAAATTTCTGGATTTTTAATACTCAAAAAAAAAAGAAAAAGTAAATAAACATCCAATTTTAATACCATTACTACTCTATTTTTCAATCTGAAGTAAAATAATAATAATAATAATAATAAATCAGTAGGAAAATGCAAACATTTCCTAGTATCTATGATAAAAATAAGATTACAAATGACATAAAAATAAATTAAATTTGTGTACTAATATATCTATCCTCTGATAAAATATTAAATTTCACAGAATAGAATTTAAATAGATATTTTGAAATTTTAAAAAATTTTCTGTAATTTCTTAAAAAAATTATTTTAAAACTCGATTTTATTTCAAAACGCGTTTAAAAAAAGGAAAAAAAATAATTTTTATGTACCGCGAAAAATTTCTATTCTCACACTACTAAATGTAAAAGCATGGGTGCTTTCTTAATTAAAACTAAAGTTAAAAGACCCCTTACCCATAATTTTATTTTTGGTCATATAAGTAAGGAAATTTTTTGAGAATTGAGAAGAATTTACTTTTTTTAGTGCACTTTGAAATAATTTTTTTTTTTTAATATACTAGTATTTTATGTTGGGTAGAAAACTCCTATAAGTATTTATTAGTACATTTTAAATTATCAAATATTACAAGAGTATGCAGAGATTTCCTGTTAATTTTTGCATTATATTTTTTAAAATGATCTTTATTAATTTCTAGAATTGATTAATTGAAAATACCTATGTTTGTAAAATTTCAAAGAAATCAGATTGATAGAAGTGTCAAAATTTTAGTACAAGATTCTACCAACCCAAACAGGTGTGTAAACAGACAGAGAGGATAAATAAAAATAGGTATATAAAATGAACATAAGAGAGTTTATAATTGCAATAGCATTCTATTTTCCAATTCAAAATTTATAAAAGTTCTAAAAAATTGAATAAAATACCAATATTTCTTCAAAAAGCCTGATATTCCTCAATAATTCAAATTTTATAGTAGATTTTCGTTTCAATGAAAAAAATAATGTTTGTATAGATATCTACAGGGACGTAAGAATTAATTTAAAAAAAAATCTATGAAGGGTTAATATTGTTACAAAAGATGCGGATGAGAACCGTTAATGTTTTGAATAAGAATTAGACGATTTTTTGTCTCAATATTGAAATAAAATTAATAATTTGGATAAATTATTCGGGAGAAAAATGTAGAAAATCACAATAGATATATGAAAATTTGTAAAATGAGCTAATATTTGTAAGTTTGTATTAATACCTAGTAAGTCTTAGTTTTCTAGTTCAAACCCATTACTTTGGATTCATCTTCTTTGAGCTTAAAAATAGTTTCATCCCGAACTCATCAATTTTTCTAATTAGAAATTAATTGATTTTTTGATGGTATTACCTAACTGTGAAATTTCAAACTTTTGTATTATTTAAAACTGGATTTAATTTACTGACTCAAATAATTTCCGAATTCATAAATTCTTCTTTTATTAAAAAAACCATCTTAAAATGTTTATTTAAAATCCAAAAGTTTCGGGAGAAATTCTCTCTTTGTCATTTGAAACTTGAAAAAGGAATCATGAGTTTCCTATATTTGATTCAATCGCGAATCGAATGCAGGTGATTTTTGTCAAATATTATGCAGGATCATACCTAGAGGGATCACATCTTTTTCATTCTCTCTTGGTCCAAACTTAAGATTCAGCTGACACCAATAGTCTCAACCAGCAGTAGTCTAGCGATATATATATATATCTTGTTTAAAAACGCGGTCAAAAACAACTCTCTTTGATATATTAATTATTCTTTAATATATTAATTAGAAAACTATTGAAAAAGGAAAACCCACCTGTGTGATTCCCATTCTCCAAGTCTTCCAGCTTGAGAATTTGATTGTAGTAGATTAGTGTCGATTCAATTTCTATTATCTTTTGTAATTGTTTAGTGAATTAATAGAAATAGATCAAGAATAATTGACTGATGATAACTTCATGTTCTGTTCAAAGGAAATGATTCAGTATTCACGAATCAAAACAACATATGTTCGGTTCTATAAGAAGTCTTGATATTATAGAAATTGAGGGTAAAAGTGAAAATTTTTTAAAAATCGTTAAGATAACCATAAATTTTAGTGATACAATGAACTTCCACCTGTTTTGAATCGAATACTGAATCATTTCCTTTGAACAGAACATGAAGATATCATCAGTCAATTATTCTTGATCTATTTCTATTAATTCACTAAACAATTACAAAAGATAATAGACATTGAATCTAGAATCAAATTCTCAAGCTGGAAGACTTGGAGAATGGCAATCACACAGGTGTGTATTCGTTTTTCAAGTAACTAGAATGTTTAAAGTTTCAAATGATAAAGTGAGAATTTCTCCCGAAACGTTTGGATTTTAAATAAACATTTTAAGAAAAATTTATTTGAGTCAGTAAATTAAATCCAGTTTTTAAATAATCTAAAAGATTGAAATTTCACATATACATAGTTAATACCGTCAAAAAATCAATCAAAGAAGATGAATCCAAAGTAAATGAACTTACACCCATGTTTTGAATCGAATGCTGATACAGTATTAGATGAAGGAGGAGGCATCAGCCAAAGATGGAATCACTGCGTTCAATAAAACACCTTTAATAAAACGTTTTGGCCTGAATTTATTTGGCCATCTTCAGTTAATTAAGAGTTATACACAAAATGCGTTACACATATGTGATCGAACCAAGCCTTGTCAAAAATAAAATTTTTAGCTTCATGTAAATTTATAAGGTGTCTGGACCTAAAAGTTTCAGAATGAAAGTCATTTTGTGTATATCTCCCAATTAACTGAATATGGCCAAATAAATTCAGGCCAAAACCGTTTTATTAAAGGTGTTTTATTGAACCCAGTGATTCCATCCTTGGCTGATACCTCCTCCTTCATCTAATACAGTTTCATCACAGCCACGAACTCTAACAATACGAATACTGATACATTTCCTTTGAACAAAACGTGAAGTTATCATCAGTCAATTATTCTTGATCTATTTCTATTAATTCACTAAACTATTCCAAAAGATAATAGAAATTGAATCTAGAATCAAATTCTCAAGCTGGAAGACTTGGAGAGTGGCAATCGCACAGGTGGGTGATGTCTGAGATGGATTCGAAATGGCTATTTGGTGCAGGGGTCACGGCAAAGGTCCAAATGTCATCGTATGCAATGAATCGCAAGTTAGAATCGGATGGATGGTTTGATGCAGCGGATGAGGGGAGAGAGAGCTGAGTGCTGGTAGTACAGGTATTTGGTGCTGGAATGGGAATGAGAATGGGAATGGGATCGTGACGTCAACACGGCGTTTGCGTGGCTGCTGCTGCTGCATCTGCGAAGGAGGCTGTCTGCCACGTGATGCTTACCGTGTTTTGAGCTATGTCTATGATGACGTAGACGAGCAGGATCACCTCCTCCTCATCGGCGCCCAGGTTCTGTCCCTGTGCGCCTGCAGTGACCACATAGAAGACACACAGGTGCGCCGGCTCCATCATCTTGGCCGGGCCGGGTCACGGATTCACGGATTGAGCTGGCACGAAACCCCCCCACTCACCCCGCACTCGGAAACCCGCACTAAGAACTAACTGCACCGGGACATTTCGCGTACGCAGAGTTCGCTTCCTTTTTCCGGGACAAATACGGCTTAGGGCCAAGTTTGTGGGTGCGAAGGCGTGCGTCTGTCTGTATCGGAGACGGGTTCTCTGTCGAATGAGTGAGGTCGCCAGGTAGACAGTCGCGGTTCCCCCTCCGGCTTACCTGTTGCCCACCGTCAAGTCCCCACCTGGCTGGCCAACCAAAGAGCGGGGTCTTCCCACCCCACCAGACCTTCCCCCCTCCTCACTCACTTGTTGAATGCTACCAAAAAATAGAGAACCACAAAACGAGCACCGGTCCAGGTCCAGGTCCAGGTCCTCCTGCTGCACACCCCGAGATGCACTCGGAAGACATCCAGCCGAAACGAAACATAGCCATCAAGCCAATTGCATACGGCCAGAAAATAGACAGACCCTTTCACTTTCAGATTTTTTTTTCTTTCTTTTCTCTCTTTTATAAACTAAGCTATTCCCTAATAATTTCATGAGGAGAATTGAAAAGAAAAATATCAGGTATTTGAACAGATAGAGAAGAAGGAAATCTGAAGAATCAGAAATATAATAAACAATTGAGTTTCAAAAAATTTGGTATTTGAGAAGAGACAAACAAATTTATTATTAAAATTTGAATTTTTATTTAAATCACACATAATTTATTAGTAACTGGAACACCGAGCGATGCTCGGTAATTTTTTGATTCAGTTAAAAGCGATATATTGATGTATATAATGAAATTGATATTCTAATAAATTATTTTATAGAAAAATATCTTTAATTAATTAAATTGGCAAATTCTAATGTATAATTATATTTGTAATGATCTTAGAAATGAAGCTGTTGAAGCTTCCATTTTTGTGATTAATCTGATTAAAGTTTAAATTTTTATTTAAATCACACATGACTATTTATAATTATTTATTGAAACAAATAATTACAATTTTAATACAACGTTTCGATCGACTTATTCTGCGATCGTTCTCAAGTATGAGCACCCACTCCGATTATAGGTTAACTGAGCCAACCATGTTTATCTGGGCTCAAAGCACAAATATACCGACGGCATCAGCGCCCCTGTCGGATTGAGCATTACATGTTTTTAAAGATTATAAAAAGCAAAAAAATTATATTGACAAATCAAATGATAATAATAGCAATAATAGTACATAACAATTAATTCACTTATCAAGAATGTTATAGTTTACATCGTTGGATTTTTTAATATAAGGTACATTTTGTATATTAACATATTTACAGGGATTGCTAACTTCATGTAAAATATGTTAATATACAAAATGTACCTTATATTAAAAAATCCAACGATGTAAACTATAACATTCTTGATAAGTGAATTAATTGTTATGTACTATTATTGCTATTATTATCATTTGATTTGTCAATATAATTTTTTTGCTTTTTATAATCTTTAAAAACATGTAATGCTCAATCCGACAGGGGGCGCTGATGCCGTCGGTATATTTGTGCTTTGAGCCCAGATAAACATGGTTGGCTCAGTTAACCTATAATCGGAGTGGGTGCTCATACTTGAGAACGATCGCAGAATAAGTCGATCGAAACGTTGTATTAAAATTGTAATTATTTGTTTCAATAAATAATTATAAATTAGTCATGTGTGATTTAAATAAAAAATTTAAACTTTGTAATGATCTATTAATGGAATTTTAAATAAGAAAAATAATTAATTTTATTAAAAGAAAATTGAAAAAAAATGTAATTATAAATTTTTTTATTCAAACAACCACCTCTGAATAATTATTTCAATTAACAAAAAACCCATAAAAAACAACTTAGACGAAGATGAAACCGTGAGAGATCGAATTGTCAACCCAAAAACCCCCTAACCCGTGAATGGTCCATGGATGTGGCGCATCCCTAAAATTTCAAAACATTTACAGTATTTTCATAGCGTGTCATAAAAAATCTAATGCTAAATTTGAAAAATAACGAAAAATTCTATGATGAAATTTAGAATAAAAATAATTTTTAAGAAAAAATAAAACCGACTTCAAAAAATTAAATGCAACAAATAAAATACACTAAAAGGTATAAAATAATTATTAACTTATTTAGTTACAACTAAACGACGAAATATTAACATGAAATTACTTTTTGAAGTCGGTGCCAAACATATACCTTTTATGAATCGCACTCGACGGATCTTACTTAGTACGTTTGGCGGGTACGCTCGCTTATAGGTATAGTTTGTTTGGCACCAACTTCAAAAAGTAATTTCATGTTAATATTTCGTCGTTTAGTTGTAACTAAATAAGATAATAATTATTTTATACCTTTTAGTGTATTTTATTTGTTGCATTTAATTTTTTGAAGTCGGTTTTTATTTTTTTCTTAAAAATTATTTTTATTTTTCTCTTTTTAGTGATGTTATTAATAGTGATCATATCATCAGAACTTGACCAAAATAATATGACACCATCCCTAAGACACCCCCTTTCGGATAAAAAAAGAACCATCGAAATCGGTTCATAAACAAAGCGGTTAGGTCTAAACAAACCTAATAAAAAAGGTCTAATACCTATGAAAAAAAACGAAAAAAAATGGGACCAATCGGAAGCTAGACTGGACCCAATGCAAAAAAAATTTTCAAAATCGGTTGACAATTGGCGGAGATATGAGGTAACATAGGCACAAAAAAAAAATTCAGTCGAATAGAGAACCTCCTCCTTTTTTGAAGTCGGTTAAAAATGATTGAAATTTCACATATTGATAGATAATACCGTCAAAAAATCAATCAATTTCTAATTGGGAAAATTGATGAGTTCTCGGGATGAAACTATTTTTAAGCTCAAAGCAAATGAATTCAAAGTAAATGAACTTCCATACTCAAATTAGGTATCAGGTGAAGGTAAAGCTCATAGCCATGTTTTGGTTCAATTCATACTTCCGGAGGCCAAAAAATGGGTGAGATGAGCTTGGAAAAAATAAATTATTAAATTTTAATTCACAGAAGAGCACGAAAGTAAAAATATATGTAGGTACCAGTGGCGTGCGGTCAATGGATGCTGTGGATGAGGCGCATCCCTAAAATTTCAAAAAATCACAAACAGTGTTATATTCGAATTTCGATTTGTTTTGATTTAAAATTTATGGGACTTTTTAACAATAGCAAATTTAAAGAATTTTCCAGATTTACTCTTTAAATCAATCTTATTTAAAATACTTTGATTTTAAGAGGTTGAAAAGTGAATTACTTTACATCTACCCGACGCCTAATTTTAATTTAAAACCTATAAATTGTATGGAAAAAATTAATCTTGAAAGATTATTTGACAGAAGTATTTGATTTAATAATAGAATTAATTTGCACTATTACCTTCCACTAGCACGCCGTTTGAACAATTATTTTCAAGTCTTAAAATAAATGAAAAGAATCATCAGAACTACCCAAGGGAAGTGAAGACTATCCTCTTTGATTTTTTTTAATTAAAGACCAATTGAAAAAATCGAATGTTAAATTTGAAAGATAACAAAAAATTATTTAAAATGCGGTTAACGATGAATTTTGAACAAAAATCGAAGATTTAAAAAAATGAATGGTTCTTTTATATAGCACCCCCCCCCCCCCTGGACGGAAATTCACCGCACACCACCTACTTACTCTTTTTTAAAAATAAAAAATAAAATAAAAAAATAAAAAGTATATAGTTGATTATTTATTTCGCAGAATGGGGAATTAGATTTTTCAAATCATAAAATCTAATTTAAAAGTTAAATCAAACGATGAATACTTACACTGCAATTTTTAATTCACTCAATTTTTTTTTTAATAACTTGAAAAAATGTCAAGCTTGTCTGTTTGCCCTTCTGAATTCTGATACTCTAAAACAGTGCTTATTAACTCATTTGGCGTCGCAACACTGAATTTTGGGGTCACGAAAGATAGGGCAACAATGACAATGAAACAATAAAAAAATTATAATGCACAACGGCCAAAAATTAATATTTAGTGAATTCGAGGTATATCTGTCTTTGAATTTCCAATTATTTTGAAATTGCCATTTTGTATTAGATATATTTATTGGATCGTACTACTACGTAATTAATTATCGAAGAACGAGGTTTGAAATATAATTGATAATAAGTAAAAATATATTTTTCTAGGTGGGTTTCACAAATAAAACAAATATATGTTTTATTTGTGAAACCCACCTAGAAAAATATATTTTTACTTATTATCTATTAAAATGTTTCACCTAGAACCGACACCAAATTCTTTAAAGATTATGAAATATAATTATTTATGTGAACTGACGTTCTCAGCATTAGCAATTATAAAATCTAAATAGAGATACAAATTTGACAAATGTTGGAGATGATGAGCTCCTGTTTGACTCTTTATTTAATAAGAAACAAGCAGATCATTTTCATTATTATCAAAGCGCATAGCGTGCGCAGGCCAAGTTCGAGCATTAGCTTGGCCGTACGCTATTTACACGAACTATTTCGAGCTAATTTCGACCCCCCTGCAGCTCGGAACCCAATTGAGATACAGAGCTGAAATTATACATATGTAATTATGTAATCCATCTTGAGGAGAGTACCAAATTTCAATAATATAGCTTAAATGGATTCTGAGATATGGATCTGAGAAAATAGCTAATTTTGGCACTCACTGACTGACAGGTCATCAAAACCTCTAGGGTACTTCCAATCATTCCAGCATCATGAAATTTCGCCTGCTAGTAGAGTTTGGGACACAAACAAAGGAAAAATTCAAAAAATCCAAACTTTCTATCTTTCAATCCCTTCAATATGGGGGGCAGGGTCAAAAATGAAAATTCTAGCCCGTTTTGGGCTAAACTCAACCAAATTTTGTATGCATATTATGTGGGCCCCCTGAAGGCTAGAAATGCAAAAACTAACCACCCAAAATGGGGGGGGGTCAAAAATGAAAATTCTAGCCCGGTGTACCAAACTCAACCAAATTTTGCATATTCTGTGGGCCCCTTGAAGACTAGAAATGCAAAAACTGATCACCCAAAATGGAGGTAGGGTCAAAAATAAAAATACTAGCCCTTTGAACCAACTCATAGCTTACAAGAAGCAGAGAAAACCCAACCAAAACATTCTGTGAAAAAACAGGCCAAGTTCGAAAAAGTAGCGAAATCTAGTGTACACCCAAGTTAAATTCGCCAAGAATAATTAATTTGAGAAAATAGTAGATTTCCCAACTTAATTATTCTTGGTGAATTTAACTTGGGTGTACACTAGATTTCGCTACTTTTTCGAACTTAGCCTGTTTTTTCACAGCACATTTTAGTTGAGATTTAGATTTAAAACAATTACCTATTATACATAATAGATATGTTTATAAAAATTTGCTTCACTCTAAATTTATTTATGATTTGCTAGTAAAAATGATGATTTATACCATATATTTATATAATATGGGGTCGTGAAAAATTTCTCAATCAAAATTGGGTCGCGAATGAAAAAAAGTTTAAGAAAGGCTGCTCTAAAACGAAAAATCGTAGAAAGTTTTAAATTTTGGACTTTCTAAGTTTAGAATTCCTGTGGATTGAAAATGGAGAAAAAAATTGAATTGTTTTAGCTAAATATGACTAGCTATCGTAAGTTTCTTTCTAATGGCCTAAAATTTAAACTCAAGTTTGTATCAATAAACTACACCTT
The DNA here is from genome assembly GCA_024734495.1 of Forficula auricularia. NCBI lineage: Eukaryota > Metazoa > Arthropoda > Insecta > Dermaptera > Forficulidae > Forficula > Forficula auricularia. Next base: position 368,189 of record JALMQS010000690.1, on the reverse strand, counting down.
TGTGCCAAGTTTTAGCTTTCAGATAAGAAATTGCCAAACACGAAAATTTGCAGAATGCCGTATAGAATCTTCAAAAAGTTTTCTTTTTTCTTCAATTAATATAATTTTCGTCATAAAAAGACTGAACCAATTAGTTTAATATAAAAGTGTAAGGACATAACATTTATATTAGTAAATAATAATCAAAAGTTCTACTAGTCTAAGGTAAACTAATCGAAGAACAATAAATAGTAATTACTGATTATTCAGTATAGAGATATAAATATCATAGAAATCAATTTCTATTCAAAATTAATATCACTTTACAAATTTAATGAATAATTGTGGAAATATCTTCGGACAAAATAACTAATCGATTACTAAGAAGCCACTTCTTACTAATCTCTTGACTACGAAAGGGCAGCTTAAAATAGGAAAAAGAAATCACTTCCCTAAAAACTTGATTTGTCCAGGAAAAATTAATGCCTAACTTCTTTTTCTCTCATTCGAAATATCATACCTATACTAAATCCAAATATTTGCCTAATTACTCGTACACTGCTCTACAAAAATCAGAGTTTTGAGATATTAATGGTCAAAACGACGAAAAAGGCCATGTTGACTTTATTTTCGAGCCTCCATTAGATATTAAACAGCAATATTTGAAATCAAAATATTTTGTTGACGTAATAGAAAACAACTTCCTCTTTGTATTTCAAATTACCACTTGTTTGTAGCTCAATTAGATCTCGAGTTTAACTAAAAAACTAAGACCATATGTTTTTATCTATGTTTATTATCATTTATAATCACGTAGTTTTAGTTTTTAGTTATAACTCGAGTTCTAATTGAGCTACAAACAAGTGGTAATTTGAAAATCAAAGAGGAAGCTGTTTTCTATTACGCCAACAAAATAATTTGATTTCAAATATTGCTGTTTAATATCTAATAGATCAAAATGGCCTTTTTCGTCGTTTTGACCGATAATACCTCCAAAACAAGAGCTATTCGGTAATTTTTATGGTGATTTTTGAATTCAGTAGATGGAAATACATAAGAATCAGCTATTTTTGAGCTCGAAACATTTTCATTGTTGGGCAGTTAGTTTTCGAAAAATTGTAAAAATTTAAATTTGCTCATTCAAAATCTATGAATTGCCATTTTAACAAATTTGAAGTCATATGACTTACAGCTACTCCTATTTAATGTTAGATGTGACTTCGATACATTCAATCAGAAAGTTTGCAAGTAAAATATAAATAGGCATCTCATCAAAATGGAGTAAAAAATATGGCAAAATTGTGATTATTTTTTTCGTTAATCTGTATATATTTTTTCAAATTAAAAATCTGCTCCTTATTTTGCGAAAAACTTATGGTGAAATTTTCCAATTTCTTTTTATTTTAGAAAAAAAATTATCAGGTCAAATTGTATCAGATATGTTTTTCAATAGGTAGGTACATAAAAATCTCAATGTTTTAAAGAAGTTTATATATGTCAGGCCACAGGTTTGACAGCCTTGCTTTATAATGTCGATAAAATTTTGTTTTGATGCCTTCATTGATTTTTGAATTGGAGCCAGGGACCAGTGGCGGATCAAATCAAGAGGGGGGCCCTAAGCGGTAAAATAACGGGGTCTTCAAAATCAATTAAAAAAAAATAAAAAAAAAATTTGAACCATGAACGATTATATTCACATTTTGGTACTTATTAACAAAATTCAATAGAGGTGTTATAAAACAATGTTTAAGAAAACACTTTAACACAATCGGCTGTTTTTGGGGCCCCTTACAAGCCGCTCATTCCACTTACCCTATGATCCGCCACTGCCAGGGACGCACCATGTCCCTTTTGAGCAGTCGTGCGAAATACTGATTGGCGCCTTTATATGCATTGAGTCCAAATTACATTACATTTTTTCACGCTTCAAGGTTTTTTTACAAAAAGAACTGATAGGGCAAATAATAAATAGTTTCAGCCGTTTTTGAGATATTTGGAAAATAGAAAATACACTATTGCGGACGATTGCTACAGGTAAACTGTACGATGTATAGGCTTGTCTAGCGAGCGGAGGGTGGTGGAAGCATTACCAGACACAATCATGATCAAACCTGTCATGGCACGCTCTCTGTTTACCAATAGAAGTGTCATTTAATAGCAACATCTTGTTTAATGGGAACCCCTGTTATTTAGACAACTGAATTGGCAGATCAGTTAAGGGTATGAGCACCTTGCAAAAAAAGGCGCAAGCCATTGACATGCACTTGGCTTATTGTTTTATAGTTTAAAGGAGCTTCTAAATTATTTTTCTGGAAAAAAATTTCAATTTTTAAAAAATGCAACTTATTATTTTCATCCACCTTGCTCTTCAATTTTAATCGAAAAAGATTTTGAACCTAAAAATCGTGAAAAAAGTCGATCTCTATGATTTCTCTGAGCTTATACCATTTATTAGAAAGAAGAAGAATCTCCTTATAACTATCTGTCATAATATTTAAAAAATTCATAAACACCGTCATGAAAACTCATTTTATCTTCCAAATGATTGTTCTGAGATAATGGATAATAGATAATAGGTGGAGGAAAAAGTGAACCTTTTTTAGTCTCGATATGCTGTTCATAGTTTTGGTGAATTAATTTTTTAAACCATTGCCTTTAGATATAGAAGGATTTGCTAAATGACCACTTTTTTCAATGAAAAGGCTTGTCGGATTCCTAAGAGGATGGTTGAAAACCAAATCCAGGTAGAAAAGATAATGATTTCGGTTTTATTAAAAATACAGTGAATAACCTACTATTTCTATAGTATTTCCACTGGATAATTCAATTAGAAACTCTCAGATTATAATTCTAACCACAAAAGTCTCAACATCAATAACAATACCACCAAAAACAATTACAAAACATCAACACCAACAACAACGAAATTATTTATTTTTTTTACTTGCATACTTAATTATAACTTTACTTACAACAACGTAAATATCAACACCAACAACGACAATACAAACAACAACAACGGTCATACCATAAACAACAACAAAATTGTTTATATGTCTACTTGAATAGTCTCCATTGAAAAATTGTTTTCTAATGTGAGTGTGAGACTATTTCAAAACAAAATGATAGAAATTTTAGTTTAAAGAAATAAAATATTATTGTAGGTATAAAATAAACTATTCACCATTTGATTTTTTCGATGAAAAGTAAGCCGATAGCACCATTAAATTAATGTCGATGAATTAATTGGTCTCCTCCAACACCAAATGATATAAGTAGTTAACCTTTGAAAGAATTAAATTATAATTAATTAATAAGTTTTATCATATATCAATAACTACTACTACAAGTCCAAAAAATTTTACCACCAAGAAAGCTAAGATGAAATGTTTTCAAAATCATTACTCACTTCTAAGAAGTTAATGAAATAAACTAATTGGGCATCCACATGACTTTACCATACATCTGGGTCTTCTCTAAAATTTAATATTGAATTAAAATAATGTATAAATTATTTTATTAGAAATTTCAGCTTTCTTCGATTTTTGTTTGAAAATATTTTTATCACCCCCCCCCCCCCACCCTCCCCCTTTGGTCACTATCAATTTCACATAGCGAGTCATTTTCATAAAGTTATATAAGGTGCATATCCGAAATTTCATACAAATCGATTAAAGAGTCTACAACTTATATTGATAGTTTTATTTTTTGAATCACCCCCCCCCCAGTTTTGGCCTCCGAAGAAAATAATAACTCTCTTTTTATTATAGGTTCATTTTATAGTATATTTCATTTTTCTTGTTTTTTTAGTTTGAAAATCGCATGAAATTTAATCTTTACCCCCTACCCCCTTTAATTTAAGGTTCCATTACAACCAAAATTTAATCCTTTCTTAATCTCACTGCACCCAATCTACATGTGAAATTTCGTTTTAATATTCATAGTAGTTTTTGAGCTAGTGCGTTCACAAAAATTTGGTATAACGTACGCACAGACTAATGTACAAACATACATTTTGACAAAACAGTTATTATCTCGAAAAATGTAATTTTTTGTAGAACGAAAATCCATGGTTTCGCCCAATTTTTTTAATCAAAATAGTTTCAGCTGTTTTTGAGATATTTCGAAAAAACGAAGCACAAAAACCACTTTTACACGATTATAACCCTGTATGGTAAAGTAAAAAAAAGTGAGTAAAGAAAATATTTTGTAGGAACTTAGAGGAACTGTGTTGTCCCTCCAGCAAGGCAGGGATGATAATCAAGTATCAAGATCACTTAATTATTTTGCCCCGTTAAATTAGGGTATGTATTGATACTGATAATAGTATTTTTATAATTAAATTTGGTGTTTAATTGACATTATTTTTTTATAATCTTGCTAATATTTAAACAAACGTAAATAAACTAGGTACAGTGAATTTTTCCGTCTGAGTGGTAAAATATTTTAGACAGGAAGTTTAAATATTGTAAAAACATTACTAACCTCGACGAAATCGCAGGCAAGTGATGTAAAATGGATGGAGTTTCAATAGAATCTTTTTGATTGGCGCCATTGGATATGATTCCAGGAAGATACAAGAAAGGCAACCAAAGAAGGCAATGTAGATAACTTACAAATCTCAAAAATAAAAACATATTAGTAGAAACTTTCACTTACTGCATACTCAATTAGCCATAGAGCATGTAGTAAATGAAAGTACAATAGCACAACAGTGCGTTAATTTGTTTCTAATATAAGTATAATATAATCTACACTGCTAAAAAAAAGTCCGGTCTCAAAACTTTTTAGTAATCTTACAACAAATTTTTTACTAATACGTATCTAATTAATACAAGAAAAAAGTAAAGTTACAATTTATTTTTGCAATGAGTTAATGTGATTTTACGAATATAATATAATATTTTTTTTTTATAAGCAATATTGTAAATTTCCTATCTATTTGTATTGTAAACATAAAGGAAATTTACAATATTTTTTAACAGTGTAGCTCAGTGTTTCCTAACACACTTTAGAGTGGGGCAATTCAAAAATGGTTTCGTCCAGATAAATATAAAAATCTACATAAATATTTATCAATATTTGAAAAAATACCTAAATGTTAACAAAATTTGATAATAAGTAGCTTCAGCAAAATATAAAATACACTTAAATGTTTGTAGAACCATACAAAATACTAATCATCAAAATTTTGTTGTTGTATTTATGTAAATAATAATTCATTTTTAGAATATACAAATTATGTTTATGTTACATAGGGGTATGAGAATTTTTGAAAGACTTAGGTGGGACATGGTACAAAAAAAGTTTGGGAAACACTGCTGGTCTAGTTCAGTGGTTCTTAACCTATGGATCGCGACCCAAAATTGGGTCGCTAAGCATATTCCTTGACTCGCGTAGAGTCGTTAACCAAATATTTTACTACATTTATTTTAAATAAGTTTAAAAATATATTTTAATTTATTCAATACTATTAAAAGTAAAATCATTAAAAACACTTGCTTTTCAATTAAATTTTCATTACATTTTCTTGGATCAAAAAGTACCTTTGGGGCTATTCATAAAATATGTTCACAAAGAGGGGGGGCTGGTTTGCTTAGCGTGATGATATGTAACAAGGTAGGAGGAGGGTCTAAGATAATTATGTGATTAAGGGGGGGGGGGGTCAAAAAAGGCCAAATTGTGTATGACGTATTTTATGAATGGTCTCTTTGTTTATTTTATTTGTTAAAAAAAATTATAAGTATGTGAGTTAAAAAAAGGTCATAATTTTAAAATTGAAGAAAAATGCTTAAGTATGATCTAAAAAAAGAAAATTAAAAAAAAATTGGCTTTTTTCGGTCGCGATATGAACATATTTCACAAATTTGGGTCGCCGCTTAAAAAGGTTAAGAACCACTGATCTAGTTAAATAAATGCGCTCATGATAAAAATATGTACTCACTTAGTATTATAAAGAAAATAAATGTGTAGTTGGATGAGAGTGCACCAAAACAGCAACATAAAAGAAAAGAGAATGATATAAAATAAAAAATGATGAAATATATTAAAGATTTATCAAGTATCAAATAAGAATGCCTACCGTAGTATCGATTCGAGAAAGACCTGAAGAGAAGAAGCCTCAGCCCCCGGACAAACCAACCATACCATCTTCATCTAAAATATAAAAAGAAATAAATTAAAAACTATTGCCTTATTCAGAAATAAAAAAATGGGAATTGACAAAATACTAACCGAAGAGTCCACTTCTTTGCACCCTGATGGCTTCATTCGTTCTAATGTACACCCTAAATCTAAAATGGCACAGATGGCCAAATAGAATATGGTCTTCTTTCTTCAAGCTGGTCTTCTTTCTTGAGACGACCGCGAACGCGAACACGTAAAACAACACATGGTTGGGCTCAGATTATGGCCTAGAAATACTAATCGAAATGGATTAATCACGGATTTAAGACCGAAAACGTGAACGATCGGACGAAACGAGAAAACGCGCCCAAACCCGATAGTTTAGTTTTAAGAAGAAAGAAGAGGAAACACATCGTTCATACAAGTTACCTAAGATAAGAATCATTTAAAAGATTTCTTATCTACCAAATCCAAATCTCTCCTCCCACCTACGCACTCCACCTAATTTCGAAACGAACTAAGAAGAGGAGAGTTTGAATCGGTTCAAATTAGGATGGAAAACCTACTAGTACATCATAATATATCCGAAGTACAGCGTAAGATTCAAGGATTAATGTGCCCCTGCTGAAAAAAAGAAACCCTATCGAACGAACATAGCTAGCCCTACGACACATCTCTCCAGGCGTCTCACCCGTACCCAGAGGCACATGTCCTGTACATTCAGGTTTCCAGGAAAGACTTCAGTAATGGTCTTTCGAAAAATTATAGAAAACACACAGTCATTCAGATAGAGGATTAAACCGACTTCTCAAGTATTGGTTGCATAGACAGCTGAGCCCTCTCGATAGCTGGAAATTAAAAATATGCCTGCCTATGTCCGGGCACCCCAAAAACCCGGCACATTCGCGTACCTATGGGGCTCTAAGACAACACCCTATGCCAGACTGAGATCTGAGTAGTTCATTGTCATTGCAACCGATACTTAAGTAAATCGCAAAATCCGTAATTAAAAATTAAAAGGCCTAAACCCCACTTAAAATTATATCGTTGGCAAAGGCGCAGATATATATTGTTAAAAAATCGCCCCCTAAAGTCTAATTCCTCACCTAGGAGGAGATATATTCGCGGATTATCAGTATTATTAACTGAACCTAACTATAAAGGTATATTTGTGGTTGGTTACTCAGTTTAATAAATGTATGTGTCTGTTGTACCTGAAAATAAAACACATAGACACAAATCACACTAAAGAGAAAGAAAGAAAGAAAAGAAGAAATCCCTTCCCTAGTAGGTATTAGAGTAGTACTTTCTCTATACCTATTGGACACATACATTATTAATCATCGTTAGACCAACCACAGACCTTTCTATTCTATTCATTCCTAATTTCTAAACAGTAAAAACCTTTTGAGGTCTTTTTGATTTCATTTGGATAATCAAAAAGCGGAGACTGCGATGTCCCTCGGTGGTCGGGTAAGAATGGATGATGAACGGGTTGGTTACCTAAATTAAAAGAGAGATACCCTAACACGATCCGAGAAGACACGAGATCGAGTTTTACTTACAGATTTACACTAATCTAAACCACCCATCAACATCATCCATTGCTCAGCTTTCCACATCCTTCCTTCCTTCCTGTCTTTTAAGGTAGGCCCGCTTGCATGCATGGACTACATGGGCATGCGATTGGTAATCCAAGTGGTTAAGGGTCACTGAAATTCCTATCCTACTAAATTAACTTTACAAGCTTTTATATTTTACCAAAATAATAATAATAATAATAATAATAATTTATTTAAATTTTGTAAACTTATTTGAAATTTAAAATTTAATTCATACTATCTTTGGAAAAATAAATAAAATTAAAAAAAAAACGAATGTAATTTATTTTTAAATGAATTTATTGAAATTTTTGAATATTACTATTTTCTAAATACTACATCATGAGGGATTATGATGAAAACCTGTGTCTGAAAGAGAAAAAAATAAAAACATCCTAAGTTCTAAGAAGGCATTCTAATGTCCTTTAATGATCTAAGTAGCTAGCTATATGTCTCTTTTGTATATTTAACCAGAAAAATATTTCTAGTAGATTGAAAATTTTGAAAAAATTCTAAAAGATGTCACTAGATCGACCTAAAGAAAACTAATTGAATTGATTCTGCGCCCCGCATTTATGAGAATACATACATTCGTTGCAATATGAGGTGATTTAATTGGTCGCTCGGATGCTCAGGCCGGGTGGTCAACAGTCAACTATATACATCAATCGTTTTAGGGATGAGGGAGCTTAAGGACGAAATAGTTCTTCAGAAAGGATCATCATCCAACCTCTCGTAGATCTACAAAAATCAAAAGAATAATAATAATAATAATATTTTATCGTAAAACAAAAAAAATTATTTAAAACAAAAAATAAGTATCTATTTTTTAAAATATGATGGAATTTTTTCAAAAATACAACTGGCGGTAACAACCGAATTATTTATAAAAAGAATTTAGTTTTTTAGGTCTTAAATTCTTTAATATTAGATAGTAGAATATTTTTATATTGCATTATCAGAGGGATCGTCTCCCTAGGAGCTGAACTCAGGTACTAACACTGAATTATCAGAGGGATTGTTAGTATCTGGGTTAAACTCCTAGGTGGACGATCCCTCTGATAATGCAATATAAAAATATTCTACTAATATCAAAGAATTTAAGACCTTAAAACCTAAATTCTTTTTATAAAAAAATATATTATATATTAAAAGGCCTAATTAAATGGAAGCAAATATATTTTTCCTTTTTTAGGCTATACAATCTAAAAATTCAATCATTAAAAATGAAAATGGTTTTTATTTATGATCCGAAATAATTTGCCAGCCATCGATTCCCATTTAATACTGCAGGAACAACCAATCCACAAGGTAATTTTGAAGTTTAGACCATTAGTGCTACCATGATATTTTTTATTTTAAAATTGCTATTTGTCTTTAAAAATGGTTTCCACTAATGGTCTAAATGTCAAAAAAACATGTTTTTATCTCTAGTATTAGATGAAAATCGATGGTTAATAAAAATGAAAGAGTATTTAAATTTGGTAAGTGAATGGTGGGCAGTAAGCTAGGAAGAATATTTATTGTTGGTAAGCTAAAATAATTTGGTGGGCACTACATAGTTTCGCCTTAATTATTAGGTAGGTATACAATTAAAGTTTGATTAAAAAATATATTTTTTTTTAATTTTAATTTTTATGTAAAACTAGCTGCAAAGCCCGCCTTCGGCGGCCCTCTTGTTAGCCAGGGGCACACCCCCTGGACCCCAAGCCCACGAACCCCCCCCTCCCTCCAAGGGCCTATTAATTTTATTTTTATCTAAATAGCGAAATCTTCCCTAGTGGCCTAGATATTCGAAATTCAAAGAATAACGTATTCTTAAAAATATTTCATTTTTACTTTACCATAAAGGGTATGGTCAAGTATTGTAATCGTGCATGAAAAAAGTGTTGTTGTTTTTTTGCTTCTTTTTTCGAAATATCTAAAAAACGGCTGAAACTATTTTGATTTAAAAAATTGGGCGAAACCATGCCATTTCGGTCTACAAAAAGCTCTTATAAGTGAACATCGAAAAAATTATATTTTTCGAAATAATAACTGTTTTGTCAAAATGTCTGTTTCTGCGTTACCAAATTTTGTGGACACACTACCTCAGAAACTAGTGTGAATATCAAAACCAAATTTTACACGTAGTTTTGGTGCATTGATATTTAAGAGCTGATTAGATTTTGGTTCATATCAACTCAAAATTGAGGGGAGGGGGGGTTAAAATTTAAAATTATAATATTTTCAAACTAAAAAAACAAAACAAGAAAAATGAAATATACTATAAAATGAACCTATAATAACGAAAATATTTTTTTTCTGGCGCCAAAATTAGAGAGGGGGGGTCAAAAAATAAAAATCTAGGCCATTTGAGCAAACTCAACCAAATTTTCTATACATAATCAGTGGGCCCACAGAACACTAAAAATACAAAAACAAACCTCCCAAAATGGAGGGGGGGGGTTAAAAAATGAAAATCTAGGCCCTTGGACCAAACTCAACCAGAAGCGTATGGTAAAGTCAAGTGGATGGCCACATCAGAACTTGTCAATTTATTTAATTTATTCAAATAAATAATTTTATTAAATTATATAAATAAGAATTTCCAGAAAAAAAAGCTCTCGCCGAGAGAGATAATTCTATATCTATTAAAAGTCTATGTTGCTAGAAGTGCCCGTCGGGGGGTGCGGAAATAACAATCGCAAGATTTAGAGCTAAATGTCTATTAGAAAAAAAAACAAGTTTGCACAGGCAGGAAGAGCTAAAAAGACCGAGTGTGCTAGGTAGGCCTTTAAAGGTTAAAAGAAATAAAATATAGTAACTCACATGGGAAGACAAGCAGACTGAGACTGGCTGGCTCGGAGGGACTCGCTTGGACTCAGGATTAGTGACTGACTGATGCATTCGACTGGACACTGGAATTTAAAAATAATAAATTAATATTAAAATTATGAAATATATTTATACATGAGTAAAACAGAGAACGTGAAGACAAATCAAAGATAAACTCAAATTATAAGAAAAAGTTTCCAAGCCAATATATACAAATGATTAGACAAAATATATGCAATTAATTCTTTATAAAAGCAATCGAAAAACGTTTAATTAAATTCAAATTCTCCCTTTATCAATTGAAAATTTTAAAAATATAAACAGTTATTGCTTAATGCAATTATATTCTTCTATAAATCGTCATATTTTTCAAATTTTCACGAAATTTATGAATTTTATTAATCGATATTCGATTTTTTTTATAAAGAATTGTATTTATTTTAATTAATACAATAATCAAGAATTTTGTCAAATGAGATTACTCAGGTTAAGAGACTAGACTCTCACCTTTTGGAATTTTCATCTTTCATGTGATTAATTTATATAAAAATTTCATTTCAGATGATTAATTTTAGTTTAAAAATTAAAATATAACCGATTTTAAAGAGAATCTAGGCCAAAATTGAAGAGAAAATAGGTCAGGCCTGTGGGAGATGTTGATCGCTTGGGTCGGAAGCCGGGACTAGGCTTGCCTGCCCAGACTTGCAATTTCGATCAAAGGGGTCAGGAGTGGGGGTAATGTATTAATGGATGGATAGGAACCGAGTCTAGAAAATTTGGACTTGCCAGTATGACGTCACAATCGGGCCTAATTATTTAATATACATAGAATATAATATATTAAAAAAATTAAAAATTAAAAAATGTAATGTGTAAAATCTTTATTCTTGTAGATGGATTACTGCAGCGGTATTTATGTGTATTATTATATTTGTATTTGTATTGTATTTTGCTTTCTATTATATTTGGTATTGTATTGTATTTTGTATAGTACTATATTTTATATTGTAATTTATTTTGTATTATAATTTTGGAGTTACAGCTAGATAATATACCCCTATATCTTAGTGTTTTAGACTTCAAAATTATAATAGCTAAAAATCTGTAAAAATTCTGAATGATAGCTACTATTATAAGGATAAAATCTACAGAGTTTCAAATTTTTTGAATCATTACTTTGAACGGAATAAAAAACTGATCGTTCAATTCCAAAAACCCCATGTTATTTAGATGGGGAAACTTGCATCGCAGTTAAAATTGAGATAGAGACTTGAAACTTGGGGAATATTTTTTTGATTTATTTTGAATCATATGAGCCTCTGTCAACGAAAAAATTCGAAAATACCCAAAATAAGGACCACCCTAGGACGTAGACACCAGGGCAGCAAGATGCCCGCCGAAGGCGGAGTTCATAGTTCGTTTTTATATAAGGGAAAAAGTTATATAGCTCGTAAAATAAAAACTTTAAGAAACAAAGCATATTTAAAAATGATTTTCCCCACATTTCAGAAATTTATAAGCATGATAAGAAAAAATACAAATTTTGAGTGAACTCAATTCTTCCGTGAGGCTCACAAAGTCTCTGCTCTCTGCTAAGTAGAAGTCCTCTAACAATGATTGTTTATTTTCGACTCTACATATCATTTAACCCACCCTAAAATTATCATCCCCTTAAAATTTTAATAAAAATTTTGATTATGAGTAAAATAAATTCACATATTTGTAAATTTCATATGGGTATTTATACTTATGTATCTTATTTAGTTTTGAAGAAACAAAACTAAATAGGTAACGTATCGACTTAAATAAGATTCGATATTACGTTTTTTAGAAAATCTTAAAAAAAGTGATTTAAATTTAAAAAAAATGTCAGATTCTTTTAGGATGTAAATGCCTATGCATTTAATTCAGTATAGTGCATTCACCAGGAAGCACTTAAATGAAATTAACCATTTTAATCACCTGAAATCGTACACAATTGGTGTAAATTCATTTCTTTTGCTTGGTAGGAAATATGAAAATATGCTCTTTATATTATACCTGCTTGTATTTAAAGGTAATTTATTATATAGCTGAGTGCCTCTCATCAACAGGTGACTGATTCCCTCGACTAAAATTCATGCTTTAAATTTAAATTAAGATCCTTTCTCTTTTATGTATCGTTTGAAACAAGTTATTTATTAATTTCTTTAAACCGAAAAAAATGGCCACTAAAATTTATTATATTTTATTATTCATATAAATTTTATAAAACTGGTATATCTATGAAGAAAGTATAATCTCACGAAGCTTATACAAAGTTATTTCTGTTGCGAAAAATATTTTTATTTTCAAATTGACGAACTAATTAGATCTTTAAAAAAGAATCTCTTGAATCGTTGTAGTTAATGAGCTGAAATTTGGCACATCAGCATGAAATGATAAGCTACAGCTTTTATTTATAATAAGTTTCAAAATTCTATCTCAGTCCATAATCAATTAATTAAAAAATTACCAAATCATTAAAATTTGCGGAAAGCCTGAGACTTGACAATTTTTATCTTTTTCTTTACATTTCAATTTTACTTAAAGGAGACAATAAAAGTCTTCTGCTGGAATTATACATTTTTAATTTATTTATAACGAGACTATAGTTTCGAGAGCTTTGCCCTCTTCATCAGCTAGACCACGTGTAAATCTCACTTACATATGTTACATTAATTCCAGTAAATCAATTGTAATAGACTGATGAAGAGGGATAAAGCTCTCGAAACTATATTCTCGTTATTAATAAATTAAAAATTTATAATTCCAGTAGAAGACATACTCTTTTATTGCCTCCTTCAATTTATTAAATTCTGCTACTCTCGGCAAAAATAAACTTTCAATTTAATTTTAATTTTTTTTTAATTTTAAAATTGGCATATTATAATTAAAGTCAGGTGAGGTAAGTGAAAATCATGAGTAGTAGTTCAGTCGGTTGGCTTCTTATTCAGGTCCAAGCGATTTTACAAACCCCCACAACTTCTCACCATCTACAAGGCCCAAATCCGCCCCTATCTCGAATACTGCTCTCATCTGTGGAGAGGAGCCTCCAAAATATTCTCTTGCTACCCTTGATGCAATTCAGAAACGAGCCGTCAGGCTAATTGACGATTCTACCCTCACCGACTCCCTCGACTCGTTGGCTCATCGAAGAGATGTCTCTGCCCTTTCCCTTTTCTATAGATACTATCACGGCAGGTGCTCTGATGAGATAAAATCAATAATTCCCCCCAAAGCATACTTTGCACGCAGCACACGTTTTGCCGACTCCCAACACTCTTTTGCGGTCAAATTGGAAAAGTGCCGGACCACTTCATTCGCGAATACATATATCCCCATGACTTCAAGGAACTGGAACTCTCTCCCAGCCTCTATCTTTCCCAGCACCTATGATCTTCAAACCTTCAAAACCAGGGTGCATAGACACCTACGTCTACACCCTCTCACTTAATCAACTTTCCCTTCTCTTCGGTAATGCAAGGGTCTTTCGAGATCCATAGGGGCTACACCTTTTCTGGTGCACCCCTTCTTGCATTCGATTGCATTAAAAAAAAAAAAGTCATGCCAGGATTATTATTATTTTTTTTTTTGTTCAGAATTATATATTTAGGATGGTGAGTTTTTCGTGGAACATCCGTCTTTTTTTACAGATGAATTTGAAACGGGAAAGAATTTGGGCTTTAGATCGAGTGAGAAGTGCAGGTGGTAATAAGAAAAAAAATAGCGTGAGCAGGACTTGAATAGAAAGCCACGTTTTCTTCAGGCTGATTTTTTTCACAGAAGAAAATTTCAAGAGAGCTCAAGCAGCCCAAGAATGACACCCGACATGAACTGAAATCCGCCCTCCTTATATCCATGATATCTGATGGTTCGAAAGAAATATCAGCAAGATTCTCATCAGCGAGCGCACTTGGTATATTTTAACAAGTAGATATAAAAAAGTGGAGAGGATCCTCCAAGTATTTCCTTGTAACCTTGGAGCTACCTCAGAAGCGAGCTATCAGACTAATATAGGAGATTCAATTAGTTGATTAAAAAATTGTCATGCCACCAAAATTTGCACAGAGCGTACCGATTCTTGAAAGATTTTCTCTTTTTTCTCGAATTTATTATTACTATTAATTGTTTTTTTTTTTTTTTTTTTGATTTTTAAAATGTCTTTCTGTCTGATGATATCCGTGCATAACTCAAGGGCTTAAGTTCGTAAAAATATAGAACTCGAGACTTCTATCCTCAAAGCCGGTTGAACAATGAAGAGAGCAGGAAAAAAATATTAAGCTCTATATATAGGAATTTAACTTCTAATTCGGACTTTTCCATATCTAATTCAGGACATTAAAAATCAAATTCAGGATGTGTCAAACCAAATTCAGAATTTTAAAAATAAAAATCAGACTTTTTCAAATCAAATTGAGAATTTATTAATAAACAGTTGAAAAAATCGAAAAAAGTTATTGTTAAGAAAAAGTTTTAATAAAATTTAACTCTCAGGAAAAGTTTTCAGGTAAAAAAATTAAAATTTGGTGCATTTTAAGTTATTTGCGGGCCAATTTTCAGCTTATTAACTGAAACCTTTCAAGATTATCATTTTGTACTCTCAAGAAACGTTTTCAGTTAAAAAGCTAAAATTTGGTGCATCGTAAGATATATCAGGTGTATGCATATGAAATGAGCCTTTTTTATGAAAAAAAAAATAACACTTTTTTTATTAGGGAAGAAAAAATATTTTACTCAAAGTACTCTCCATCACTTTCTACAAATTTTGACCACCTTTCTGGCAATTGGAGAATCCCCTTCCAAAAAAACTGCTGGTCTTTGGAAGAAAACTATTCAGTGACCCATTTTTCGACTTCTTCGTAAGTTTTGAAATGGTAAATTTGTGAACTAATTTTCAGCTCATCAACTAAAAAGCTTTCAAGATTAGCATTTTGTAATTTCAAGAAACCTTTTCAAGCAAAAAGTTAAAATGTGGTGCATTGTAATGATATTTGCATACCAATTTTCACCTCATTAACTAAAGCCTTCCAAGATTAGCATTTTGAACTCACAAAAAACGTTTTCAGGTAAAAAACTATAATTTAATATATAAAATATATATAATTTTATGGAAATTCTGAATTTGATTTGAAAAAGTCTGATTTTGATTTTTAAAATCCTGAATTTGGTTTCAAACATCCTGAATTTGATTTCTAATATTCTGAATTTGATATGGAAAAGTCCGCACTTGATTTTTAAAATCCTGAATTTGATATGGAAAAGTCCAAATTTGAAGTTAAAACACTATAGTATTAGCTTTAACTGGATCTGTTCTAGCTAATGAGTTAAAATATGTCTTAATAAGATGAATCTTTCAGCTTTCTAGCTCAAATCATTCACCAACATTCACAATATTTGTAGTGAGATTTAAAAAGTTTTTATTTTTCCTTCAATTGACTTTACACGTAAAGGAAAAAAGCCATAGTTAGAGAAGAAAGGGGTGGTTAACCTCGACCGTTAATTTCCCTGTTCCTTCTAGTTACAAAATTTGAAAAAGATATCAATAATAATAATTATTAATATAATAAAGTCCTAAGATCGACTATAACTTTACATTAAAAATCTCTGATTTCAAAGGTAAATCTCTGGAATAGTTTGTAGTTTCATTCTCTCTCTCTCTATTTTTCTAGTGCACTAAAACAGAGACAAGACCATTTTGTTAAAGTTACTAGTGTAATCGAAAAGAGCTAGACAGAGAAAGAAACCTGTTGCCATCTCGTAAGCTTGTCTTGTGATTGGACCAAGACAGCCATTTCAAATCACGTGTCTTTTGTGCGAGTGGGGGCCGAACTTGTGGAGGGGACACAAGAGGGGGCAACCAAGCGGCAAATTTAAACCCCTCGAGAAATGAGAGTAAATGCGATATGCGGCGGCATCCCAACCAAATTCGCTTCACGCTTCAAGAAAGACAAAAGAAAGAATTTTTCACAGGTGGGAAAAAGAAGAAAAAGAAAGAAAAGTACTCATCAAAAAAACAAAAACAAACAAAAAAAAATCCCGATGTAACCAAAGGAGGCAATTTGCAAAGCTGATGGGAAATTCTCCGAAATTGCTCAAGTACTGAATAGGTGAGAGCTAAACATACAATAAGACGAGTGCATAAAAATTTAATTTATTTAATCATACGATCCCAGAGTTAAAAACTTAGGGTGTGTTTACCTCGGAATAACGATAAACGACAATAGCGATGATACGAGCCAAGCCAAGAAAATCAAGGCATGCTTTTTATTCAGTAGGCCCGGGAGTCAGCCAAATACGATTAAATTCTATAGATGGATCTAACAATCCAAATAGGTACGATTAAATTTTACAGATACGTCTACAGATGTATCTTACCAATCCAAATACGATTATATTCTACAGATATATCTACCAATCCAAATAGGTACGATTATATTTTACAGATACATCTACAGATGTATCTTACCAATCCAAATACGATTATATTCTACAGATGTATCTACCAATCAAAATAGGTACGATTATAATTTACAGATACATCTACAGATGTATCTTACCAATTCAAATACGATTATATTCTACAGATATATCTACCAATCCAAATACGATTATATTCAACAGATATATTCACCAATCCAAATACGATTATATTCTATCTTCGAGGACCCCCCAGGCGCCAGGCGTTATCAATATGACATATCGTCGCTGATCTTACAAAACCTCGTAAGTCATAAATTCATTGTTTGCCAGAAATCAAGAAAAACCATTTTAAACAACGATACATACAAATACAATGTAATATTTACTAGTTTTGAAGAAGTTTGGTGTTGGTATTTGGTGAGACATTTTTTAAAAGTATTGATAAAAATGTTGTAGTCTCACATAAGATAAAAAATAAAACGAATATTTTAGAGAATCTTAATCTCGATGATTTCGGTGACTAACATCTTCAGGAGATACGAAAGTACTGATGATACTAGACTGTAGTCTTCGAAACGATGGGTTAGTCACCCGAAATATATATATACGAGATATATCGATTCTCTGAAATAAATTCGTGTATATGTTTTTTGCATCTTAATGCAGAGGACAACCTATTTGTTATCCAATCTTTGTAATATTTACTATTTGTCTGTAGCGCGAAATTAAATTGGAATAGAATAATAAGGTTTCAATAGACAGACGCGCCGTGAAAAGTTGGTCGGTATAACGTATAATATGTATAATATTTAGTTGTATTCATTAAAATATATCCTTGAATGAGACAATAATAGAGTGTGTCTTCTGCTGAAATTATACATTTTATTTATAACGAGACTATTGTTTCGAGGGCTTTGCCCTCTTCATCAGTCTATTACAATTGATTCACAGGAATTAATGTATGGTAAAGCCCTCGAAACCATAGTCTCGTTATAAATAAAATTTATAATTCCAGCAGAAGACACACTCTTTTATTGTCTCATTCAATATATAAAAATTCTGCTACCCTCGGCACAAAAACTTTCAATTTAAAATATATCCCTTTATATGATCGTGAAAAAATACCGAAATCAACATCAGAATTATTTCCAAAAATCCCGAAATCTCTGTACTGAAATTGTACAATCTCATCCAGTCATATCTTAGGTCCTACATATACCTACTCTCCAGCTTTTTATCAACTAAGAGAACCAGTGTTTTCAACACGGCCAGACCATATTGCTTAGAATTCTCACTGATAAATAATTAATACAAGAAACTTCAATAGATCAGTTAATTAAAATGGTGTCAATGATCCGGCTTATAAAGATTTAAAATTTCATAAACTAAGAAACCGGTTCATTTACATATAATTATATAAAATAAAAGACGAGAGAAAAAGAGAAATCATTCATTTGCTTAAATTTCACTCTATTTGATTTTGTTGAAATAAATATACGTTACACTTATTTTAGCATGCAAAATTCGCATCGTATTCCTAATTTTAATTTTATTTTATTTTTTTATGAGTTCAAATGAACAAAGCGTTCAAATCACAAATGCAATGGGAAAGAGTTCGCAGATAAATAAGTAGTTGATACAATTTGATAGCTGTATATGTATATAATTAAGTAATGGAGAGGGATTCAGCCAATGGGTAGCCTCTGCTGAAAGGGCTCTTAATTTTCAAACTGATTGCATTGGGCTTAGCAATGCTTACTTGTCAATATTGACAAATACTGATGCCCAGGTATAATAAACATTGAGAAAGGGGCGAAAGAATTGTAAAAAAGGTAGAGAAGGAAAAATTTATTTTTTATTTTTATTTTTATATATTGTCATTTTGAATTCGAATTTTTGTTATTCTTAATGTTTGTTAATTATTTTGAGAAATCTTTTAATTAAAAGATGTTTGTGAGGGGTCAGTGATCCTAATTAGATCAATGTCCTCATAATTATTATTATTATTAATTGAATGAAATTAAAATTTGCTATATTTGTACTTGAGACGTTGCCCATATCAAGTGAGAGCACACCAAGATTTATGTACCATTTTGTAATTCATATAATTTTGTATATATTATGATAAAATCCACAACAACTCTGCCTGCGGACAATTTATTTATAAAATTAATTGTGTCGCTAATACTGTAAGATATAATTTTGTAATTAACAAGTTTGGATTTTTTGTAAAAAAATTTTATTGTAATTTTACATGTGTGCTCTATCGCTTTTTTCAGCTCTTAGGAACTGATGATGGCATTATTTAATTAAAGCCGAAACGTTTTCTATAATTGGGAGTTTTTTATTCAGCAGAGGCTACCCATTGGCTGAATCCCTCTCCATTACTTAATTAGATAAATAAGTAGGTAGATGTATATGTGTGTGAGTGGGGGGGAGGAAGTAATACTATTGGATCCAAAGGGGGGAAGGGGCACGTCTCTTCAGACAGGGCGCCGCAAAATCCTTGGGGTCCTAACAAGATATTATCAACTATTCTTCCCAAAAATGCCCATTCTCTATCAAAATTACAAATTTTTCCCTTGAAATGTTTAATGTGAACCTTAGGGTGGTCCTTATTTTGGGTATTTTCAAAATTTTACGCTGACAGGATCATATGGTTTTAAAAGAATAAAAAAACAAAAAATATCCCTAAAGTTTCAAGTCGCTACTCAATTTTAAGCTTTAGCCGCACAGCGATGTAAGTTTACCGCATTGAACGATCAATTTTTTATTCCGGTCAAAGTAATGGTTCAACAAATTTGAAACACTGTAGACTTTATCCTTATAATATAGTATCTATCCCTAAGAATTTTTACAGATTTTTAGCTAATATAATTTTAGAGTCTATAACTTACTAACACTAAGATATATAGCAGTATTTTATCTAGCTGTAACTCCAAAATTATAATATCTAAAAATCTGTAAAGTTTCTAAAGGATATCTACTATTATAAGGATAAAGTCTAGAGAGTTTCAAATTTTTTAAATCATTGCTTTGGCCGGAATAAAAAAATTGATATTTCAATGCCAAAAACCCCCATGTTATTTAGATGGGAAATTTGCAGAAGTTAAAATTGAGATAGAGACATGAAACTTGGTGGATGTTTTTTTTTTTTTATTTATTTATTTCGAACCATATGAGCCTGTCAGCGTAAAACTTCGAAAATACCCAAAATAAGGACCACTCTACTGAACCTAAATTGCTTGATTATCTTTTGGGTTTTGTCAAATTTTAAATTAATCAACTAATAGTCATCACATTTAAAATATTCTTGACTATTAAACATTGTAGGAAGGGGCGTCTTAAGGTAGTTCTTTCGCGACAATCCACACAAAAAGTTTTACCCTCGCATTCACTCTATACATATGTACGGTGCTAAAACTTGAGGTTATGTTTTTTAACGTGACTGTACTATCTCACTCTACTACATCCTCTTTATGAATGGATCGTTTCCAAGCCATTGAATTTATATCCCCTCCCCTAAAAATGATTGCCCAAATACATTTTTTTATCAAAACTACGAGATAAAAAATTTCAATTTTTTTTTTAACTTACTCCGAATATATATTCTAACAAATATTAGTTTTTCATCAAGATGTTTAAAGTCCTTCAATGAAAAAAAATAAAATAATGATCATTTTCCCACCCTTTCCAAATCTACCATATGTAAAAAATTTCATTTTTAATTGCAATTATTTCATGTTTGGTGTGATATCGTGTAATCGTCTTCAAATTTTAACAGTCTGTTTATTATACTTTTAATGACTTATATTCCAGGTTTCAAAGACTTCTTGAATTTTTCCATTTGTGAAAGAACTATCTTAAGCGAGGGTGTGAGAGGATTATAGTACTTCGGCGACAGAGCTTAGGGTGCGGCTACTAAACTTGGTTAAATTTATTGTTTCTGATTTCTTCAAATTTTAATGAATTTGCAATAATAAATAGATAGAAGATTTGAATTTGAGTTTGCCTCTTTAATGACTTTGAGATTGTTGCAATGTATCAATTACAATGTTTTGATGAATGCAATATAACTTACGGTGAGCATGCTTTAACCTTAAAAACATGTGAGGTGTGGTTTTCGAAAATTCAAAAGTGGTGATTTCGATGTGCAAGATAAAGAACGTTCTGGTAGACCAAAAAAGTTTGAAGATGCGAAACTACAGGAGTTATTGGATGAAGACCCAACCCAAACTCAAAAACAATTGAAAAAACAATACACCGACAACAAATGATCAATTTGAACCACGCATTGATCGAAAAACGTCCAGAATGGGCCCGAAGACACGGTAAAGTGATTTTACAACACGATAACGCGCCGTCTCATAAAGCAAAACCGGTCAAGTAAGCGTTGAAAGCACTTGGGTGGGACATATTATCGCACCCGCCGTACTCTCCAGACCTTGCCCCGTCCGACTATCAACTTTTCGCATCGATGGGACACGCGCTTGCAGAGCAGCACTTCGCCAATTTCGAAGAAGTTAGAAAATGGCTCGATGAATGGTTTTGCTCAAAGGACAAACAGTTTTTTTGGGATGGCATCCATAAATTGCCAGAAAGATGGGCAAGTTGTATAGAATCAAATGGCCAATACTTTGAATAAATAAATTTTCCATTTTCTTAAAAATTACGTAGTTTTTTTTCGAAAAACCGGTAATAACTTTCCGGTACACCTAGTAAACCTTGTTAAAGGGCTCATTTGACTTCTCCGCTTCTCCCAACTTCAAATACTCTTAGTTCACCTATTTTCAATCTTATTTCTGAGAGTAAAACATAAAGAATTCTCATTTCCATTCTCTATAAACCAAATTATATTTTTAAATAGCCATATGATTTCCTTAACTACGCCCAGGCATATAATTATTGTTTTTTCACAGAAAATGTGAAAGTTGTGTGAATGTCAAATTGGAATTTATATTTTCTTATAGTATTATAACGATACATAACATATTTGAGAACTGAATTTAAGCTCATTAACTAACAATATTTTAACAGCTAAAAATTCGATTTTTTGTGATTTTCATCATTTTTCATCCAGGAATTCTAATTCTAGAATGTCCAAAATCTAATCTCTTCTTTTGTTTTGGAGATACAAACATTTTGTCATAAGAAATAATTTTATTGGAGCTTTGTTTTGTTGAGTTTACACAAAAATTTTCAATTTTATATTTATTTATTTACTTTTCTTCTTCGTGTTTAGAAATGTTTGAAACAAGAAGAAAAATCATTTTTCACCGGTCTGACTAGATACTGATATTGAGGATAAATCAAATGGCCGTAGAAAGTTACTTCTGGTGCCAAAATTTTTCCCAAACAAAGAACTGCTTAGATTTGAGGCTTTTTCGTTTCATAACTTCGAAATAATAAATAGAGAAAAATTTATAAAAAAAAACCCTCTATATGAGGGCTTTTTGGTAATTTGCTTAAGTTTAATTAATAATTACAAATAAAAGATTCACTGGTTTTTGGACAATGTTTATTATTAAATTTAAATATCAATTTCCATACAACGTTTCGTCCTTTTTCAGGACTTTTTCAAGTACTCAATTACTTAAAACATTAATCGTTGATAAAATAGTGAAACCATCGAGACAATAAATAGTTTATTCATAATATTCATCCTATAACTTATTATAGAGACAATAAAAGCATGTGTCTTCTGCTGGAATTATAAATTTTTAATTTATTTATAACGAGACTATAGTTTCGAGAGCTTTGCCCTCTTCATCAGACTATTACTTACCATTCATACATTAATTCCTGTGAATCAATTGTAATAGACTGATGAAGAGGGCAAAGCTCTCGAACTAGAGTCTCGTTATAAATAAATTAAAAATTTATAATTCCAGCAGAAGACACACTCTTTTATTGCCTCCTTCAATTTATAAAAATTATGCTACTCTCGGCAAAAAACCTTCAACACTATTTATTGTCTCGATGGTTTCACTATTTTATCAACGATTAATGTTTCAAGTAATTGAGTATTTGAAAAAGTCCTGAAAAAGGACGAAACGTCGTACGAAAATTTATATTTTACATTAATAAAAAAAAATTGTCCAAAAACCCGTGAATCTTTTATTTATTATTAAAATGGTCATGAACCAACTAAAAATAATTACAAATTTGTATTCTTTTGTCAAAATCCGCCACGGTGGGGGAGGGGGGATTAGAGGGGACCTGTATACCCGTTTGTTCCGCAGAATCTCAACTTTTTTAATCAAATAAAATAAAAAAATAAAATTCAAAAGATTTTGTTTGTTCCATTCAAAAATAGCGCATTTCCTTAATATATCATCGAACGAAGAAGGGGTTATTTGCCTTAAGATGAAATCTTTTATTCTTGGATGCGGTTGATTGACTTTTGAAAAAATTTGATACCGAACTATTCTGTCTTTTTTTTTGTTGTACCTTTTCGCATTAGAGCAGGCTATTTTTGGAACTCGATTTCGATTTTAATGATGATGATGATGATGAGGATTATGTGATGTTGCGCGTGTGTTGGTGTGCTTGTGCCTGTGCTTGTTGGTCATGCAGGGCAGGTTGTCGTCCTGAAAGACCCGGTCGATGCCGGTGGGAGCTTCTTTTTTATTTGAAGTTCATTGTACTTGGCAGGTCATTGCGCCCTCAAGCCTCAAGTCTCAAGCCCCTCTACTCTTCACTCTTCACGCGAGAAGCAAGCAAGCAAGAAATTCAACTTCTTTCCACGTTGCTGTCATACACTTCGTTTTTGTCGCTTTCTTCTTCTTTAGCAATTTTATACCAAAGAAAAAGAAAAATTTAGCCAATTTTTCGGTGTATTAAACTTTCAGACTTCAGACCCTCAAAGTTACCCTTACAACAGTTTGTAAATATAAATAAACATTTCCTTCATCCACATAACATATATGAGGCGGCTATATCAGGTCAGCTGATCAATTTACTTTCACCAATCACTGACACATTCACTACGATCAGAAGACATTCAAAATACCGAAAGATATTGAGAGATTTGAGAATGGTCACCCAAAATTAAAAAAATAATAGTTGATTTGGTGGAATAGTTGACCAAAACCATGGTTTCTGAAGAGAGCTCTCTAGTTCAGAAACATAAATTCACTTTTAATCAGTTTATGCTACTACTTCAAAATTTCTAAATAAAATGAAAATTAACTAATGAATCAGCAATCCGGTTTGGATTCTCAAATCGATGAAACAACCTTTCTGACATATTAAAAATATTCACTTCATACATTAATTCCTGTGAATCAATTGGTATAGTTTGATGAAGAGGGCAAAGCCCTCGAAACTAGAATCTCGTTATAAATAAATTAAAAATTTATTTTTCCAGCAGAAGTACATCTTTCATTGTCTCCTTCAATAATAAAAATAATTCATAACATCTCGGATCTAGTAGTAGACCAGCTCTTTTGAATTTCTTTAGTAATAAATATTTTCAATTTGTTAAAATATATTGAATCAAGATTTTTAAAGAACAAATATTGATGGAAATATGCATTAAGTGGACCCCTCAAATAGATTAAATAAATAGCTTAAATAGCCGGGTAGAGAAATATTGAATTAATATAAAAATTTCGAATTTTAAAAATGGAAGATTCCCTGTCATGGAAAATGCTGGATATCTATAAATCTAAAAGTTTTAACAAAAAAGTGGTTCAAGTAAAACATTCAAGTAAACAAAATTTCCTAGAGAATGAGATAGAAATCAAGTTTCTAGGATGAGTGGTTTTTATTTTATAAAGGAAAAACTCGAGACTTTTTGCAAATAATTACAGTTTTTCAAAACATCAACCTCATCGAGGCACGTGTTACCATTATCCAATTAAAATGAAACTTTGTTTGAATTGTAACAAATTTAATCTAGTTTAAAAATGTATAGATTGGTCTTTGTCGAAAACGTCCTTCATGGTCAAAATGGGAAAAAATCGAAAAAAGTGCGAGTTTTTGGGAAATTCAAAAGTCATTCGGGGGGGGGCTGTTTTTTGATCTTCATAAAAATTCAAACTACTGGACGAATTTTGCATTTTTTTATAATCGACGCGAAATTTTGTCCTCTTTAAATTACAAAATATGGACCGTTTTCGAGTTATAAGCGAAAAACTGGAAAAAGAGAACATTAAACCTCGAGCTCAACCCCCATCCTCGGGGACTTTTGACACACATTAACCCATGTCTAAGGGAAGAATTTAAGACCATTTCCAAAAACTCTGTGATTTTTTTTCACTGATTTGTCTAATTTGACTGGGCTACTAGTGCTAAAATGTTTTTTAAGAAGTGATTAGATTTTAGGCTTTCTACACTGTTAAAATGTCTTATCTAATTTTACTATAAAAAATGGCAAGTCCGTCCTCAAAACTTTTTAGTAAAATTACATACCAGCATTTAATCTTACAACATATTTTATACTAATATGTATTAATACAAAAAAAAAGTAAAGTTAAATTTATTTTTCTATTTTTGCAATGAGTTAATGTGATTTTACCAATATAATAGAGAATTTTTTTTACTATACGTAATCTTGTAAATGTCTTATCTATTTGTATAGTAAACATATAGTGAATTTACAATTTTTTTAACAGTGTCCGGTTTGATTGTAGAAACAGAAAAAATCTAATCGTTAGATGGAAAAGTCTAAACAAATATTGCTAATAATGAGTTGAGTTTTGGCACACATGCTCGAATAAACTGTAGCAATTTATCTAGTTTCCAAATTCTAGCAAAAATAAATTTTCATATCACAAAAATTTTTCAGAAGGTTTCCATATTTTTTAAAGACATCTCAGTTGATTTTTGAATTTCTAGCTTCAGAACTTCTAGATGAAAATACAAAATAACAGAAAAAAATCTAAGACAGAACTCATAAACGGTTTAGCTAAAAACCGGAAATCATGGCAGGAAATTCGTATAAATAAACTGAACTTTTCTACGAAGTTTCGGCTCTCTAGCTCAAATCGTTCGATGTCAAAAAATTGCCAAATCCACAAAATTTGCATAGAACGAGTCGAGAATCATTTTTCTTCAAATTATTTATATTTACGAATCTCTGTTTTGAAAATTGATGCTTAAATTAAATGAATACCCAGGAGTATTGGCCATTTTTCCCTACATAAAAAAATTACGGTGTCTCGATTTTCTCAAAAAATTTTTATCTATTTTATCGAAATGGCTTACTTATATTAATCATAATAATTTAGAGAAAGGGGTACTAATTGACTCATGTAAAATTGGAAATCATAACTAAAAAAAAAGTTTTAAACAATTAAAAAAAGACTATAAAGTAAATATACAATTTAGTAAAAAAAGAGAAATTGTCATTATTTAGATATAGAATTTGGACATAAATCTTTAAAGAAAACATTAAGTATATATTTGTATTATAAAAATATACCTAGGAAAAAAATTGCTTAAAATCTCAAAACGTGTTTTAATAAAAATGCATGACTAGTTGAGAGAATGCAGAATACAGTTAGATAGTGGTAAGCTGGACAAAAAAGAATTATTTTGGATGATTTTAAATTCTTACAGGTCGAGAGGCTCCAAAAAGGATAATAAGAATTGCTTTTAGAAAGAAAAATATTTACTATTTAGGTATTAGTGATACAACATAAACAATTAAAACTTAGATAACATTACTGAATAATAAATAATTAACAATATTTTCAGATGTGTCTGTTTAATTCAATGTCATAGAGTATTTAAAATATTTTCGTAATTGGAAATAAGAGTTCTTATGGTTATTAAAAACCAATTATGTGGGAATCTAAGCTTGGTACCCTTGCTAGAAGGAGCCTATACCAGGCGGCCCCAAATATTGCTCTCGCTCAAAAAATTTAATTTAATTTTATTTAATTATTTATATTTATTTATTTTTTACTTTACCTTTACAGGGGATGGACAAGTATTGTTATCGTGTATGAAAAAGGTGTTTTTTGCTTCGTTTTTTTGAAATAACTCAAAAAGGGCTAAATCTATTTTTAATACAAAAATTTCAGCGAAACCATGGCGTTTTGGTCTACAAAAAGTATCGAAAAAATTATATTTTTTGAGATATTAATTATTTTGTCAAAATGTCTGTTAGTGCGTTAGTACGTGAGTTACCGAATTTTTATGGACGGACTATCTCAAAAACTAGTGTGAATATCAAAACCAAATTTCAGATGTAGTTTTAATTAAAATTATAATATTTTCTAACTAAAAAAACAAGAAAAATGAAATATACTATAAAATGAAACCTATAATTAAAAAAGAGAGATATTATTTTCTTTCGGGGCCCAAAAGTGGGGGGGGTTAAAAAAACTATCAATATAAGTTGTAGACTCTTTAATCGATTTGTACGAATTTTCGCAAATATGCACCCTATATAACCTTATGAAAATGACTCACTATTTTAAATTGATAGAAACCAAAAAAAGAAGGGGGAGGTTAAAAAAAATATTCTCAAAAAAATATCTAAGAAAGCTGATATTTCTAATTAAATAGTCTCACAATTAAAAAGAGATATTATTAATTGATAATGAACCCAAAATTAAGAGGGGGGTGGATTCTTTCGTAAATAATTATAAATTAATTCAATATTAAATATAAGAGGGGACCCAAGGTGTATGGTAAAATCATGTGGATGGCCCATCAGTATATTTCTTTCTAGTGGATACCTATACAGGTCCTAAAAATAATATCCAAACATGATTTTTTTTCTGTACCTACGATAAATCAAGAAAAGAAGTTCTTAGGAAGTTAATTCTGATGTCAACATTTTTATATTTCCAAAACAAAGAACTTCTTAGATTTGGGGCAGCCTAGCTTTAGAATTTCCATTTAATAAATACAAAAAATCAGGAAAATAAAATGAAATTTTTATAGTATATGGGAAGTTATCTAATGTGGTTGTAGCTAATTTGTCAAGCGTTTGAATTAGAAACTGCATCTCTATACCAATTTTCAACTATTTATCCCAAACCGTTCACTGACAAAAAAGTTGCCAAATAACTAAAATTTGTAGAAAGTTGTCCCTTTTCTCTCCAATTTAGGTACCTATTTTTTCCTATTTTTTCAATTAAATTTAAAGCCTCTGCTCGATTGACAGGTCTAGCGGGTAATAAAAAATAATATATGAAAATATGAAATGATTTTAGATTAAATTTAATTTATTTTTTAGAAGGAGCAGCATCTATGGGTCTTTGACAGATCCATGTATTACTGAAGAGTATATAGTGATTACAAGAGGGTGGAGAGCAGAAAGAGCATCTCTACACCCTTTTGAGGTTCTTGAAGAAAGCAGGAGGGAGAGTTCCACCCCGAGAAGATGGAGATAAACGAATCAAGTGGTTCGATATTTCTCCAATTTGACCGCGAAGGGGTGGTTGAAATCACTGCATCTTGTACTGCGGCTAAATCAAGCTTTTGACGTAATTATTGATTTTATTTGATTAAATTAAAACTAAGTTTTAATTTTGAAGCTACAGGCCTGAAAAAGAGGGGACGGACAGAATTTTTCACTTTCACATTTATATTCTATAGAAAAGCTTGTTTTATATTTTATAGAAGAGCTTGTATCTCAGAGATGAAAAAAAGTTAATTTCATTTTGTAACTTCTAGGTGGAAGGAATCAATGCCCTTAATAGCTGGAAACCGGATTTAGGACATAAATTCGAATATTGTGGTCCTCAGAGGCCAAAAAGGGGCCGAAAATCCATTGGTCAGTACGTATGTACTCACTCCCCCCCCCTGCGTTTTGCAACCATAAATCTCAGAGCTACGAAATTTGAAGCTTAAGCTCAAATGGGCTAGGAGTATAGCAAGCTTTTGGTTGAAATCGGAACACCGGAAATGGATATTGACATAAAAGATTTTTCGTTTTTTTTTTTTTATTTTCTCAAAAACGGCACGAACGATATTTTTTAAATTGGTGTACATATCAAGTAAGTTATAAGTCGTGTATAAATTTTAATCCGTTTGAAATAAAGGAAGGGAGTGTAAATTATTATATGATTTCAAATAGGTAAGAATGTGTAAGTCGTGTGGTGAACACTCCAGTTAATTTTGTTATGCAATCATAAAAATTATTATATAAATATTTTTAAATCGATTTTTGAAAAAAATCTTTTTATTTCGTGATAATCTTCAACAGTTTCTATTTTGTTGGCTAGTTTCTTTTCAAGCAAGAGCTAATCGCATGTCAACATTAAAACGGTTTCTATAGCTTTCTTTTTGTTATGGAGAATTGATGAGAACCATAATTTACATACAGAGAAGTCTTCCTCATGCAAAAACATTTTAATTTTACTTAAATTCTATACAAAAAAATTCTTCGACTCAAACATTCCAGATGAATGATACTGTAAACGAGTTTAAAAATGTTTCATTATAAACCTTCAACTAATCTACTTCTATAATTCATTTAAAAAAAAATAATTTCATTAAATGAAACAATTCTTTTAAAAACAATTTCAAAACATTTATTAAATTTCCAAACGTTTCGGGAAAATTCTCTCTTTATCAAAAAATAGTTATTGTGATCTTATAATATTATCTTATTAACTTATTTAGATAAACCATATATCTACCTATGGTAAAGTAATGATTTTTAAATTTTCTTTATTATATTATATAAAATTATTATTATTATTACTATTTTCATTAATTTTAGCCAAAAATCACCACATTAAAGAATGCTGCATTTTTAAAGGGGTTTTAAAACTACAAAGCTCAAAATATATAAACCTTAAGTTTCAATTGGGCTCAATTAATTACTTTTACTACCAATATATTATGTTGATGGATGTAATGTTTTTTTTTAAGTTCAATATGGAAGTACATAATAATCTTGGCCTCCACCTCCTAGAGCATCTACAATCTACAAAGCTCAAAATATATAAACCTTAAGTTTCAGTTGGGCTCAATTAATTACTTTTACTACCAATATATTATGTTGATGGATGTAATGTGTTTTTTTTTTAAGTTCAATATGGAAGTACATAATAATCTTGGCCTCCACCTCCTAGAGCAATGATTTCCAAACTTTTTTTGACAGCCTACCCTTATGACAAAAAAAATCATAAATTGTACCCCCCCCCCGTCTCCGTGTGTGTGTGTGTGTGTCAAAAATATTTTTTTTTTCAAGAAATAAACAGAAAAATGCAAAAAATCAAGTTATTTTTTATTTATTTATTTTAAATGCAATTGATAAACTGCAAGAGGGTAGAAAGTATTTTGAAGTGAAATGTGGCCTACCCCCTAGAATTTTTTGCGAACCCCTCGGGACAAACGTACCCCACTTTGGAGATCACTGTCCTAGAAAAGAGCCCGAATGCGAGCAGCTCTCTAGGTTGTCTACGTTACAGGCGGCGACCCCATGATATATTCCTCCTATTTTTTATGAAGTGATTGTGTATATGGATTCAAATAATTAGAGAATTAAAAACACTATAAAAAGTTTCTAGAACTATCTACATTTGTGTGTTCACTTAGAAATGTATGAAACACCCGATGGATTAGTTCTAACCCGAACACAGTATCAATACTTTTCACTGTTGTTGTTGTTTTTTGCCTATTTGTCTATTGTCTTGAGAAATGTCTAAAATATGAGGAAAAAATTTTTTTAGCATGATTATTCTGAGTTCAGTTTTGTGTGAACTCTGATACTCCGCAATAACTTAAGAGCGGAAAGTTCTAGAAAATCATTCTTGGCTAAAATGATTATATTTCTAAAACGAAAAACTGATTAAATTTTGGACTTTCTATCTTGAGAAATACGTCTTAAAAACTCAGAAAATCAGGAAAAATCGAATTGTCGAGGAGAGAACACTTTTAGCCGAGGGGTGAACCGCGACCTAATATCGTGTACACTTTCATTTCCAAGTAGAAGACAATAGATGAAGGGTCATTATCCAATGAATTACAAAATAATTCCACATAATTCCAAAGACGAGAATCGCGGTTCACACCTCGCTTTTAGCTAATAAGCTGAAATGTAGCTTTCAGGTTTGTATTAATAAACTACACTTCACTGTCGAGTTTCAACTTTCTAGATCAACATCTGTTCCCTTTTGCGGAGATTGATATAAATTTATTACTTCTACATGTACCATACTCATTTCCATGCGTTAGCGATTATCCCCCTTCAAAGTAATTTTCCTGGGTAAATTGTTCACATAGATGGTTTCCCAATACCTTCCCCTCCACAATTCTTTCGTCCAAGGTTTAAATTATGTAAATTATTAACTATAATCCAAATTTTCAATATTTACTAATTTGTTACTATTTAGTATTTAGATCAATCTCCAATTATATTTCAGGGCCATTATTAAAGATAATTAATTAATTCACATACGTCTTTTATGGCCCTAATTGAAAAATACTACTCAAGAATCTTCCTAGTGTGTGAAAATTATTATAGACAATACAAATACCAGAGATGATGATGGGAAAATAAAATTCTAAGGTCAAACCTAAAAATTTCGAGTGATTACTAACAAAATAGTGTTATAAAAGAAAAAATTATATATATAGTATTTAATTAAGTTTTGAGAATATTTAACTTTTCCTAATAAAATTTTATTCTCAAAAAACATTGGAATTTCAATTGGCTTAGAAAATTTTAATTCCTGATAATTTTTCCGCTATCTCTTTCCGAAATATTTTATATAGCTATAATATATCTAGGGGCACGGCAGTGCAGTTTTAATTATTTTTTATTCCCCCCTCCCCTCTTTGGTCACTCTCACTTTCACATGGAGAGTCATTTTCGTAAAGTCATTTAGAATGGATATACGAAATTTCGAACAAATCGATCAAAGGGTCTAAGGTTTATATTTATAATTCTATTTTTTAACCCTCTATTTTGGTCACCTAAAGAAATAAAGACGCTCTTTTTTATTATAGGATCCTTCATACTATATTCCGTTTATTTACTTACAGGATATGGCCAAGTATTGTAATCGTGCATGAAAAAAGTGTTTATTCTTATTTTTTTAAAAATATCTCAAAAACGGCTGAAACTATTTTGATTAAAAAAATTGAGCGAAACCATGACATATTAACTGAAGGTTTTCTACATTTTATTCGATTACGACTCTAATGTAGGGAATTTTGTCAAATATTGAGTGAAAATAATATTTGAACTTATATATTTCTAACTTGAAATAATGATATTAAATAAATTTTAATTTTCTCATTAATATATCAAAGAATAATTGATACGTCAACAAGAATTATTTTGACCGGCATCTAACATACATGCTAATAGATCTAGCGCTCTGGACTGGGAGATCGAGTATATAACATCTGAGATTTCCAATTCACTCGGTGATCCATCCGAATGTCTAGCGGGCTATACGCGAAATGACGTTGGATTGTAGCTAAGTGGATTACATCTTTTTCTCTCTTGGTCCAGACTTAATACTCCGCAGACTCCAATAGCGTAATCCGCAGTAGTCTCGCGAGATAAAAATATCTTTTTTTCAAATCAGCGCGGTCAAAATAATTCTTGTTGACGTATCAATTATTCTTTGATATATTAATGAGAAAATTAAAATTCATGACATATTAGTCTACAAAAAAGTGCTAAAAAGTGAACAAATTATATTTTTCGAGATATTAACTGGTTTGTCAAAACGTGCGCGCGTTACCAGATTTTTCTGGGCACACTAGCTCAAAAACTAGCGTAAATATCAAAACGCAATGTCACATGTAGTTTAGGAGCATTGAGATTAAGAGCTGATTAGATTTTGGTTGAAATCGAAAGAAAATTAAAGGGGGGGGGAGCTAAATATTAAAATTATATAAGATTTTCAAACTAAAAAACCCGAGAAAAATGAAATATACCATAAAATGATCCTATAATAAAAAAGAGAGTTAATATTTTTTTCGGGGCCAAAATTGTGGGGGGGGGGGCGGTCGAAAAATTAAAACTATATCAATATAAATCATAGAGCCTTTAATGTAAGACGAAATTTTGCACATGAACCCTATACAACCTTATGAAATTGATTCACTATGTGAAATTGAGGGTAGAGTGTGTGTGTGGGGGGGGGGGGGATATTTTCAAACAAAAATCGAAGAAACGTGATCACATACTACTAAGGGGTATTTGTGCCTGTCTGTTTGTTTGTACCTATGTCCGTCCCCCAGAGGGTAGGGGTTGGTGTCTAGGAGTTGGGGTTAGAAGGTGGGGTCCAAGGAGCTATTAAAGGGAATTTGTGCCTGTCTCTGTAAGTACCTATGTTTTTTTTATGAAAATGATGAGAGAATGAGTTACACCAAAAAGGTGCAACCCCTAAAGGCCTGGGTTGGCCCCTCCATCGTGAAAAGAAGAAGAAAGAATTTTATGGACGGGGGTCGAAGGTATCTGTGGATACGGGTCTTAAATAGCTGAAGGTTATAAATCGCGGGAAAGATGGTGGCAGGGAGCGAGTTCCAGTTTCTGGGGGTCATAGGGATAAAAGAGTTGGCGAAAGCGCTTGTTCGATTTTTATCCAATTTGACAGCGAAGGGGTGCTGAGCGTTCAAAAACCGCGTGTTTCTCGTAAAGAGGGCTTTAGGGGGGATAATTGATTTCAGCTCGACTGAACAGACACCGTGATAGTATCTGTAGTACAGGGAAAGGGCAGAAACGGCTCTTCAGTGAGCCAGGGAGTCGAGCGAGTTGGTTAGAGACGGGTCTCCTATTAGTTTAATTGCTCGCTTCTGAATCGCATCCAGTGTAGCAAGAGAATGATTGGAGGCACCCCTCCACAATGAGAGCCATATTTGAGACAGGGACGAATTTGAGCCTTATACAGTATAAGAAGTTGATTGGGAGTATAACAGCGTCTAGACCTAAATAGGAGACCAAGATTGCTTGTTTCTATGTTTGTTTGTCCGTCCCCTCAGGGGTGGGGGTTACGGTCCAGTGGAAAGATGGAGGTCCAGGGGGCGAGGGGTTTAGAGGTGGGGAATCAGGGAGGTGGTGTCCAGGGGGCTACTAAAGAGGGCCTGTGTCTGTTTGTTTGTACCTATGTTTGTACAAATGTCCGTCACCCCAGGGTGTGGGGGTGGTGTCTAGGGGTTGGGGTTGGAAGGTGGGGTCCAAGGGGCTACTAAAGGGCATTTCTCCCTATGTCTTTACCTATATCACATACTAGTATAAAGGGCATTTGTGCCTGTCTCTGTATGTACCTATCGTTCTATGTTTGTTTGTCCGTTCCCCAGGGGTAAGGATTAGGGTCCAGTGGAAAGGTGGAGGTCCTGGGGGCGAGGGGTTTAGGGGTGGGGGGTCAGGGGGGTCCAGGGGGCTACTAAAGGGGGTTTGTGCTTTTGTCTGTACCTATATATATACAAGGGGGTGTGGGGTCCAGGGGGGTAGGTTTACTGGGGTGGAGGGTGATCAGAGGTGGGGAAGAAGTTCCGGGGTTGGGGAGAGGGTCGGTGGGATGGGGAGTGGTTGGAGATGGAGGAGAGGGAGAGTTCAAGTGACGGGGGGTCCAGGGTGCGAAGCCCCTTGGCTGGCAAGAGGCCCACCCAAAGCGGGCTTTGCAGCTACTATTTCTAATAAAATAGCCTCACAATTAAAATAATCTCCATTAAAGAAAAAATATGAAAATATTATTTAAATCTAATGGTTAGTTTAAAAAGGTAAATCAAAATTGAAACTCACTTTCGACGAGGGTTGCTCAGAGAATTCACTTTCATTCAGAGTCGACGGATGTATTGATTATTCACTACATTCGACTGAAATAGAATATAAGAAAATAAATTAATATAAGATATAAAATAAACAAAGCTAGTAATAAGCTTGGGTTTAGAAATCATACACACACACACGGATACATATCTTAGAAGCGCTCACCTTCGAATTCTCATCTTTCTGATCGATTGATTTTATAAAATTTAAACACAAATGAATAAATATCTATAAGCATTCAAAAATAAAACTTTTCCAAGATTGATTATCGAAAACTCGAAAGGAAAATTAATCAAAATTGCATTGAAATTGGGGCGTCGGTAATGGCGTCGACTTCAACAATCAAATGGGCTATTGTGTGTGTGTATGTGTGTGCTCGATCAAAGAATATTACAGTCTCTCTGATTTCATGTAACAGAGTTCAAAAATATTTTCAAACAAAAATTGAATCAAGATGCTATTTCAAATATGGTAAAATAGTCTCATAATTAAAAGGAGATATTATTAATATCTAATGAGCCCAAAATTAAAGGGGGGGGGTTCTTTTGTAAATAATTATAAATTATTTTAATTCAATATTAAATATAAGCGAGGACCCAAGTTTATGGTTGAGATAGTAAAGTTTAATTTTAAATATTGTTTTTCTTATTGTTTATTTATATTGTTGTTTTGTTGTTTAAAAATCTTTATCGTTTTAACATTAATTTATATATTTATATACTGTTTAATAAAGGCTAATTTATTGAAGCTAATTTTTTTCAATGGTAAAATAATGTGGACGGCCACATCAGTTTATTTTTTATTTGTATTTTAGTTTGAAAATTTTTTTTAATTTTAATTTTTTAAAATCTCTTCTTAGCTTAATTTTAGGTTCGATTTTTACCAAAATCTAATCAAGCTCTTTTAATCTCAATACACAAGACCTACATGTGAAATTTCATTTTGATATTCATACTCGTTTTTAAGCTAGAGCGAACACACAGTGCGTATTAACAGACATTTTGAGAAAAAAATTAATATCTCGTAAAATATAATTTTTTCAATGTTCACTCTATAAAAGGCTTTTTTGGGGACCAAAACCCCAAGGTTTCGCTCAATTTTAAATTATTTATTTTAAATATTTATTTGTTTATAGTTGTCATTTAACTAGTAAGCATGAGGCGTGCGAGTGAGACCTCATAAATCAAGGGGGCCCACGTGGGCGCCTGCAGGATTATTTTCAGCGGTGTCTATCTGGATCAACAGACTATACTTAAAAACTATTAAATATAATTTATAATAGTACATCCTTATAATTATAGGTAGACATATAGTATGTCATTTCTTCTCTGAGAAATCGATTTGCTTCAACTCACAAAAAACATGCAGCTCCAGCCAGAAAATATGAGAAAATTAAACAAATCTTCATTTTTAGCCATGGAAGAAGATATAGATAAGCTTGGCGGAGGTTTTCTATATAATTTTATTGCCGATGCAACCACGTGGTACGAGATGTTTAAATAGATGAAGCGAGTGAGGCCTTAAATGAATCCCTTGTTGAATAGGCAGATTTGATTGCTCAGGCCACCCCTTTTCGCCCAGCGGTATGCGTACATGTATAATACATTACGACGAGTCAAGACGTGGAATCGGTCAATGCGATGTGAAATTCGAGACTAAGCGGCCTGTGCATACTCAGTGTTCACAAGAAAAGAGTAGACACTGAATTCATTGACAAGGTGATGAAAAAATTTGGGCAGCAACCTAGATTCCTTAAGTTTTTATTCAAACAGTGACTTAATAAAAAAAATTATTTTTTAAACTTTTTCTGTGTATTTTATTTCATGAAGGGGATGGGGGGTGCAAGTGCACCTCCTTCTTGCACTCCCTTACCGGCGCCAATGGGACCCCAAAATTCAGCTCTCAAAATAAAAAAAATATTTTAATTTTAATAATTGTGATAATATTTAGTGTAATTAGTGAAAATATTTAGAGAGGAGCCTCAAAAATGAACTGCGTGAATTTTATGTATATGTAAAACAAAGGGTACAAAAGGAAAAGGTTTCGCTTTGCTTTACTCAAAAAAATGCAAATTTTTCAAAAATGTTTAATAAAAAAAAAATTATCTTAAATTTACTAGGAAACATTTTAATTTAATTTAACTTACCTATATTTTATTTTTCTAGCTATCTGTGATAATATTTATTTTATTGATTATTCTATTTATTATTTATTTACAAAATGTATTCAGAAATTCCAGACAATAATGACCTTAGCAGTCGATGCGCCTTTAAATCCCCAAAAATAATAATAATCAAAAATTCAATTTCCTCTCCGCCTCTGAGGATCGTAGGATCAAAGCGGTAGAGGATAGCTTGTTTTTTTTTTTATCAAATTCCAAATGATTAATTTATTTTTCTCAAATGTTTAATGGAACTGTTGGGGGGGGGGGCAAAATTGGAAGGGGATCAAAAAATGAATATTTAGGCCCTTGGACCAAACTCAAGCAAATTTTTTATACATAATCAATGGGCTCCTAGAAGTCAATAAGTGCAAAAACTTTGGTTGAGTTTAGTCCAAAGGCCTAGATTTTCATTGTTTGACCTCCCCACAATTTCGTGCAGTTAGTTTTTGCATTTTTAGTCTTCTGGGAGCCCGCTGAATATGTATACAAAATCTGGTTGAGTTTGACCCAAGGGCTAAGAATTTCAATTTTTTTGCCCTCCCCCCTAAATGATTAAATAATTTTATTAAATATTACTAGCTGCAAGGCCCGTCTTCGGTGAGCATCTTGCTAGCCAAGGGGCTTCGCCCCCTGGACCCCCGTCACTTGAACACTCTATCTCCATCTCCAACCTCTCTCCATCCCACCGAACCTCTCCCCAACCCCGGAACTTCACCCCCGCCTCTGATCACCCTCCAGCCCCGTAAACCTACCCCCTAGAATCCCTACTCATGGACCCCGAATTCCGTGGACCCCAAACCCCCACCCCTGTGGGGACGGGTATACAAACATAGAAACATAGGTACATAGAGAGACAGGGACAAATGCCCTTTAGTACCCCCTGGGCCCCCAACTCCCACCCCCTGGGGGGGGGGGACATAGATAGTTACAACCAGAGACCGGCACAAATGCCCTTTAGTAGTATGTGATATATAAGAGAAGGGCCAGGCGTATGGTAAAATCATGTGGATGGCCACATCATATTATTTTATCTAAATCAAAATGATTAATTTATTATTCTCAAGTGTTTAAT
Source organism: Forficula auricularia (assembly GCA_024734495.1). Classification (NCBI taxonomy): domain Eukaryota; kingdom Metazoa; phylum Arthropoda; class Insecta; order Dermaptera; family Forficulidae; genus Forficula; species Forficula auricularia. Next base: position 330,291 of record JALMQS010000690.1, on the reverse strand, counting down.
GGAACTGCATTAAATAGGTTAAACCCTGATCAGTTTCAAATTTGACGCGTTTTTTCTTTCTTACTCGGAGCGAAAAGTTTCGACTCTTGGTGGCGAATTGACTCATGGAACGCGACCTCTTGCGCTCGCTTGCTATGTTGTATTCTTTTCCTATTGCAAGCATCAACTAAACTCTAATCTTCCAACAATCTTGATCTAATTCACAAATTAATTCTTCTAATTTATTCTAGTAGGTATTCACTTTTATTCCCCATTAAATTGATTTGTTTTTCATTTTATAATTGTTTTAAATTACAAATTGTATCGGTAACTTTCTAAATCCGAATGGAATAAATAAATTGTAAATTCCAAGTTTTGCCCCCTCTCTTAATTAGGCCCAAGAAATCAATAATCTTAATAAAAATGAATCCATCTTTAGTTTAAACTTGGGTGAGTTTTCTTTTGTTTCTAATGAATGTTTTTTTATTCTAATTAGCATAATCTAATTCATCATGTCGGCCGAACAGCAACAGTTTTTCTTAAAATGGAACGATTTCCAATCAAATATGGTGTCTTCATTTAAACATTTAAGAGACGAGAAGAGCTTCACCGATGTTACCCTCGCTTGTGATGGCCAGACTTGTAAAGCCCATAAAATGGTCCTCTCGGCGTGTAGTCCTTATTTTAAATCCTTATTAGAAGTAAGTATTGCGAGGAGACAACAGAAATGCCTGCCATTCCTCGAAACAGACAATCCACATTCGATGACGTTTTTCACTTTTTTTTATTTCGATTTTCCTTTTTTCATTTCAATATGGCTTTAAAAGTCCCAAAAAAAAATAATAATATTTAAACTTATTTGTATAAATATTTTCACTTTAACATAGGCAGTATAGGGAAATAAACATCTTTTTTTTAAAAATCTTAAAAATGGCTAAAACTATTTTACTTAAACGTAATTACGTCGTTAATTATGTAGAAAAAAAGACTTTGAAAAATTTATATTTTAACAGATATTAATTATTTTGTCAAAATGTCTACTTTTTTCCGTGATATGTCGTCAATTCACTTATCAGTCCGTCTCAAAAATTTACTTCAATCTTAATAAAAATAAAATTTTTGAAATTTCTTTTTGATATTCATAATGGTTTTAAGAGCTATAAATTTGACCCTTAACAAAAATCACGGAAAAAAGAAGACATTTTGGCAAAATAATTAATATCTGTTAAAATTTAATTTTGTCCATGTCTTCTTTTTTCTATATATTTATGAGGCAGTCCAAGATTAAAAAAAAAAGGAAGATAATTTAGACTATCTTTTTATTCATAAACCAACGTTTCGGAGGCTTATTCCCTCCTTCTTCAGGTTTTAAAAAGTCACTGAAGTGTCACAATAGATTTCCTTCACTGACTTTTCTTCTGGGTTTTGAAAAGTCAGTGAAGGAAATCTATTGGGACATTTCAGTGACTTTTCAAAACCCTGAAGGAGGGAATAAGCCTCGAAACGTTGGTTTATGAATAAAAAGATAGTCTAAATTATCTTCCTTTTTTTTTAATTTTGGACTGTCTCGTTTTTCACTTTTTTTTTTATTTCAATTTTCCTTTTTTCATTTCAATATGGCTTTAAAAATTTCCAAAAAATAATATTAATAATATTTAAACTTATTTTCTATTTGTATAAATATTTTGACATATGCATCTTATGGGGAAATAAATATCTTTTTCTTTTTTTTTTTAATATCTTATAAATGCCTAAAACTATTTTATTGAAACGTAATTACTTCCTTAATTATGTAGAAAAAAAGACTGAAAAATTTATATTTTAACAGATATTAATTATTTTGTCAAAATGTCTACTTTTTTCCGTCCGTTTTAAATGTAAATATTTGACCCTTAACAAAAATCACGGAAAAAGTAGACATTTTGACAAAATAATTAATATCTGTTAAAATTTAATTTTGTCCAAGCCTTTTCTATATATTGATGAGGGAGTCCAAAATTAAAAAAAAGAGGAAGATAATTAAAACTATTTTTTATTTATAGACCGACGTTTCGAGGCTTATTCCTCCTCCTTCAGGGTTTTGAAAAGTCAGTGAAGGAAATCCATTGTGACACTTCACTGACTTTTTAAAACCTTGAAGAAGGAGGGAATAAGCCTTCGAAACGTCGGTCTATAAATAAAAAGATATTCTAAATTATCTTCCTTTTTTTTTAATCTTGGACTGCCTCATTAATATATAGAAAAAGAAGACTTGGACAAATTTATATTTTAGGAGATATTAATTATTTTCTCAAAATGTCTACTTTTTCCTTGATTTGTCGTCAATTCAATCAGTCCGTCTCCAAAAATTACTTCAATCTTAATAAAAATAAAATTTTTGAAATTTCATTGTGATATTCATGTTGATTTTAGAGCTAAAAATTTGACCCTTAACAAAAATCACGGAAAAAAGTAGTATTTTGACAAAATAATTAATTATTTTTAAATTGAAATGTTTTTATAGTCACAAACTAATAAAAGACAATAATTTTATTTAATTATTATTATTTATTTTATTAATTCACTAAACAGTTTCAAATTTTACTACTAGTGAAGATGGTCAACCAATGGTGACCGAAACTGTTTAGTGAATTAATAAAATAAATAATAATAAACAGAATATGTATACAAAATTTGGATGAGTTTGGTCGAAAGGGCTAGAATTTTCATTTTTGACCCCCCCCCATTTTGGGTGGTTAGTTTTTGCATTTCTAGCCACCTGGGTGTCCACAAAATATGTATATGAAATTTGGTTGAGTTTGGTCGAAAAGGCTAGTATTTTCATTTTTGACCCTCTCCCTCCCCCCATTTTGGGTGGTTATTTTCAAATTTTTTTAAGAAAATTACTTCCTCTACAATTTTGCTTTGAATGTAATTTGCCATAAAATATACAGTTTAGGAGTTTTAATCAATTAAGTGATTTTACTGTATTTTTTGACATCTTCAGGGGTCGATTACCCCTAAAAACAACTCGATTTGGCGAATAAGAGTTTGACTTTCGGGGTGTGTGCTGATCACACTATAGTATGGGATATTTTATTTGGGTTCTGAAATCAGCTTCCAAAATGGTCATTAGCTCTTAGACTATAATGGTTAGTTTAAAAAGGTAAATCAAAATTGAAACTCACATTCGAGAAGGGTTGCTCAGAATTCACTTTCATTCAGAGTCGACGGATGTATTGATTATTCACTACATTCGACTGAAATAGAATATTAAGAAAATAAATAAATATAAAATAAACAAAGGTAGTAATAAGCTTGGGTTTAGAAATCACACCCGCACGGATACATATCTTAGAAGCGCTCACCTTCGAATTCTCATCTTTCTGATCGATCAATTTTATATAATTTCATCACAAATGATTAAATAGCTATAAACATTCAAAATTAAAACTTTTCCAATATTGATTATCGAAAACTCGAAAGGAAAATTAATCAAAATTGCATTGAAATTGGGGCATCAGTAATGGCGTCGACTTCAACAATCAATTGTGTGGGCTTGATCAAAGAATACAGACTCACTGATCTCATGTTCCAAAGAGTGCAAAAATATTTTCAAACAAAAATCGAATAAAGATGCTATTTCAAATATGGTAAAATAGTCTCACAATTAAAAGGAGATATTATTAATTGCTAATGGGGCCAAAATTAAGAGGGGGACGGGGCTTATAAATTATTTTAATTCAATATTTATTTTTTTATTTATTCTTCCCAGTGTATTTATTTATTTATTTTTATTGTTTGGACAACATGCTGTATTTCCTTTTTTACTTTATTTTTGTTATTATTATTATTATTATTTTATTCTTGCTCGCACTCTCGATCGAGCTGCCAAGCTGAGCAGACCTCTTATAATCCTATTATCTCATATTAATATTATATACATTGTAAAGTGCATTGGAATACATTTATTTTACTTTTTTCTTTCTTCATTTTCCTCACTGTTTTTCTTTGTTTTAAATAATTATCCCTAACCAGTGAACAGTCCCATATCGACCAGGGGCAAAAGTCATGGGATGCCTAAATAAACATGTGATCAAAATTTCGGTATCTAACAAACCATCTGAATAGTTTTGAGTAATAAGATGATGGTTTGTTAGATACATTCTAATAAATTTTTTTCTATCTGAATACAGTTATGAGTAAGATAGAAAAAAATTATTACAATGTACTTAACACTTTAGACTCTTGCGGAAATTTTTAAAAAATTTTGACTGAAACAGCGAAAATCAATCAATACTTGAAAATGTCACGTAACCAATATTGAAACGTCATCAAAGTCGATTGTCATATTTTCGGCTCTTTGAATTTTCCCTACGTTTATATTTCCCTCTTATCTTGTTAGAAATTCATTATGAATTTACTTCTTTAAAATTGATAAAATATATTTTTTTTCTTCCGACTTGTTTTTTTAACGTCTTTGAAATGCAACTTAAGCTGTTTCTTCTGGCTCAATAGCAGCCATTGTTCTTTCTTGCTTTTATCCAAGTTCGCAGATTAATATCTTTTAAGTCTTTAAAAAATGATTAAATTTTTATTTAGGTCCCACTCTACAACACTAAATATCATCTATGTATAATATATAGATTTTTTTGAGTCAAAAATATCCATTGGGAAATTAGAAAATTAGTTAAAATATTTTAATCTATTCAAAACATTATAATTTAATTTGAAACTGATAATAATAGAAAATGTAATTTATTTTGTATTTACGCCATGATTTATTTATTTTCGAAAAGCTATGAAGCATGATAAAGTCCAAATGTACGAATCATAAAGAATGTTTTATTATCTGATATTTCTCTGCAACTTATAAACAAAAGCATAAACAATTTATACTTAATTTAGTAATCTACTAGCAGTAAAACTTTTTAGAATAAAGTGATAATAATTTGTTTTTTACCAGGTGATTCACCCTACCCCTTTATTTAGATAACTGAGCGGGATTACAAGATGAGATAAATTTCATTATCAAATGCTATTCGAAATATTATTTGATGACATTTTCGATTTTCCAGAACAAACCCCAATACTGAAGTAGCTCCAACGGTCGTCCATAGGATCAAAATTTCACATGGGAATATAACTTGAATAGGTTATTGTTGGGTATATTATTTTATTAGTATTATCATTTAAAATATTTCCTTCTTTAGTCTTTATGGTCACCAGAAATTTTTTTTGAGTTGGACTATCATGGGGAGATTAGAAAATTGCTTAAAATATTTTAACCGCGATTGGAATTAGGTGTACATCGTCTTTGGAATTACTTTGGAATTCATTAGATAATCTATTGTCTTCTACTTGCAAATGAAAGTAGAAGTAGCGTGTACACGATTTTAGGTCGCCGTTCACCCTTCGATTTTAACTTATTTACGTTGTTTCGGGATCTAATTTGATGTAATTTTTCAAGTGATAATAATTATAGCTGATTAAGAGTCAATTCAGTTCCATTTTAACCTTCTTTTCTAATTAATTATCAAAGAGATATAAAAAACTTTTTCCATAAGTAATGATTTTTTTCCATCTGCCGATCATGTTTCGATGTCGAAATAAAGGGGCTGCATGGCTGGTCTGAAATCACGCTGTATATTCTTATATTTGTCAGACATATAATGCCACCGACAAGAAAACATTGGAAATTTATATCTCTTGTTTCTCTAGTGAGTTCCAAATTCCAAAATCTCCTTTAGGCTTCTGCTATTAATTACAGTGGGATTCAAGAAGCTGTAAATAAGTCAATGACGCGTGATATCATAGTCTGGTCATTCATCCATATGCATCATCTATTTAACTTCACTAGTTTCAAGAAACCAATGCCTTTGTCTAATATTTATTATATATGTTACGCCTAATTTTTTAATTTGCCTAAACATTTTGCCGAATTTATGAATAAAATAAATCCCTTGCTGATTTCTGAAAATAAAAAATGACATTGACGACTTTAATCTAGTGGTAATTTATGTAAGGAAATCAAACTATTTATATCTAAAATTTTATTTATCTAAACTAAACAAAAGTGCATATCTAAATTATGCGCTTTTATTATAAAATAAAACTTTTATTATCGAGGTAAAATATATTTTCTAAAAATTACATTTTTATTTTTTTGGTATATGTGCTGCCACTTAAATATCTCTGGTCTGGCATATGTTTAAATTAATATATAAATTTTGCTTATTACTTGAAATCGTCAATGATCTTAATCATATTACACTGGGATGTAAAATGATTAAAAATAAAATTGATAAATTTATTTACAAAATTCGACACCACACGAATTACCTATAAATTTGGAATACCTTCTATTCTACCTTTTCAATAATAAAGATGAATTATCTAGAATAATTTTAAAATTTATAATATCATTAAAACTTGATATTTAAATATATTACTGGAAGCAAAAAATAAGTATAAAGATAGATAAATATAAATTATGAAACTGGCCAAATGGATTTTTTCCGAGGCCATAAAAAAATAAGCTGACTTGTTCTGATGTGGCCATCCACTTGACTTTACCATACAACCTGGCCCATAAAATTATTTATAATCATGTAGGGGGTGGGTTAGTTTTTGCATTTTTATACTTCTGGTGTCCCACTGATTATGTATACAAAATTTGGTTGAGTTTGGTAAATGGCCAAGATTTTCGTTTTTTGACCCTACACCCCCCATTTTGGGCGGTTAGTTTTTGCATTTTTTGACTTCTGGGGTCCCGCTGATTATGTATACAAAATTTGGTTGAGTTTGCTCAAATGGCCTAGATTTTCAATTTTTAACCCCCCTCCACTCCCCTTAATTTTGGGTCGATATGCACCAAAATCTTATCAGCTCTTAATCTCAATGGACCAAAACTACGTGTGAAATTTGGTTTCGATATTGACACTAGTTTTTGAGCTAGCTCGTCCACAAAAATTTGGTAATGCACAGACTAACTAACAGACATTTTAACAAATACCCTGTTTGATAAATTAAAAATAAAAATAAATCGTCAATGCAGTGGCATACCTAGGGGGGGTGCGATCGGCATTTTTTATATTTAGTTATAGTTGTAAAAAACAACTTTGTTCACTTCATAAGTTTACTTTACAATTTCCACGAATTATGAGAATTGTCTCATAAGTGGGGAACCTGCAGCCTCCGTAAATTTCTTGTGGCCTTTAAAAAAGTATCTTGTATTTTTATAAAAGTTGCATTTATAGGTATGTCAACTTATGCGGCCTCCTTTATTACTGCCTAATTTAAATATGGCAGCCACTGGTAAAAAAAGTTCCCCCCCTATACTTTGTATTAATTACAATTATTTATTTATGATTATTAATTTATAAAAAAAAAAAACGTTTGATTGACTTAGAAAGGGTGACAAAAGTTCTAGGTACGCCACTGCGTCAATGACATTTCTTTTTTCTGGAAATCAGCAAGCGAATTCATGAATTTGGCAAAATGTTGTCTATTACCAGAAATAGGCAATTTCACAAATTAGCCGCAATATATATAAGGGATAAAATAACACTTGATTCTATTAAGCTTAAATAGTATTTCATTTCATTTGACGTTATTCTTTGAAACACTGTAGATTTCTTACTTTTTCTTATCCTTATTTATCCGGATTCAAGTAATAAATATTTATAAAAAATATTAAAAACTGAACCAATCAATTTTTCTTGATAAAAAATAAAATGTTTATTTTTATTATTTCCATAGGAGAATCCTTCTAAGCATCCGATTATTATTCTCAAAGATGTCCCATACAGTCATTTGCAAGCAATTCTTGAATTTATGTACGCTGGAGAAGTGAATGTGTCTCAAGAGCAATTGCCTGCTTTTCTCAAGACTGCTGATCGACTTAAAGTCAAGGGGCTCGCCGAAGCGCCTCAATCAATAAAGCGAGAAGGATAAGTATGTACAAAATTATTTCCTACCGTATAAACTTTAATTCTTAATTTTAAATTCGAAAACATGTTATTTATTAAATTTCACAATCATCTAGTTAATATTGACCTAGATTAAAAGAGCAACAAATATATCTGAAAAATTTTAATAAGTTGCATAATAAAATAAAAAATAATTTATATATTTTAATTTTTGAGACTTGGGGCGATATTAAAAAATTTCAACCAACTAATTTATAATAATGTAATACCAAATTAATATTATTCTTTTTTTTCTAATAATTATGTCTATTTTAAGGTAGTTGTTTCACCATATGTGTTTTCTTAGGATTTTTTTGAAATTTAGATAGATTATTATTTAAATACTTCTGCATCGATTGGTGGCAAAACGAAATTTATGAACAATATAGTTCAGGAGATATTAAATTTCAAAGATAGAGATTTTCAGACTCTTATACATTGCACTATACGGGATATCGGAAAGTTTACATACATATTTAATTATAATTAAGAAACTCTTCTTATCATGGTTATAAAAAACTAAACTAACATTAAACAATAACTAATACATTTTTTAAGAAAATGTTCATTCATAGTTACAACACAGTTTCTGAGATAATAATAAATAAATAATGAAAAATTTACACTAAAAACAAGCTGACAACAACGCAAATATTTACCTAACCTAAAAAGTGGGTTAATTTTAGTAATTTTTTGACGTTTTTTCGCTTCAGCCATTGTCGCAACAGCTTTCAATCGCTTATTAAGAACGTTTTGTTTTATAAATCTCTCTTTATAATGTACTCTATCTGAAATTTCTATGATAAAATATATACAAGCTCGGACAGTGATGCAAGATTTGTCAAACGACCTCGGGATTGGCTAGTAGTCGTACATAAACAGCAAAAACTTTTTGACTTATGAATAATGAATCCTTATTGTCTTAGTTTTTAAGGAATTTGGTGAAATATTTTTTTAAAATTATTGGATAAAAAATACTGGGTAGGATTCACATTAAGATATAAAAATAAAACGAATTTATTTTTGGAGTCTTTAATCTCGATATATACAGAGGGGTCCAAAAAAATGTATCCACTGTTTAAAAGTCCATAACTTGCAAACTAATTGATGAAGTTGTCTCATTTTTGGTGAAAGTGTAGCTTAAAGTCCAACTTAAAGATATCACTGTAGGTGTTCGAAATGGTCACCATTAACATCCACACACAAACGATGGCGCCGAACTGCAGCACGAACTACTGACTGCAACGTGTTCAGTTGGATATTTGCACATGAATGTACGATGGATTCTCGAAGTTCATCCAATGTGCGTGGCTTTTGTCGATAAACGACGTTCTTTAGTGTTCCCCACAGGTAAAAGTCCAGCGGAATTTGCCAGGAGTAAATGTGTGGTGTGGGTTGTCTTACCGGGGCTTGATTGGGCCATTCTTCTTTGACGGCACAGTTACCGGTGAGGTGTACCTTCAGAAGCTTCAGATATCCATTTTACCTGCCATCCGAGACTTGTATGGAGACGGAAGATTTTACTTACAACAAGATGGTGCCCCAGCCTACTAGCAAAATCATGTTAGGGCGTATCTCGGCGAAAATCTACCAGGAAGAGGATAGGCCGTAGAGGTGCTGCGGAGTATCCACCACGTTCCCCAGACCTAACTCCGCTGGACTTTTACCTTTACCACTAAAGGACGTCGTTTATCGACAAAAGCCACGCACATTGGATGAACTTCGAGAATCCATCGTACATTCATGTGCAAATATCCAACTGAACACGTTGCAGTCAGTAGTTCGTGCTGCAGTTCGGCGCCATCGTTTGTGTGTGGATGTTAATGGTGACCATTTCGAACACCTACAGTGATATCTTTAAGTTGGACTTTAAGCTACACTTTCACCAAAAATGAGACAACTTCATCAATTAGTTTGCAAGTTATGGACTTTTAAACAGTGGATACATTTTTTGGACCCCTCTGTATATATCGAGATTAAAGACTCTCCAAAAATAAATTCGTTTTATTTTTATATCTTAATGTGAAACCTACCAAGTAGTTTTTATCCAATAACCTTATTGTCTGTTCTATATACTCTAGCATTAACTTTTTGCTAGTATTGTCGCCAAACAACTACCTTAAATCTTAATAAAATATTTAACTTTTAGTAATTATTTAAAAAATCGAATCTTGAAATTATAAACTCCCAATAATTTAAGTGGATATTCCAGTTGAAAAGATCAGCTAAAATCTCTAAAATTATATGTAATAATATCAAACGTGTCAATGGCTTTATTATAGAGAAGTCATTTTGTGATAGCAATCAATGAATGCACTCTGGCTTTTTACTATCACTTAATAATTACCCTCAAACCTCTTTACATCGAAATCTTATAAAGCCTATTCATTCAATTTATCTCTAACATAGCCTCTATAATACGAAAAATGTTTGTTTTTCCAATCTACATTCCTTAATCCATAGTAATTCCTTTATGGCCAAATTATACTCAAATAATTAAGGCCTCTATAACTCAATTTTTGTTATTCAATTGAAATTCTTTTAATTCAAAGAAAAATGCTTTTCCCTTTTGTTTCGAATAAAGCTTCATCAAGTTTATTTCCTCATGTATGCATGTATAAGTAGTATTTTATTACTTTCAGTCTAAATTATTCAGCATTATTACTAGCTTAACTCAAAAATATTATTCATAAAGAGAAACAAAGAGGTTGTCCTCTCCTTGATGCAAATAAATATACACACATATATCTATATATATATATATATATATTATTTATTTGTTTGAGACTATAGTGAGATGATAAAGAGTATAGGATTTATTATCTTAGGTTACATAGCTATTAAAACAATAACTGAACTGAACTTGCCCCTATCTTATCCAAACTATTCCAACTCTCTTACGAATCTGGCATATTCCCCAAAAGCTGGAAAATAGCCAGAGTCACGCCTTCCTAAAAAAGGAAACTCTTCACAAATCTCTAATTACAGACCTATCTCGATCACCTCTATTCTTTCCAAAATAATGGAACCTCTGTAGCGAAATCTGCAGCAAGGAAGATTGGCTTCCTATTCAGGTCCAAGCGATTTTACAAACCCCCACAACTTCTCACCATCTACAAGGCCCAAATCCGCCCCTGTCTCGAATACGGCTCTAATCTATGGAGAGGAGCCTCAAAATATTCTCTTGCTACCCTGAATGCAATTCAGAAACGAGCCGTCAGGCTAATTGACGATTCTACCCTCACCGACTCCCTCGACTCGCTGGTTCATCGAAGAAATGTCTCTGCCCTTTCCCTTTTCTATAGATACTATCACGGCAGGTGCTCTGATGAGATAAAATCAATAATTCCCCCCAAAGCATGCCTTGCACGTAGCACGCGTTTTGCCGACTCCCAACACTCTCTCGCGGTCAAATTAGAAAAGTGCCGGACCACTTCATTCGCGAATACATATATCCCCATGACTTCAAGGAACTGGAACTCTCTCCCAGCCTCTATCTTTCTCAGCACCTATAATCTTCAAACCTTCAAAACCGGGGTACATAGACACCTACGTCTATACCCTCTCACTTAATCAACTTTCCCTTCTCTTCGGTAATGCAAGGGTCTTTAGAGATCCATAGGAGCTGCATCTTTACTGGTGCACCCCTTCTTGCATTCGATTGCATTAAAAAAAAAAAAAAAAAAGAGGACAACCTCTTTGTTTTTCTTTATGAATCAACAACTTTGCTACTCTCGGCAAAATAAAAAATATTAGTTATTTTACTAATTTTCGAAATATTATTTCAAAAAATAATTCATATTTTTAATTATTTTTTTCTTCTTTTACAGATTATTTCCAATTTATTAAAAAATGTAAATTAATATAAAAAAATAATAAATATAAACAAGTAAAAGAAGAGGAGAGAAGGCGTTTGTCCGATCCTGGGTAATTACGGACCATCACAACATCAACTAAGGGGGTAAAATTGGGGATTATATATAAAAAATATATATAGATATATATATATATATATATTTAAAAAAAAGTAAAAAAAAGAAAACACAACTAGACTGAACCAAAAACAAAAATTTAACTATGTTTATATATTATTATCTATTATCTATTTAACTATAGTTTGATAAATTTTTTTAATTTTTTTAATTAATTTTTTCTTGGCCGTGAGACTTTTTCTTCTTTAATATTGGTCAAACATTTTCTTACCAATCTTGTTGTTATTATTATAAATTTGTCTAGAACTTAAATATATTCAAAAATCACTAAAGTATGTTTTTTTTTAATATATATTTCAATTTCTGGATGCATTCTTATATTTGTTTGATCTATTTTTGCACCTATATAAAAAGAACATTTATCATTATATAAATGTTTAAGAAAATTTTAAATGAATATAAACAAACACCTAATTACATGTTTTTAAACGTTTCTTGGTAAATTCTAAAATACAAAAATATATTAAAAAATAAAAAAATAAAAAAAAAACATGTTCATTTTATAGGATTATATTAACTATTATAATATTCTATTATTATTTTCCATGTATTAATTAGATAAATGTAAATATATACATAAATATTAATTGATCTTTTATTTCTCTATCTATCATCTTTTTCCCTAAAAAATGAATCTTAATATTAAGGACGTTTCCTAATAAATAGATTTTCTTCCAATCCTTTCAAAACTTTGAATACACATATTTATAAGTGTCCTTTATACGTAGAAATTTTTTTCAATAGTCCTTGTGGCACTAAATTTGTAAATATTGACCATTGAAATTTGCATATTTAACACGGGAACTATATCTCGATTGATGTTAAAGCGACTGTTTCATTAAATAACAATCGTAATTTTCTTGAAATTATTTTGAAAAACTGAGAATCATTAACTGATGATATAACAAATATTTTCCTGTTAAAATAATTGTATCAACCGGTATACGTTTTGTATAAAAAATGTTAAAAGTTGGGTACTTTTGATGGATTTCATTTTTTCTCTCATGGCATGGGTAGTGAGAGATACTTGGCAACGTTGCACTAAAATCACTCAATTTTTCCATATCTAAAAAACTTCTGCAGCTGGTGCATTTGAGATTTTAAACTAATTCTCTCAACCTAACTACCTAGGTACTGTTCTCATCTGGAATTTAGCATTGAGCTGTTTCATGAAATGTTTTTTTTTTATTCTTTGTCTTTTAGCGTCGGGAAGAATGGACTCTCTAATCTGAGTCTTCCCCATCTTGATCTTAAATATCCTTAAAATCCTTCGTGTCTTAGCTAAGGCGCACACTGAGCTCCGTCACGCAGGCGACAGCGCAGAGCAGGAAAAAAACACTGCGTCGCACAGTGTACGCGCACATTGAGAAGCAGTTTCGGGCAGCAGCAGGTCGTCGAAAGCACAGAAGTAGAATGACCGCCTTACGCAAAACATTTATTTTGTAAAAAAATATAAAACACTAGCTGAGAAGCCTTCCTTCGGCGGGCGTCTCCGCTAGCCGGGATAATACACTCCCTGGACCACACCCCAACCCCATTCCACCTCCGCACCCACCATGCACCCCACTACGCTTCCTACGCTACCCTTCCCTCCATTCCATCCCCACCCCGGGCCCCCTGCACCCCACCCCTGCATTCCACCACCGAACCCCCACCACAACCCCATTCCACCTCCGCACCCACCGTGCACCCCACTGCGCATCCTTCCCACCCATTTCATCCCCTCACCCTCCCCGGGTCCCCTGCACCCAGTTTTTGCATTTCTAGCCTTCTAGTGCCCCACAGATTATGTATACAAAATTTGGTTAAGTTTGCTCGAAGGGCAAGAATTTTCATTTTTTGCCCCCCCGATTTTGGATGGTTAGTTTTTGCTATTGTGTTTTTTATTTATACCTCTTCAAAATGTGGTAGATCTTTATCCCCCACCTTGTATAATGAAAAAAAAATATTTTTTTTTTTATAAATTTTATTAAACCAATTATTTTACATTAATTAATTGTATACCTTGTATTTTAGCTTCGATTTCGGAGATTGCTTCTCCACCATCGAGTGTCCTTATTCATATTTAGTCCTTGTTTTTAATAAGAGGAAAAATCTAATTAGATAAAAAAACCTCTTTTCCGATAATTATTTCTATTCCATTATTCCCCAATCAAGTCGATTGGATCTCCCATGAAAAAAAAAATATTAAAATTTCATAATTTTATATAATAATATTTGTTGTAAAGTATTCCTGGGTTTTAAAATAAATAAACCAATTAAAAAATAAAAAACTGCGCCCTGCGTGAAGCAGTTTCTGTGGCGTCTCGACAAGTGGATCCCAAAACTTAGTTAACTTCAATGCAGGGAAAACTCAGTGTTGCCTTATTTCTAGGCGCGTCGACAGAAACCTCCCAAACATATCATTCGACTCAAACTCACTAGAATTCAGGGATAAAATTTCAATGCTAGGCGTAACTCTAGGGTCTGACCTTTCATGGAATGACCATATCTCAACCACTGCTAAAGCTGCAGCGCGCAAGCTTGGTCTCCTATTTAGGTCTAGACGCTGTTATACTCCCAGTCAACTTCTTATACTGTATAAGGCTCAAATTCGTCCCTGGCTCTCATCTGTGGAGGAGTGCCTCCAAGCATTCTCTTGCTACACTGGATGCAATTCAGAAGCGAGCAATTAAACTAATAGGAGACCCGGCTCTAACCAACTCACTCGACTCCCTGGCTCACCGAAGAACCGTTTCTGCCCTTTCCCTGTACTACAGATACTATCACGGTGTCTGTTCAGTCGAGCTGAAATCAATTATCCCCCCTAATGCCCTCTTTACGAGAAACACTCGGTTTTCTAACGCTCAGCACCCCTTCGCTGTCAAATTGGATAAAAGTCAAACAAGCGCTTTCGCCAACTCTTTTATCCCTATGACCTCCAGAGACTGGAACTCGCTCCCTGCCACCATCTTTCCCGCGACTTATAACCTTCAGCTATTTAAGACCCGTATCCACAGATACCTTCGACCCCCGCCCAACCCATAAACTTCTTTCTTCTTCTTTTCACGATGGAGGGGCCAACCCAGGCCTTTAGGGGTTGCACCTTTTTGGTGTAACTCCTTCTCTCATCATTATCATTAAAAAAAAAAAAAGTGGACGCAGTCTGCACGTGGGGCAGTACTGTGCTGCGTCTAAAGGTGTGCGCCTCTACTTGAAAACGAGGGTCACAAAAAATGCGCTGCGGAGTTGCGTCTCCAGTGTGCGCCCGGCCTAAAGGTCTGCCCTTATCATTTGATCTCTTCTCTTCAAATTCTTCACAGTGTTCTCTTTTCTCTAATTTTATCAAAAACTTTCAATTTAATACATATATAGTTAATATTATTCTTATCGCTATAAAAAATTCTAAATTATCGGAAGAATTACTTTCAATAAGAAGAAACATAAGAACACATTTTCTTTAGATTTTAAAATTCACAATAACCATATAAAAACCAATATAATATGTTTGTTTATTTGTTTATCAAAGCCCACAGCGTGCGCAGGCCGAGTTCGAGCAACCAAGTTCAACCCCCCCTCGGAACCCAATTGATATACAGAGCTGAAATGATACACATGTAATTATGTAATCCATCTTGAGAAGAGTACCAAATTTCAATAATATAGCTTAAATAGATTCTGAGATATGGACCTGAGAAAATAGCTAATTTTGGCACACTCACTCACTAACAGGTCATCAAAACCTCTAGGGTACTTCCAATCATCCCAACATCTTGCCCTTTGGACCAACAGGCTTACAAAAAGAAGAGAAATCTCAACCAAAACATTCTGTGAAAAAACAGGCCAAGTTCGAAAATTTAGTGAAATCTATTGTGTAGCCAAGTTAAATTACCCAAGAATAATTAAGTTGAGAAAATAGTAGATCTCTCAACTTAATTATTCTTGGCGAATTTAACTTGGCTACACACTAGATTTCACTAATTTTTCGAACTTGGCCTGTTTTTTCACAGAATGTTTTGGTTGAGATTATATACACTTGTCCAACAGAAAAGTAAACTATTTTATTTACATATCTTTTCAAAATGGACAGTTTGACCAGGACATTTGTCTCATTTGACTATTCGATGATCCGACCCTGGCACTAAGTATTTAAAATACCAATGTTTTACCTACCACATTTGTATAATTTTTGAATTAACTAAAGATTATAACAGTTATTAAGTGGGAGATAAATTTCACTGAATTTATCGTGCGGAGAATTTACCACTGCTCGAAGCCCCTAAAACCTTAGTAAATTGGATATTGAATTGTATCTAAGTTTCTGAGATTGGCTCGTGATCCCGGCTTCTTTTCCTTCTACTCTGTTCTTTTCACGATGGAGGGGCCAGCCCATACAGGCCTTTAGGGGATCCACCTTCTGGTGTATCTTTTAATTTTAATGTGAAATAAGTGACCTAGAATCCTTAACTCATAGTAAATCAATATTAAATATAATATTTATTTACTCTTATCTTTATTAAAGATGTTTCACCTTGCACCAACACCACAATCTCTACTAATTACTAATTGTTACTTTATCAACACCAAACTCGCCAGCCAACTTTGTCAAACTTTCCCCAGCGTCCAGACGCTTCAAATGTTTCAGTTTTTGTTCTACGGTACAAGAACTGTGTTTTCTTGTCATAATTTAAAATCAAAACATTAATCAACAACGTTCACTTAATAAAAAAAAATTCGGCTAATCCGAACAGTCTACAGCCCCAATTAGTTCGGATTTGAGGGGTTTCACTGTAGTTTCTTGTCTCTTCATCTTGATTCTCTCTTTATCTATAAATTACACTATTATTAAGACTTAGCCAAAATATATTATAAAGAGTTTTACTTCATGCAAAATTGTAATTTCTTTAATAAGACATTAACTATTTATTCTGAGGCTCTCCAAGTACCTACAAATCCAAAATGTGGTCCTGCAAAGGGTTTGAGTTTGAGACCACTGTCTATAGATATGTCTTCAGCAACATCTTCCCTTTTACAAGGCTGATTGAGAAGGGGATCATAAGAATTTTAAATTTGTATGCATGTCCCATTTTTAAAGGTTTGTATTACAACAAGCATCTTCTTTTAGGCCCCAACAAATCAATGTTAGTGATATAGAAATAAAATGACCGAAAATGAGTCAACTGAACCAGTCCTTCTATATCAGATCTGAATAGGATAAAAAAGACATTTATAAAATATAATAAATTTATACATTTGCTTTAATTTTAATACAAATGATAATATATCATTGGAATGTATTTTAACATTTTTATTTATTTATATAGAAAATGAGAAGAAGCATTTAATAAATTCAAGATTATGATGTAGCAAATAAGTAAAAAACGCCTTGAAGATATTGAACTATTTCGGATCCACTTAATTTCGATTCTCCATAGACGCGATCAACAAAACTAATTGGTACCTGAAAACAAAAGATGAGTTTTTTATTATTTTTATTTATTGATACTTTTAAGCCTCAATAGGATTGAAAATAGCTCGATGAGAAATTTAAATTTTTTGACCTTCGATTAAACTCAATTCAATTATTAATATAGTTTGTTTTCTGCCCCGTGGATAAGAGAGATTTTAATAAGAAATTTCAAGGTCAATGGTAGGTTACTGTTCCTGGACATGGAGCTTATTAATGATAAAGAAAAGTTACTTATAAACTGGTACAGTAAACATTGTGAATAAGCGCTTTATAATAGAAGATGTCCCACACAAGTTGAATATTTACTAAGTAATCAATGAGTCTTTTAAAAAAAAGAAAATAATTTTTGATCTAAAATATTATGTCTTTTAATATCTCTTTTTTAGAGAAACGACTTCCAAAAGGAATATGTGAGGATATTGTGAAGCTCAAAGGTAGTTGTTATTCCTCAAGCATAAATAAACAAAAATTGTCTATTATTTATTTTTATTCAAAAAAGAAACGTTTCAGCTTGTACCCCAAGCCATCTTCAGTCTGTAAAATACAAACGCACATAAGGAACAAATTACATCCATGTGTCACACAGAAAACTGTAGTGCGTTTGTATTTTAGACTGAAGATGGATTGGGATGCAAGCTGAAACGTTTCTTTTTGAATAAAAATGAATAATAGACAATTTTTGCTTATTTATGCTTGAGGAATAACAACTACCTTTGGGCTTCACAATATCCTCACATATTTCCTTTTGGAAGTCGTTTCTTTGGATTATAGCCATTTTAGTACTTCTATACAATCTCTTTTTTTGTTCTCAGACGGGCAGTGAGGATTCTTTTATAAAGCGAAACAGAACCATGGACTGTCTTTTTTTTCATGATTTAATAAACACATTATAATAGCTACTACATAGTGTTTTGAATATTATTTTCCATCTCCGATTCCTAAAAAATCTGTTAATCTAATTTCAAATATATATTTATATTTAATATAATTTTTTTAATGAAAGCCAATAATATTATAAAGGTACCAGAAATGGATGAAATACTAAATAAAACTCAAAATCTAAGTCAATTTCTCTCTTTTCGACTTATTTTTTATGAAGAATTTATATAAAATGTGTTGCACCTCTCCAATCGAATATCCCAGCTGCCTTGCTCTGATAATCATCTCCATTTGGAAGGAATATCCTTTGGAAATACACTTTCCAACGAGCTCTTTCAAAACGCTGCTTCGATAGAGTCGAAAACTTCCAGTTAAATCAGACACTCCGGGTCGAAGAAGCACTTGAGTTAAGTAATTGGCACCCCTTGAAATTAATTTCCGTCGCCAATCCCAGCCAAAAACGCCGCCGTTTCCAGCGTAACGACTGCCAGTTACGATATCCAAGTCGGATTCTTTTTGGAGACCAATCATTTCAGGTATGAATTTCGGCTAAAATATAGAGCAAAACAAATTACTTATTCTGAAATGTTTTATTAAATGTAGTAAATATAGTATTGACCCTAATATAAGACGAGGGTTTTTCCACGAATTATCATTAAAATACAAGGGTTTTCATATTTGAACCTTTCAATTTTCAAATGACTAAAAACTATCGTCAGTGTAGTATTTTCCTATGGACATTGAAGATACTACAGGAACGATATATAGGGTGATTCATCGTAAAATACTTGGTGAAATTGTTGGGGAGGTCGTAATAAGCAAAAAATATAAACATAGGTCCTATTTCAATCCTTTACAGAAGTAATATCGTCAGTGTAGTATATTCACCTTCTATCAATCCTGTATATGAAGCAAGAGAGTTTGCCGAAAGCCACCCAACCAAAACACACTCTTCTTACTACCCCTATTCTGGATTTTTCTTTGGATAGTGAGAGAATATGTCCAAGGTAAACATACACCTTAACATCTTCAATGGGGGTACCAAAAAAGGTGATGGCAGACCCATCGCACCCCATTGTTTTAGTTTTGGTGGAATTCATCTTAGAATAACTTAACTTAGGTTAAGTTATTATTATTAACTCTCTATGGTCATAGTTATTTGTTAATGAGCAAACATTTCTATTTTTTTCTTTTCTTTTTTTTTTACTTGTTTATTATTTGTTAAATTGTTGTAATTAATTTGTATTGATGTTCGTTAATGTATTGTAGCTAGATTGTATTGATGTTTGGAGGATCTAGCCACCGAGGACTTGTGCCTCTAAAGCAGGTCGAGGAATAAAGATTTATTTATTTATTTATTATTATAAGAGCCAAGACCAAATTAGGCGTGTTTCGGAACTTGAGTTCAATTGGGCAAGACTTGTTCCGAGACAATCTGATAGATGGACGTCTGGAATTGGAGATTGGACACCAAGGACCAGAGAAGAGAGGAATAGGAAGACTGCTCATGAGATGGGAGGACGACATCAAACTTCTAGCTGACAGAAGATGGTAACAAGATGGGAAGCAGAGGCAATCGATGAGAGAGGCCTATATCCACCAGTAGATGAACAAAGACTGAGAAGAATACATATTTCTATATAAAATTTTGACCAGCTGAAGTATAATACATGTTTTGCTTAAAATGGCCTCCACAACAATTTCACAGTTTATGAATCACTCTGTATAACCAACAACAATTACACACACACCTATCTTAAAATAAAGTTAATGCTACCAGTGAAATATTTGGCAATTAAAAAGAACTAACATTGTGAATTTCCATTGTTTTTGTACATATAACAATAAAATAGTTTAATAATATTATTTTCAACATTTTTGTGTATTTTTTGCAAGAACAAATGCTTTTGAACGGCTAATAAAAAGATAGAGTATAAGCCCCAAGGGATCAAAAGAAAAAAAAACACATCGAATCTACTGTGGGTATCAAGCCATAAAGATGTTGTTTTATCTCTGATTTCACTCTATAATTCAGAAATGTTAAAATTCTAAAAATACCCTCATTAATGAAAAGTAACACAAGTTGTTGTGCATAATAAGTAAGAGTATTATAGGTCATATCATCATAATGCTGTTATCTTCTTAAATTTAGTCCCTCGAGTTTATTAGATGTTTTTTTGACCTTTCTTTTCTTTTAAAACTTCTAGAGGCAAATCTCATAATGCTCCATATTTTAAGATTTAGAGTTTCAGGATTCCTTGCCATAGTACTAATTATTGATATTTCAGGGCGATCCGTCGAATACAAGGACTGTCTCGACTCTTTTGAATCTATGAATTATTGGACATAGATCTGTTTTGATGATTCTTGTTGAATATTGTTTTTATTTAATATTTAAGTTTAACTTTCTGATATAATTTTGTTCAAAAGAGATTAATGTTCGTTTAATATACAAATTTATATATATAAAATTAAGGTTTTGTCTGTACATTGGTCCAAATCACGCCAAATTTTGGTTGCACACGTTTCAAGCAAAGTTATGAATGAAAACACCCTCAATAAAATTCCTGTCTGTCTGTATGTTTCCGTGGGTTCAGCGAAAAATTGCTCACGTTTCACGTAAAAACGGTTGAAGGGATTATTATGAAATTTCATATTTGCAAGAGATGTCTTCTAACTTACGTTTATACCGTTTTGATATTTTCATATCTTGACCCCAAATGGGCGCACGAATGGAAACTATCAAAAACTCCTAAAGTATTAACTCTACAGCAAATTTTATTGTCAGCAAAGTTGTAGGGGATGTGATTTCTGACAACTTTTGTTTAAAAAAATTCCCCCAAAAAACCACCCAAAAAGGGGTGGAGGGTGAAAAAAATGTAAATTCTTGCCCTTGGAGCAAACAACCAAATTTTGTATACATAATCTGTGGGCCTCTAAAGATCTAGAAATGCAAAAACTGGGTGGGGGGGCGGGATTGGTAGAGTGGTGGGGGTGCAGTGTTGTGTGGTGATGTGGGGCAGTGGGGCTCGGGTGCAGGGGTGGGGGGGTCCAGGGGCATGGCTAGCAAGAGGGCCGCCGAAGACGGGCCTTGCAGCTGGTAAATAAATAAAACATGCGAAATTCGTTTCCAATTTGAGATTTTATTTCCCAGGAATTCGCAATTGAAAGTGCCCAAGTAAAAATAGTATTTCTTAAAATAACTAGATTTTGAACGTTTGAGCACTTTAAGCACGTATAGTATATAGGAAAGTTTCAAACTTCAAAGTTAAATGAAATTATGTTTTGAAAATAAAAGTAATGCATGCATTAATTAATAAAATAATAATTTACATGGTGAGAAAGATCAGCGTCCATAATAATAATAAAATTCCCAGATGCATAATGCAATCCGTGAATATATGCTGTGCCAAGACCAAGTTTTTTCTCTCGAGGTTGTAGTAATATTTTATTTTTACCATAAATGTTTTGAAGCTGTTGGGCTGCCTCTTGAGTACCATCAGGACTTCCATCATCAATCACAATTATTTCATAATCATAGCCACTAAGAGAAAACAAAAACAAATGTATTTGATTTAAAATAATGATCTTAATTTGCTTTAAAAAACAAAAAGATGGTCCCTAACACGTGAGGGATTCCAATTACAAACAAAATACATTATGATAGACACTAATATGGTTCTGTTTTACTTTTGAAAAATTATAGTTTAAAAAACTAAAAAACACTCTTTTATGAATAATACACTAAAAAGTACAAAATAATGTAATAAACTTTGACCAATAACTAAGTCAAAAAGCGTGGGGTGCTTCTTTGAGAAGCATGTACTTTTAATTAATTTGGACAAAGTGTCCCACGCTTTTTGACTTTGAGATATTGGACATAAAAATGTTTATTACATTATTTTGTTATTTTTAGTGCATTACTGACAAAAGAGTTTTTTTTTAGTTTTTTTCAACTATAAGTTATTTTTTTACTTTTTAGTCTTAAAATGGGTACAATTCTAAGCGTACATCACTAAACTAAAACTAAATTTGACAAGAGTCTAATATATTTTTCCCAATTTCACAGCGATTTTGTTATTTTTTGTATTGTTACCCTTCTGGGGGCCCACAGATGATGTATACAAATTTTGGTTGAGTTTAGACCAAAGGCTTTTATAATTTCTAAATAATAATATAATTTTAAGAGAAAGTCAAAGAGGGTGTCTTCTGCTTTATGCAAATAAATAATCATACTCCTATATATAAATGGATATACAGATATATATAATTTATTTGTTAAAGATTTTAGTTTCTAAGACTTAATTTGAGACTTTTTTATAAATATTTTCTTTTGTGTGTGTAAAATGTATATCTTTGAATGAAAATTTGTTTATAAGTGCCCATAGACAAAAAACAAATAAAATATTTTTAAAAAGTCTGAAGATCAAGCCTTGGAAACTAAAGTCTATCAAATAAAATTATATATATTATTATATACCTGTACCTACCTATATTCATTTATGGTATACATAGGAGTATGATTATTTGCATCAGCATCAAGCAGAAGACACCCTCATTGATTTTCTCTTAAAATTCTGTTTAGATGGACAGGTGTTCGTCAAGAAACTGCGTTTTTGACTTTCACATTTATATTTTCAAAATATAATGTGTAAATATTGCGATCTCCTCCCAGGGTCTTGACACTGCTTCTATCTCAGAGATGAAAAAAGTTGCTTTCATTTTGTCGATTCTAGACGGAATGCATCGATGCACTTATTATTTTGAGACCGGATTTAGAACAATAAATAGTTTATTATTAGTATGTATTAGTTAATAAGTAAAATAAATACATGTATGTCGAATAAAACTGTGCATTATTTCATTTAGGTTGGCTTACGTCGCTTACTCACTGTTTATTCCAAAATTATCAAAGTAGCTAAACACATTGAAAAGGTTGGCGACCACTGATCTAAAGGCTAGAAGAAGTACCACAAGATTTTGGCTAAAATCGAAGAAACTCAAATTGAAAGAAGAAAATGGCTATGGTGATTTCAAATAGGAGAGAAACTGATGTGAAAGTCCTGTGATGCCCACACCAGTTGATTATTGATCTATTTTGGTTGGTAATTTTTTATCATCTCCTTATTCCGAGGTGTACGCCTGTATAATTTTCATCATTTATCTTCAAAAGGGAAATTTCTTTCTTTTTCATTTTTTCCAATTTAATTTAAAATATTAGATGAAGGAGGAGGTATCAGCCAAAGATGGAATCACTGGGTTCAATAAAACACCTTTAATAAAACGTTTCGGCCTGAATTTATTTGGCCATCTTCAGTTAATTAGGAGTTATACACAAAATGCGGTACACATATGTGATCGAACCAAGCCTTGTCAAAAATAAAAATATTTTTAGCTTCATGCAAATTTATAACGTGCCTGGATCCATAAGTTTCAGAATGAACCTCCTCCTTCATCTAATATAGTTTCATCACAGCCACTAACTCTAACAATTAATTTAAAACAGACGCAAAAATATCTTGTTAAGTATCAGGGGCGGAATTATATATGGGCTTTTTGGGCTGCAGCCAGTGGATATAAAGGGCCTCCCATTGAAAAACAGTCTAAGCTAGAGTCTTACACCTCTATGCTAATTTATAAAAAGAAACTTGTTGATGTTTTTCCAAATTGCTATGCGATTTTTTTAACGTTGCCAATCACTAGCTATGAAGGCAGGATGTCGTATATAGAAAACAAATATTGGACAACAATGTCGAACAATCGACTAAATTATTCATCAGTTTTTTTTTTGTTTTTTTTTTGGCTTTTCGGCCTTTCTAGCCATACGCCATTTACGATACTATTTATTTTATTTTAAATTTGTCCCTACCCTGGGGGTCAGATTTATTCATCAGTTCTTTCCATAAATTGTGATTTAACAAAGGACTTACAATGAGATGAGTAAATAAAGAAATTTGCAGCGCAGAAATGCAGAAAAGGACTCCTGATGATGGGCTCATCACCCCCGAAATATATCGAATTCAAAACTCAATTTTGTTTTATTTCTTTTTGTGTGAAACCTACCTCGGATCTTGCTCAAGTTTTATTATTATATTAAAATGTTTCACCTAGAACCAACACCTAACTCCTTAAAAGTTATTAACTCTGGTGTCCCGACATAAAATTGCCTAAATTTTGGATTTCGCTAGAAAAAGAATATCCTACTTTGATTTATAAAGCTATAAAATTATTAGTAATTTTTTCGACTTACTATTTGTGTGAAAAGACCTTTTCAACCATGTCTATAATAAAAACTAAACACAGAAACCGAATAGATGTTAACGCGTCAGAAACATCTCTGGACCCTCGTATATCAAATATTCTATCAAAGAAGCAGCAACAGATGTCGCAATAAAAAATTGTAATTGTATAACATATACCTATATAATAAATAAAATACTATCTAATAATATATTGGTTTTTTATTTGTCTTAGCCTTCAACCGGTCCGCGAAATATTTATCCTATTTTCACTGGTCCACAGGTGGAAAAAGTTTGATGACCACTGATTTATATATTTTGTTTATGGGCCTCCGAGGAAAGAGCCCCCTCTTCCAAAGATAAGATAGATATGTAAATATTTACAATCAACTTCACACTTTCAGCTTTAGAGCAAACTAGCTGCAAGGCCCGCCTTCGGCGGCCCTCTTGCTAGCCAGGGGCACGCCCCCTGGACCCCAACCCACGACCCCTACGAACCCCGCGACCTCCACCCCGCCCCACCCCGAATCTGGGCCCTCACCTCAACCCCCTTCTTCACCCTGATCCACCCCTTCACCCTACTCCGTCTTAGTCCCTCACCCATTCCACCCCCCGCGCCCTCATCCCCCCGGACCCCCCGCACCCCATACCCTAACCCACCTCCGCACCCGTACCATCACTCCACCCCCGCACCCAGTTTTCGCATTTCTAGTCTTCTAGTGACCCACAGATTAAGTATGTATATAAAATTTGGTTAAGTTGGCTCTAAAGGTAAGAATTTTCATTTTTTGACCCCCCTTTTCCCCCTTTTTGGTCATTAGTTTTTGCATTTCTAGCCTTCTAGGGACCCACAGATTATGTATACAAAATTTGGTTGAGTTTGGTCCAAGAGCAAGAACTTTCATTTTTGACCCTCCCCCCCTTTTTGGGGGGAATTTTTTTAAACAAAAGTTGTCAGAAATTACATCCCCTACAACTTTGCTCATAATAAAATTTACCTTAGAGTTAATAGTTTAGGAGTTATTTGATAATTTTCATTCGTGCGCCCCCCCCCCAACCCCCTTTTGGGGTCAAAATATCAAAACTTTATAATGCTAAAAACGTAAGTTAGAAGACATCTGATCCAAATATGAAATTTCATAATAATCCCTTCAGCCGTTTTTACGTGAATCGTGAGCAACTTTTCGCGGAACCCACGAAAACATACAGACAGGAATTTTGTTGAGGTTGTTTTCGTTCATAACTTTGCTTGAAACGTGTGCAACCAAAATTTGACGCGATTTGGACCAATGTACAGACAAAACCCTAATTTTATATATCTAGACAACTAAAATTCAGGGCGGGTGGCTGAGAGAGCCAAGACTGTTAATTTCTGTTGCAATAATGTCTTACAGTTGCTGTTTGTGTATCTAAGTCATATTATATAAATAAAATATTTTATTGTCCTAATTTTTTTATCCTATACCGTATACATCATTATAGAAAACAGTTTTTTGACAAAATGACAATTAGTTTGATTAATTAGGTAGGCCCCCAAGTATAGTGTTAGCACAGGGCCCTACAAATTCTCAGTCCGCCCCTGTTACCTATACACTTTTGAGTAATGTAGGTATATATAAATGTTTACCTTTTATCCATATAATGACAAATAAGCCAAATTATAATTGGAAGATTTTCTCTCTCATTGTAGGTGGGCAAAAGAATTGAATATTTATCGTCTTTGGCCATATTTCTTAAGAGTATTTATCTAAAATATATAAAACATATACTAAGAAATTAATTAATAAAACATTTAGAAATTCATTTATTTATAAAGTATAAAGAATCTAAATAATTGCTTACGTTGTCAAGAATAAATTTTTTTTGACATGTTTATTTTGAACGCCATCTTGTGGAGGAAATTAAATTTAGATTTAAAAATTTTATTAATGTGCAGATTTTTATTGAAAATTTTTTATTTTGCCGGGAGTAGCAGAGATCTTGAATCATAAAGAGAAATAAAGAGGTTGTCCCCTGCTTGATGCAAATAAACATACACACAAAGCCTCCGCATTAAATTTCGGGCTTATACTTAATAGACTATTTAAAATTCTTGAACTTAAAAAAAGTTTATTTCTCGTGTCAATACAGTAGATAGTTATATTGTATTTCCATAATAATGGAGCATTTTTTTGTTGAAGAAAGATATTTAATCTAGAAAACTAGCAATACACCCTTGAAAGCTTGTTCTAAGTCGACAAAAATAGTGTAGTTTAGTTTCCCCTTGATATAAATAAACTTTTATTTGAAACTTTTTTTTTCATATAGGTAATGCACTGTTTTTGAGTTATAAGATTGTCTCAAGATAAAAAAACTCACCCGGTATATAATATATGTAAGGTAAATGTACCAAATTCTGACACTTTAAGAGCTAATACCACTTGAACGTACGACAAAATATATATAATGACGTAAAAATGTGATAATTTTTTTAAATACGTTGAAACTGAAAGTTTTAATTTCATTTTGTTTAAGTTTTACTCATATTAAATATATTGTATTGCCCAAAAATCAATTAAATCCATTACCTACATATTTTTGTACCTAATTCTGACATGAAAAATTTTGGTTGGTCCTAATTCTGACAATAGTGGTTCCTAATTCTGACATAGTATGTTTTGTTAGTTTGTTTTATTATTAAAAAGCATGACTAATTGTTTATATGTTAATTTATTGGAATTAAACCATCTACATATTTAAATAATTATTCTAAACACATTTCTTTGACTCTATAAATGCCTCTTTTATTTATAGGGATGGGAGCAGAAATTTTTTTTCTGATATCCGAAAACTCGTACGGTAGAGAATCCTTTTCTTTTGGCCATCTCCATCCAAATTGTCCACATTTTTTTATTGCACTATATATACCTACATTACTAATGCATTATCGTCATAGATTTCTTCTACGATTCCGGGGTACATATCGTCCATATAGGTACATATTTGACGAGTACATAGTCATTCATGTTGATTTCCAGATCTTCATTATCTGAACCATTTTCTTCATTATCGTCTATAACAGCGTCCTTATTTAATTTTTGTTTTTTTCTCATCCCTGATTCTTTTCCTCTCTTGTTTCTCTTCTTTCTTCATTTTTTCATTTTCTTTCTTCAAATGGTAATTTCTCCATTCAGTCGACGTGGCTACTGACGGTATTTTTTTTCTTTATTATTTACAGGCGTTTGAGGCCAAAAAAAGACAACGTTTAAATGGTGAAGGCACTAGAATAATAGTGTCAGAATTAGGATCATGGCATATTTATTCATGATTGCAAAATTGACAGGCATGTCCGAGTTTGGCCCAGAGTATATTTTCATGTACTAAAACCTGACACCCTAACATTTATTAATTACACATATTTTCTAAGATAAATTAACTAGAATGTGTATTGAATATATATCTATATCTTACTAGCAAATCAATATTCTCAACAAAAAAAATGATTTTTTGATGAGTTATCCGCTATTTTGGTGGGGCACTTTTCTAAGGTTACACTCTGAACACAAACAAAGTTAAGACTAAAGTAAAAGTTGGAGGAAAAGGAATTCAGCCACATGCATTTCAATTTGTACAGAATAATAAGTTTTTAGTTGACGACAAAGTAGATAAATGGACCTACTTCATATATTTATTTATTCAAACAATATTCTCCATTTCTTAATAATGTTATTTCAAGTTGAAAGTTCAGAATTTGGTACATTTACCTTATGAAATATTAATACCGTTCGAAAAAAAAAGAGATGCAGCATCGTCCAAGTAAAACTGCTACTTAAAATTACGATGGTAAGTTGTAGATTAAAAATGTGAAAAATAGTTTCTTTCCATAACAACAATATTAAAATTTTTTTTCCCTGCCGTGTAAAATTTCCTTGTGAGTTAGCAGGTTTACACTCTAGGGCGACAGATATGTGAAAATAAAAATATCATCAGTTGAGAATTTAGGATTTTGATTGTAGGGCTAGTCGAATTTTTTTTTCTAGATGAAATTTTTGAGAGAGACAAGAGACTAAAAAATGGTGATCACTTGAGAATTTAGGTAAAAAAAATTTTCACTCGTTTTCCAAAAATATTCTCCTACTGGTACTCCACGATATTGTCTACTAAATACCAGTACAAGATTTTAAAAATTGGGAACTTCTGACCTATATATGAAATAGGCTAATAATCTTCAACAAATTCAAATTAATAAAAATGATTTAAAATACATTTATTAAAAAAATATCAGGTATATTTATTTAAATAAAATAAAATTATAATTACTAAGTAAAAGTATATAACAATAACAAAATAAAAAATAAATATAGTAACTTATTTATATTAAGGTGACCAATTTTTTTACAATGAAAAGGAGGACACAAATTAATTGAAGAAAAAAATATCAAAAATTACAAAATACAAATCTTTAAAAAAACAATCAAGAACACGTTTATTCGAAACCAAACGTTTCGGGAGAATTTCTCCCTTTTTAATAAAAATATCGTAAAGAAAATAAACATTTTATTCATTCTAATAATAATAAACTATAATATAATAAATGAATAGAAAACAATTTGTAGCATTTTATATAGTAATTATGTTGAGATGCCTATTAATTTTTATTTTTTTTTTTTTTTTTAATGCAATCGAATGCAAGAAACCGGTGCGCCAGTAAAGATGCAGCTCCTATGGATCTCGAAAGACCCTTGCATTACCGAAAAGAAGGGAAAGTTGATTAAGTGAGAGGGTGTAGACGTAGGTGTCTATGCACCCCGGTTTTGAAGGTTTGAAGATTATAGGTGCTGGGAAAGATGGAGGCTGGGAGAGAGTTCCAGTTCCTTGAAGTCATGGGGATATATGTATTGGCGAATGAAGTGGTCCGGCACTTTTCCAGTTTGACCGCGAAAGAGTGTTGGGAGTCGGCAAAACGCGTGCTACGTGCAAAGCATGCTTTGGGGGAATTATTGATTTTATCTCATCAGAGCACCTGCCGTGATAGTATCTATAGAAAAGGGAAAGGGCAGAGACATCTCTTCGATGAGCCAGCGAGTCGAGGGAGTCGGTGAGGGTAGGATCGTTAATTAGCCTGATGGCTCGTTTCTGAATTGCAATTTAAATGAGTACTTTTCCATTGAATGAATATTTTTTGTCAATGTATTTCTCTTAACAATATATTGGAAATGTCTTCATATTGAATTTATCTATAATATCTATATAATCTCGTTCGAATACGAAGATTTACAGATTAGTCTTCAAATATCGAAAAGGAAGACACTCGGGGAGGACAGAGCTTACAAAAGAAGGACTGTCCTCCCTAAAGGAGGAAGATTGGTCATCTTATATATAAATATATACATATATGGCATGTTCCTTTTTATTTTTTTATATTTGTAATTCGATTCCAAGATTTAGATTTTTTAGGAACCAGAAATGAATAATAAAATTCAAAACACTATCTATGTAGTATTATAATTAGTTTATTAAATCATGACAACTTCTATTTGAACTCCACAATAGATTTATTTATTCATTTTTTCAACGGCTAAAGGCCTCAATTTAGAAAATTATAAAATTATACACCAACAATACTAACTTTTAAGGAGTTAGGTGTTGGTTCTAGGTGAAACATTTTAATATGTATAATAATAAAACTTGAGCAAGATGCGAGGTAGGTTTCACAAAAAAAGGAAATAAAACAAAATTGAGTTTTGAATTCGATACATTTCGGGGGTTAGCCCATCATCAGGAGTCAAAGTGAACTGATTATACATTTGAAAAAAAAAATTTTTATTTTTTTTAAATGTATGTGGTGAGGGGAAAGTAGGGGGAAGAGGAGAAGGTGTTCTAAGAATTAATATTTTCAACAAATGGAAAAAACAGCTGAAGGGAAACTATACCTACTATTATAAGGAATGGGAAAGTACCTGAAAGGGTACAATTACTCTAATATATTCAATGTGCGAACAATAGAAGGAATGTTTAGTTAATTTTTTATAATATTTAATCAATAATTGTATTTTTATACCCATTTCGGTAGATTCTAAGAGATCCAATTTAAGGCCTTTTCTTTCGAAATGAATGGGGATAGGGTTATTATTAGAGGTTGAATGATTGGATTCATGTAAGTGAATTGCAAAGGCTGAGATCGAATCTAAATTAATGTTATCGGATCTATTGAGACGATTAAGAGCTTTTACATGCTCAGAGTAACGTATTTTGAATGAGCGGCATGTCTGCCCTATATAAAAAGCATCACAATCGTGACAAGTTAATTTATACACTCCTGATTTGTCTAATTTATCAATTTTGTCTATTTTATTGTTAATTAATTGCGAGCCTAAATTGTTATTGTTGATGATGGGCTCACCCCCGAAATATATCGAATTCAAAACTCAATTTTGTTTTATTTATTTTTTTATGAAACCTACCTCGCATCTTGCTCAAGTTTTATTATTATACCAACAATACTCATTACATACATCAACATCATATATTACATAATCATACATCAGCATTACATTAAATATTCATTAATAAGTGTGAGCTTCTTGAATAAAGTATTTAAAAATATTTAATGCATGGCTCAATGAAACACTGGTATCAGAACAATGTAAGAAAGTGTACAATAATGAGAAAATGAGTAGGTATTATATATAGAGTTAAAATAAGTATGAATAACAGTGAGAAAGTATGTACATGAATCTAAAGTGGGTGGCCAAATCATTATACTCATTTAAAAAATTATATCTTTCATACGTTTTTAAAGGTTTAGCTTACTATTAAACTCATAATATCATTTCAATTGTTATCTTTATAGGTTTATTAGTTTAAGACAATACAAAATACAATTTCAATCTTGTGAATTCTCCCTTTCGAGCAAAGCAATCCCATTTTGTATGCGCTGCGGCAATGCTGGCTGGCAATGCATTTTTTGGCTATTTTTTTTTTTTTTTTTTAATGCAATCGAATGCAAGAAGGGGTGCACCAGTAAAGATGTAGCCCCTATGGATCTCGAAAGACCCTTGCATTACCGAAGAGAAGGGAAAGTTGATTAAGTGAGAGGGTGTAGACGTAGGTGTCTATGCACCCTGGTTTTGAAGGTTTGAAGATCATAGGTGCTGGGAAAGATAGAGGCTGGGAGAGAGTTCCAGTTCCTTGAAGTCATGGGGATATATGTATTCGCGAATGAAGTGGTCCGGCACTTTTCCAATTTGACCGCGAAAGAGTGTTGGGAGTCGGCAAAACGTGTGCTGCGTGCAAAGCATGCTTTGGGGGGAATTATTGATTTTATCTCATCAGAGCACCTGCCGTGATAGTATCTATAGAAAAGGGAAAGGGCAGAGACATCTCTTCGATGAGCCAGCGAGTCGAGGGAGTCGGTGAGGGTAGAAACGTCAATTAGCCTGACGGCTCGTTTCTGAATTGCATCAAGGGTAACAAGAGAATATTTTGAGGCTCCTCTCCACAGATGAGAGCCGTATTCGAGACAGGGGCGGATTTGGGCCTTGTAGATGGTGAGAAGTTGTGGGGGTTTGTAAAATCGCTTGGACCTGAATAAGAAGCCAATCTTCCTTGCTGCAGATTTCGCCACAGAGGAGATGTGTTCATTCCAAGACAGGTCAGATGCGACAGAGACGCCCAACATGGATAGGCTGTCACACATTTTCAGGGTATTCGAATCGAAGTGAATATCAGGGAAATCTCTATTTTCGCGCCTAGAAATTAGACAACATTGAGTCTTGCCTCAAAGGCTTGCTCGAGGGCAGGTGTCCAGATGGGCTGGGCGCCGCGTAGGCCTGCGAGGGCGTCGCCGCTGACGGAATAAAGCGCCGGTAAAAGTTAATCATGCCAAGAAAACGCCGCAGGTCACGAGCTGTTTTTGGCAAAGTGTACTTCTGAAGGGTATCGATTCGGTCAGGCAGGGGGCGGGTACCGTTGGTGTTCACCTCTGGTTTCTTGAAGCGCAGGTGTATTGCGCCATCCTTTAATAATATTTTCTATCTATCAAGTCCCTTTTGTTAATAATTATTTTATCTTTGCAAATTTCTTTTTTTAGGGTCGCCCATAAATTTTCGATCGGGTTGAGGTCTAGCGAGTTGCTAGGCCAGTCCAAAAGATTATTATTAGACTAGATTACTACTAGATTTTTTGAAATGTATGAATAAAATAAATTTATTGATAAAAATCAAGTATAATAATTTGGCCACCCACTGTAAACAGTGTATTGATTTAATCATGTTTAGCCATATATTGTGGATTTCAAATAGAAGTTGTTATGATTTAATAAACCAATTATATAATACTACATAAATAGTGTTTTTGAATTTTATTATCCATCTCCGGTTCCTAAAAAAACTGATAATTGAATTACAAATATAAAAAATAAATATAATTAATTAGTAAAAAAAAACTTTAATCATCTTCTTCTGAGTCAACGACATCGCTTTCTTCATTTTCCAACGACTTGCCATCCTCTAACGATTTACCACTAATTGTTTCATCCTTTTTTTGAGAATTTTCTTTATCTAAAAGTTTCTTTAGAATTAATTCAGGATCTTTATCTGGTATGATAACTCTAAAAAAAAAAAAAAAAAAAAATAAGTAATTTCATTATTCTATTTATACAATGGAATAAAAAAAACTAAAATAGTCAGAATATAGTCTAGTGATTTGTTTTGATCATTTTATAAGTATCTTTATATAATGAGTATTAAGTTGAGCACAAGATAAAATTTTCTATTTTTGAATCAGTAAGAAAAATAAATAAGTGAATTATAAAGGTGTCTGTCTGTACATGATGAGACAAATATGAGTTTCATGAGATTTTTATCTTTATAATTTTTAGAAAGTCTGAGTGTTGGTGCGAGGTGAAATATATTTTATTTTAATAAAAGAAAAGTAAAAATATTTTTTGGGAAAATGATTATTTACTGTGAGTTATTCACTAGGTCACTTGTTTCACGTGTAAGAAATAAAGGAGAGAAAGTTTTCTATATATATATATAAATATATATATATTTAGGGCTGTCAACCCATCATCAGGAGATACAGAAAATAACTGAGTATTATTATTTTAAATTAAACGTAATTCAAGTTTATCATCACATTGTTTAGAGTTTCAAGCAGATTACACAGGCCAACAAAAAAAATGTTTGTAAAAACTTTTTAAGCCAATTTGCCTTAATCTTATGTATTTTTGGGTGATGAAAACGTAATTTTTTTTTATCACCCAGAATTTTCTCACAATATGACATCTATTATATATTTTAAAAAAAGGGAAAATTTGATATTTAAAAATTAAAAATCAGTTTTTTTATTAAGTTGCAATTTTTACTTACAATAATATTAAATAACTAAAATGCGAATATTAGTTTTTCTTACGGGCCATTGTTTTTTGGATCAATGTAGATCCCTTGCTCTGCTGTCCCACTCACATATATAAGATGGAAACTTTGTAAATTCAAGGAGTCGGTGATAGAAATAAAATTACTTATTAAAGGAAAAGCATTAATCTCATGATATAATTATATACAGGGTGATTCACGGTCGATGGCACGTTAGACGTTTATGGAAAACGGAATGTAGGATTTTTCTGAAAATTTAGCACCTTACATTTTCTTACCTGTTCTATCGATCTAAAATATTTTCTGCATTGCGACATTTCGGCTTCCATCGAAAAGTCGTAACAACTTTATTTTTTTAAATGGAACACCCCGTATATTAACACGTATTTAGAACCGCCCTTTTATTAACGTCGCAATGCTGAAAATATTTTAGATCGATAGAACAGGTAAGAAAATGTAAGGTGCTAAATTTTCAGAAAAATCCTACATTCCGTTTTCCATAAACGTCTAACGTGCCATCGACCGTGAATCACCCTGTATACAAAGAAAAAACACGTAGGAGAGAAACATTGAAATAAAGTATTACTGTATGTAAAATCGAGATACTGAGATGGACTCTCGTTCCCAAAAAATAAATTATGAAACAAATTGGAATTGAAGTAATAATGTTTTAAATATTTAACCTTGTATATGAAATTCAATCAAAGATGTAAATTTATAATATTTGACACTGTATCTATTATTGCTTTCAGGCCTTGACAATGGTCTCTTAGCAGACCGAAACCTATTAACCATCCATGGTGGTTGGCCAATAAAAAATATTCTGCACAAAGATAGAAATTAATCTACTTTATTATAAAAGTCCAACATCCGCCTAACTTGTGGCAAGTAAACTTTTTCAAATCCTTTATATACGAAATATATATATTGAGAAAACTTTCTCTCTTTATTTCATACACGTGAAACAAGTGATCTAGTAAGTAACTCACAGAAAATAATAATTTTCCCAAAAAATATTTTTCCTTTTCTTTTATTAAAATTTTATCTTAATATTAGAAATCTTGTATTTCTCAGGAAAAAATCTAACTAGCTTGTGGTCCAGTTGAGATTTATTATTATGTATCATTTACGTTTAGATTCCGAAAGAACAATTTTGACAAAATGATAATGAAATATTACAGATTTACATTGTAAATTAGTTGTTCTTTAAATTTTTATCTCAAGTTGGATATCGAGTAAACCCAATTTTAGGGGAAAGATTGAAAATACTATAATATAAAATTGTTTGTAGATTACCTGATAATTCGATAAATGATATCTTTTTTAACATCTGGATGTTTCATTATAACAATAATAAGAGCCTAAAAAATAAATTTGTATAAAAATATGTATATATATTAGAATTATTAATATAGATTTTAATTTTTTTTTCAACTTACCCTAAGAATCTCTTGAAAATAAAATTTATATCGATTTTTATTTTTGGTTAAAAATTGTTTATTTTGAAAAATGTATCGTAAAAATTTTAAGGCGTCGTTCCATTGATGTCGAGAAATTAAAGAAATCACATGTTCGATATGCATACGAAATGATAGGGATGAATATCCATTGGGATGAACTAGAATGAAAAAAAGAAACGTTTTTGTTAATGACAAGCTCAATTTCATCAATAATTTCACATACAAGAGTTTTGACAGTACGGGGACAAAAACGTGCTATCTCATGCCTAAAACAATGTCGATATAAAATAAATAAATATGCGAATTCACGACATTTATAATCGACTTCAAAAAAGGAGGAGGTTCTCAATTCGACTGATTTTTTTTTTTTTGTATCTATGTTACCTGATATCTTCGCCAACGGTGAACCGAATTTGATGATTTTTTGGGGTTCAGTCTAGTTTCCGATTGGTAAAAATATAAATTTCATTGGTATTGGACCTTTTTTGTTATATTTATTCAGGCATAACTTCTTTGTTTATGAATCGATTTTAATCATTCTTTCTGCGTTTGGATCAGAATAGCTCCAAGATAGTCAAGATACCTAACTATTTATTTATTTTATGTGTGTTCAGCGAGAACTCTTTGCCACGTGGGCCGATTTCGATGATTCTTTTTTTATTGGAAAGGGGATACCTTAGGGGTGGTCCCATATTAATTTGGTCAAGTTCTGATGATGTGATCAATGACGAAATAACTTAAATCTCCAATTCTTATGAACAAATAATCGAAATTATAATAAATAAAATCTTTTATAAAAAAAATCTTAAAACATTCATTTAAAAACCCGCTAACGTTTCGAGATAATTTCTCTATTTATGAATTGAATTTTATTATCATTTTCTGATTCATTCGCCCGACGCTTTCTCTTACGAGATGCATGCAAAGTATTATATTAAGTCACTATTAATAACATCACTAAAAAGAGAAAAATAAAAATAATTTTTATAAAAAAAATAAAACCGACTTCAAAAAAACTAAATGGAACAAATAAAATAATAAGAACTCAAAAATCAAATAAAATGCACTAAAAGTTATAAAATAATTATCTAATTTAGTTACAACTAAGCGACGAAATATTAACATGAAATCCCTTTTTGAAGTCGGTGCCAAACAAACTATATAAGCGAGAATACGCGATGTTGTCTCTATTACCCTCCAAACGTACTAAGATCCGTCGAATTCGATTCATAAAATGTATATGTTTGGCACCGACTTTAAAAAGTGATTTCATCTAACAATTTCGTCGTTTAGTTGTAACTAAATTAGATAATTATTTTATACCTTTTAGTGCATTTTATTTGATTTTTGAGTTCTATTATTTTATTTGTTGCATTTAGTTTTTTTGAAGTGGTTTTATTTTTTTTATAAAAATTATAGTCTATAAGAAATATATAGAGAATTTACCAAATAATTTAGAGATAAGGACAGAATTTCGTAATACTTCAATTTTTAACTAACTTCAAAACGTATTATTAATACCTTAAGATTGCATGAAGCCAGTCCAGAAATAAATAAATAAATAAGAGATTATTTCCAACAAATAACTATATGCTTACTTTAGTGACACTTTTGAGTGAGTAGAATATAGTTTTTATAAAAGTTTAAATGGTAAACTAAATTGTAATTATATTAGATGAAGGAGAAGGTATGTTCGATGCGCTGGGTTCAATTAAACACCCTGAATAAAACGTTTCGGCCTGAATTTATTTGGCCATCTTCAGTTAATTGGGAGTTATATACAAAATGCGGTACACTAATGTACTTAGTTCGATCACATATGTTTACCGCATTTTGTGTATAACTAGCAATTAAGTGAAGATGGCCAAATAAATTCAGGCCGAAACGTTTTATTCAGGGTCTTTAATTGAAGCCAGCGCATCCAACTTTGGCTGATACCTCCTCCTTCATCTAATACAGTTTCATCACAGCCACGAACTCTAACAACTTAAATTGTAATTAATAGAAAATGTATATACCTAGGTGCATATTGAAAAAACAATCAAGAACATGTTTATTCGAAACCAAACGTTTCGGGAGAATTTCTAGAAAACTTAGAAAACCACTAAATTTTAGAGGAAGCAACATATTTTTTTCTTTTTCTTTACAAATTTTGCCATTGAAAAAGGGAGAAATTCTCCCGAAACGTTTGGTTTCGAATAAACATGTTCTTGATTGTTTTTTAAAACTTTGTATAATATTTGAAATACAATCAATAAATATTTTTTTCTCATATAGGTACATATGTATAAGCGCTGATGAAGGAAAGGTGGCTGTCCAAAAATTTATAAATTAAGAAAGAGAGGAATTCAGTCAGTAAACGAAGCCTCTGTCGAATAAAAACTCCTAATTATAGAAA
Source organism: Forficula auricularia (assembly GCA_024734495.1). Taxonomy (NCBI): domain Eukaryota; kingdom Metazoa; phylum Arthropoda; class Insecta; order Dermaptera; family Forficulidae; genus Forficula; species Forficula auricularia. Next base: position 292,587 of record JALMQS010000690.1, on the reverse strand, counting down.
ACAGTTTCGGCTTTAATTAGATAAAGCCATCTCTCAGTACTAATGAGCTGTAATGAGCATAAAATATAAGAATATCAATACAAAACAAAATAAATTATATAAATAAAATGATTGGATATTGATGAGGCAGTCCAAAATTCAAAAAAAGAAGATAATTTAAACTATCTTTTTATTCTAAATTCTGCTAAGAATGAATGAAATAGGATATATTATTGTTATTGCCACTGAGAGAGGAGACAGTAGGGAATGTCACATTAGATTTCCTTCACTGACCTTTCAAAACCCTGAAGAAGGAGGGAATAAAAGAGAAACAAAGAGGTTGTCCTCTGCTTGATGCAAATAAACATACACACCTATATATCAAAAATATTTATCTCTTTGCATCAAGCAGAGGACAACCTCTTTGCTTCTCTTTATGAATCAACAACTCTGCTACTCTCAGCAAAATAAAAACTTTTCAATTAAGTGTGTCTTCTGCTGGAATTACGAGTATAAATTTTTAATTTATTTATAATGAGACTATAGTTTCGAGGGCTTTGCCCTCTTCAACAGTTTATTACAATTGATTCACAGGAATTAATGTATGAAAGACGTGTAAATCTCTTTCCCACATCAATTCCTGTAAATCAATTGTAATAGACTGATGAAGAGGGCAAAGCCCTCGAAACTATAGTCTCATTATAAATACATTAAAAAAATTTAATTCCAGCAGAAGACACACTCTTTTATTGTCTCCTCCAATTTATAAAAATTCTGCTACTCTCTGCAAAAATAAACTTTTAATTTGATTCAAGAAGAAATTGCAGCAAAAAAGTTCAATCTCTATAGTAGGTACAGTCTGGACCCTTGCATTGGGAAAAAAAAAGAAATTTTAGAAATTGGGCCAGTTGTGTATAAAATAGGCCTCATACATACCTCTTATTGGAAAAGGATCAAGGCCCAAACCATGTTTGACAATATCTAGATTCAAAATGTTACAATGAGAATTAGTCTTGCCGAGAAGTCCATAAGAATCATCAATTCGATTACGTGAAGAACGATTTTTCATTTTTCCAATTTGAACAATAAATTGCTCTGCCTTGCTCTTAAAAAGAAATAAAATATAATATTATTTTGTAATTTTCAATCTTAAATTATTATTTTACATTAAAAAAAAATAGTTATATTTACCACATCGTCGTGTGAAAAAATGTAGGTTTTTTTAATAGATTTAGGCATATTTTATTAAATAATGAACTATTTAATAACCATAAAGCATTGAGAATTCCTTGAAAAAATATAATCTTTAAAGCATGGTTAAGATTTTAAATTAGGAAAATTTGATTCTGACAGTAACATATGAAGTTAGCTTATTATTGAATGAAGGTATATGAATATAGCAACATTAAACGGTTTAACAATCAACTACGAAATACAAAATTATTCAAAATTAAAATTATATTCAAGAAATAAATAATTCATTTCTACAAAGTTTTAATAATATATAAATAAAATAATGAGATCTCAAAATTATTAATAATTAGATTTCCAATACAAATTGACTTTTTGCTTTGATCTGTTTTTTGAGCTACAGAAATAAATTAACAAATTTTAATCAAATTAATCACAAAAATAAAAGCTTCAACAGCTTCATTATTAATAACAAATTAAATATTACACTTGGAAAAATACTTTTGACATAACCAAAATTATTAAAAATTAGATTTCCATTACAAATTGACTTTTTACTTTGATCTGTTTTTTTGAGCCACACAAATAAATTAACAAATTAAATATTACACTTGAAAAAATACTTTTGACATATCCATAATATTAAATGAAAGTGGGCATTTTTATCTATTAAGAAGTAAAATTGGAATTGAATTTGATTAAATAATTTAGAAGATTTTTATTAAAATATATCACTTTAAAAAAAATCATAAAATAATCTATATATCTCGTAAATTATAAATGATCGGATAAAATCAAAGAGGACTTAAGTTGTTCCTGGTTTAATTTCCGATAGAATTTGAGATTTTCACACTGATCGGTTCATTTCTCATTGAGAATTATTTATTCATTTAAAACCCCATTTTTCGTTCGAGCTTAATATCAAAATGACATCATAAAAACATATATGGTTTTTACATATGAGAAAAAAAAGAAAACAGCAAACAAGCAAAAGTTGAAAGTTGAATCAGATTTGCGATAAGATATTGACTAATTCATCAAAATAATTTTTTTTTAATGTAGTCATGTGTATTTCGGAGTAATTTTTATCAAAATTGACAAGGCATTTTAATATCCTTTGTGTCTCAGAGGTGTAGCCCAAATTCTTTCTTTTGACCATTTTGTAGCCCCATTCAATTGTATAGATTTTGTGGATCAACTGTAGGTATGTTGTTATGAATATGTTGAGGAAGTATCAGATTTCTAGTAAAAAATATCACCATAATTGTTTATTTCAGAGCTTTCGATCTTTTATTATAATTCGTCGGCTTAGAGTGTAATCATACTAAATTCATTTTTTATCATATATAAGACATATTAATACCGTTCGAAAGAAAAAAAGATGCAGCATCCTCCAAGTAAAACTCTGCTACTTAAAATTACGATCGTAAGTTGTAGAAAAAAATGTGAAAAATAATTTCTTTCCATTAACAACAATATTAGATTTTGTTTGTTTTTTGTCTGCCCTGTAAAATTTCCTTGTTGTAAGTTAGCAGAGGTTTACACTCTTAAGGTGTAGTTCTTTCACAAATGCAAAAATTCAAGAAGTCTTCGAGACTTGGAATATTAGTCATTAATAAAAGCATTATATATACACACAATGTTAAAATTTGAAGACGATTTACCACACCACACATGAAATAATTGCGATTAAAAATGAAATTATTTTACATATTGTAAATTGGGAAAGGGTGGGAAAATGATCATTATTTTATTTTGTTTCAATAAAGGACTTTCACCACTTGATGAAAAACTAATATTTGTTAGAATAATATATTCGGAGTAACTTAAAAAAAATTGAAATTATTTACCACGTAGTTTTGATAAAAAAAAAACATATTTGGGCGATTATTTTTAGTGGAGGGGATAAAAAATCAATGGCTTAGAAACGATCCGTTCATAAACAGAAAGTAGTAGCGTAAACTGTACAGTCACGTCAAAAAAAACATAACCTAAAATTTTAACACCGTCGAGGCTAAAACTTTTTGTGCGGATTGTCGCGAAAGAACCTCCTTAAGGCGACGAATTATTTCTTGCACTTTAGTCTCTGCCTGTTAAAGAAATAAAAAAAAATTCCCAATAAAGAAAATATAGGTTTATCTTTCACATTATGACCAGGAATCACAAATAAATATGCCATTTAATTTACTTTCTGTTGTATTACTTTTACTATAAAAGCCCTGACAAAAAATATATGAAACGTAATTATTGAGAAATTACAACAGTTTTATATTGTCCTACGTTAAAAATTCAATACCAATTCAATTTATTTGGAATTAGTGGTTTTCTTTATCTTTGGTTAGCCTTTCCATCAATTTAGCAGTAAATTCTACCACTCCCTTAAGCATCTTCAATACCTCTCTAATTATTTTATTTAATTTTAAATTGAGTTTTCTAATCAATTAAATTGCTTATTAATATTATTATTTTTTTTTAGGGATGGAAAAACCCGAGGAGAAAACAAATTCTTTTTTTTTTTTTTATAATGATATTGATACAAGAAGAAGTTGCACCAAGAAGGTACAACCTCTGTAGTCCGCGGTGGACCCTTGTATCGTGAAGATAAGAAGAGATTTAGGGATTGGGTAGGAGTCGAAGGTATCTGTGGATGCTGGTCTTGAAAGATTGAAGGTTATAAGTTGCTGGGAAGAGGGTCAGAGGAAGAGAGTTCCAGTCTCTAGATGTCATAGGGATAAATGAATTGGCAAATGCGTTTGTTCGATTAGTATCCACTTTAAGCGCGTAGGGGTGTTGAATCTTAGAAAATCGTGTATTTCGCGCAAATGAAGCCTTTGATAGGATTATCGATTTTATCTCGTCAGAACAAAAGTCATGGTTAGGTATATCTAATAAGAGAAAGGGCGGAAACAGATGTACGATGGGCTAGGGAGTCGAGATGAGTGTCAGTTAATGCGGGATCGCCTATCAGTCTGATAGCCCGCCTCTGAATTGCATTTAAGGTATTAAGAGAATGCTTGGTGGCCCTTCTCCACAGACGAGAGCAATATTCAAGACAGGGGCGAATTTGAGCCTTGTATAATATAAGGAGTTGAGTGGGGGTGAAAAAGCGTTTGGTTCGGAAAAGAAAGCCAAGCTTACATGCTGCAGCTTTTGCTACTGAGATAATATGGTCATTCCAAGAGAGGTCAGAACCTAAGGTGACACCTCTCACATTGATATTTTATTACGAAATTCCAATGAGCTCTACTATGAAAGATATTAATTTGCCGATGGTAATAGATTCAAATTTACTAGAAATTCATAGATCAAAGATGGTGTCATCTATTAATTCCGATGGAGTGGAATATTTTTAATTATATGTCAGAGGGGTTGTTTTTCACCCCCTCGGGAATCGAACCCGAGTGCCAGTAACAGCAATCCGGGCCACCTGGCTCACCTGCGGGATACGAACCTCTCTGACATATGCAAACGCGTAAAATATTTTACTCAAAGATTGTTATCTTAATTTGTAAAATTTCGCGATATAGTGATTCTAAATTTAAACATATAGCCATGCCATATAATTTAAATAAAGGTGGTTGAGTGTTTCGAATTTTGAAAAAATTCAAAATTCGAAGGGCAATGGAATGACTTTTCCTAATTTAATATGAAAGATATTAATTTGCCGATGGTAATAGATTCAAATTTACTAGAAATTCATAGATCAAAGATGGTGTCATCTATTAATTCCGATGGAGTGGAATATTTTTAATTATATGTCAGAGGGGTTGTTTTTCACCCCCTCGGGAATCGAACCCGAGTGCCAGTAACAGCAATCCGGGCCACCTGGCTCACCTGCGGGATACGAACCTCTCTGACATATGCAAACGCGTAAAATATTTTACTCAAAGATTGTTATCTTAATTTGTAAAATTTCGCGATATAGTGATTCTAAATTTAAACATATAGCCATGCCATATAATTTAAATAAAGGTGGTTGAGTGTTTCGAATTTTGAAAAAATTCAAAATTCGAAGGGCAATGGAATGACTTTTCCTAATTTAATATGAAAGATATTAATTTGCCGATGGTAATAGATTCAAATTTACTAGAAATTCGAAACACTCAACCACCTTTATTTAAATTATATGGCATGGCTATATGTTTAAATTTAGAATCACTATATCGCGAAATTTTACAAATTAAGATAACAATCTTTGAGTAAAATATTTTACGCGTTTGCATATGTCAGAGAGGTTCGTATCCCGCAGGTGAGCCAGGTGGCCCGATTGCAGTCTACTCGGCGTTCGATTCCCGAGGGGTGAAAAACAACCCCTCTGACATATAATTAAAAATATTCCACTCCATCGGAATTAATAGATGACACCATCTTTGATCTATGAATTTCTAGTAAATTTGAATCTATTACCATCGGCAAATTAATATCTTTCATATTAAATTAGGAAAAGTCATTCCATTGCCCTTCGAATTTTGAATTTTTTCAAAATTCGAAACACTCAACCACCTTTATTTAAATTATATGGCATGGCTATATGTTTAAATTTAGAATCACTATATCGCGAAATTTTACAAATTAAGATAACAATCTTTGAGTAAAATATTTTACGCGTTTGCATATGTCAGAGAGGTTCGTATCCCGCAGGTGAGCCAGGTGGCCCGGATTGCTGTTACTGGCACTCGGGTTCGATTCCCGAGGGGGTGAAAAACAACCCCTCTGACATATAATTAAAAATATTCCACTCCATCGGAATTAATAGAGCTCTACTATATTGTAATTAATTATTAGAGGGATATAAAATTAAAAAACCAATTAATATTAAAAGGAAATTGAAAAAAAAATGTATTTATAAATTTTTATTGACAAATACAACTGTGAATAATTATTTGAATTAACAAAATATCTATCAAATTAAATTTGAAAGTTTATACCTAATAGGAAAATAAGGATAAGTTTTTATGTGCGATTTTTTATTTATCAGCCAACGTTTTCGTCGACTTTGCCGACTTCTTCATGGCTTCAAATAGTCATGTCACACATTCGTCTAAATTTTCTTGTTATCTTCGTTACCATTGAAGACTATCAGAAACAAATTTCAAAAAATATTTGGCACATTCACATAAACAATTTTTCTTTTTTTTTTCTTTCTTTTTATATTAACAATTACATTAGATATAAATCAGAAATAAGATAAATAGAATGAGGCAACACTGTTTTTAAAATCAGAATAGATTTTTTTTCTTTTGATCCTTACATAAAGAAATCTCAAAATAAAAAAAAATCTATTCTGATTTTAAAAACAGTGTTTCCTCATTCTAAATATTTTTTGAAATTTGTTTTTCTGATGATCTTAAATGGTAACGAAGATAAAAAAGAAAATTTAGACGAATGTGTGGCATGACTATTTGAAGTTCTGAAGAAGTCGTCAAAGTCGACGAAACGTTGGGTGATAAATAAAAAAGTCACACATAAAAACTTGTCCTTATTTTCCTATTATAAACTTTAAAATTAATACAAATTATAGATGGAAATGATAATATCAAATTAAAGTTAACCGAAGATGAGACTTTGACAGTTCGAATTGTCAACCCAAAAACGCTTTAATTTAATCGAAATCGTTAGAGCTGTTTTCGAGAAACTGATTCTATATAATATATACAAGAATTGCTCGTTTAATATAATAAGATTTAAATATATTTTTTAATTGTTGTAGTCAAAGAATAATAAAATTAATATAAAAATATTTTTAAAAATAAATATGATAATATATAAGTTGTAAATTGATTTTTTTATTTTTTAATCGAGATTTTATAAATTAATTTCTAATATTAAATATTTTTATTTGAAAATTCAAAATATTAGTGATTGCATTGATATATGTTGTGTGTGTGTGTGTGTGTGTGTGTGTGTGTGTACTCTTTGCATTTGGCTCCGATTGGCTCCGGGTTCGATTGCGCACGGGCAAGGTTCCTTTCCCATCACTGTCGGCAACCCTCAACTAGTGTCTGCTGTCACACACACCAACTTTTTAATTTAACAACTAATATTGAGTGTGATTTTCCAACCCGGGCTGACTCGAAAATACTCCGATATACAAGAGGCTCTTTTCCATTGCTTTTCTGCTGGTGATTCTTTATGACCGAGTTAATTAAACGCCTCCACCATTCCGTCATTAACTAAAAGCCAACCCACCGGGTGGCAAGCAGCACTTGAGGTTAGTTCATTCACTCTTCCATTTTCAAATTTATTTATTTCGATTATTAAAAAAAAAAAAAAAAAAAAATCATCCAAAAATGTCCTCAAATGATTATTTTAGTAAAAAACAAAAATGGATGAATAATCTTGTGCAATTCAATCACCTACTTTAGCCTTGAACGATAACCAGATGTTACTAGTTCAATTCAGTTATACCCGAGGGGTGAACCGCGATTGGAATTAGGTGTACACCCTCTTTGGAATTACTTTGGAATTCATTAGATAATCTATTGTCTTCTACTTGAAAATGAAAGTGGAAGTAGGTGTACACGATTTTAGGTCGCGGTTCACCCCTCCGTTATACCTATTGAAATTCTCCTTAAAAAAAGGTGCAAATATTACTTTTCAATTGATCTCAAATTTCCACCCCTGTAACTTTCTAAAAAAGTATCACTATTCTATTTATAGTCTATTCATTTATTATGTCAAAGTATGAAAAAGATTAGTCATTTATCACAAAATAATTATTTTATTTATTTATGGGACATTCCACGGCAAATAGGGCGGTTTGAAAAATTTTAATCTTTGATTTCCTTCATTTTTTGACATTTTTTTAGTACTTAACCATCAAAAAACTCTTCCTGTGATAAATTTTGAAATTTTTTTGGTCATCGATTTAAAAGATATCGAATTTCGGTTTTTCGCTCATAACTTCTTCGAAAATGGTCCAAATTACTATTTTTTTTAAAGATTTTTGAACTTTTTTATTCGCTTTAACCATTATTAAAACCATTTTTTGGTATTGAGTTCTCTTTTTTTATGAAAGATTATGAAAGATTTCAATTTGCCGATGGTAATAGATTCAAATTTTCTTATAAGATGGTGTCATCTATTAAATCCGATGGAATGGAATATTTTTAATTATATGTCAGAAGGGTTGTTTTTCACCCCCCTCGGGGGAACCCAAGTGCCAGTAACAGCAATCCAGGCCATCTGGCTCACCTGCGGGATGCGAACCTATCTGACATATGTAAACTCTTTTTTTAGTTATTTTAAATTGATTTTTATCGTTAACAAGTGTATAAAATAAATAATTTGTTTGCACTAAATTTTCTCTGGAGAGAGACAGACTGGTAGAACTTTTAATTGAAAGTAATGGAATGCAGCCCAGGGGTAGTGAGGAAAGAAAAAATTAACACATATCCAAATAAGGTGTAATTAAGAAAAATAAAATAAAAAATAAAATTGTTTTTCTATGCTTCTGCTAAGGAAGAAAAAAGTTTTCAACACTGCTGTGGAGAGAGGAAGGAAGCATTTTATTTGTTTCCTTCATTGACCCCTTGAAATCCTGAAGAAGGAGGGAAGAATCCTCCGAAATGTCGGTTTGAAAGGAAAGGAGGAAGGATTCCAATAAATTACACCTTATTTGGATATGGGTTAATTTTTTCTTTCCTCACTATCCTTGGGCTGCCTTCCATTACTTTCAAATAAATAATTAGTATTTTAGTTTGTTGAAAGAAAATCAAAATCAAAAATCGAAAAAAATAGTAATTATCATAGGCCCACTATTACCCGGTCTTAAAATTTGTAGAATGAATAGAAGTTTAAAATAAAAAAATTATCAAAAAAATCGAAGACTACACACAGTTTCAAAAAAAAATTTCCAACTCAAAAATCGCATATAAAAACACTTTAAATAATTTTTTTCTATTTTTTTTTCTAGAAAGTATGTAAAAACACAAAAATTTTGAATTTGGACCATTTTTGAAGAAGTTATGAGCGAAAAACCGAAATTTGATATCTTTTAAAATCGTGATTAAAAAAAATTTCAAAATTTACCAGGAAGAGTTTTTCGATGGGTACTAAAAAAATGTCAAAAAATGAAGGAAATTAAAAATTAAAAATTTTCAAACCGTCCGATCTTATATTATAATTATTAAATATTTTTCAGATTTGAAAAAAAAATCCTTAGGAAAATTTCAATTTATATTAATTTAATTTTCTTATATAACAATAACTAACAGTACCTAGCGGACCGACTCGATAATTTTCCCCTTTAATTAAAACCTATGAATCACTGCTTCCGCCAGCTTTTATTCAAACCTACTATTCATTTTATTAAAATGTACTGTAATGGTTTAAAAAATTAATTAAAATTTGTACTGTCTTGGGCCCAGTGGATCTTCAAACATGGGATTTATAAAATACATAATTAATCAGAACATCATATTGTTCAATAATTCTGTTTACCACTCTTGCTGCAATGAAAGCCATCTAGTTCCTGAAGGTCTAAGAATTTTGTGTGATTTCAATTCCAAAAATCTTTGAAATTTTTAAAAAAATTTATTCTTTTAGAACTATGGGCAAATTGAGCATAAATAATGTCTCTCACCAAAACTTCAACACCCTTTGGTAGTTTTTGACACGCATATGAAGAACATAGATTGAAAGAATGGGATGTACAACCAACAACAATTATTATATCGCTACTCCAGAACAAGACTGGTCTAACTCAAAAAAAATTCTCGAATTATCTTCAAATTGGCACTACTATCTCTGTGCAAGACCGTTTCTTAAACAACTTAGGGCCGGTTGTATGTCGCAAAGTAAATGCTTTTTACCACTAACAAACGGTAGATGGTAAATGGAGCCACTGGGATGGCCAATCAGATGACAGGAACTTTCAGTGCCTGTCATCTGATTGGTCATTCCAGTCCCTCCATTTACCATCTACCGTTTGTTAGTGGTAAAAAGCATTTACTTTGCGACATACAACTGGCCCTTAGAGCTGGTAAACTCTTTTTAACCGTTGACAAAGGGTAAAACCTTAGAATTCACCTTATGCCCGACGGGATGGCCAATCAGATGACAGGCACTTTCATCTGATTGGCCATCCCGTCCAGGCACAAGGTGAATTCTAAGATTTTATACTTTGTCAACGGTTAAAAAGAGTTTACCAACCGACATACAACTGGCCTTAAGTGGATCACCCCTAGATAGAGCGCGGGAAAGAGAGCTATCTTGGATTTATGGATATGGTCATGCAAGAGTGAATCATCTCAGTTGACACATGGGAGACGGTGCGTTTCTATTGTGCAATAGTGGATTATTGTGTGATAAACCAACAGTAAGTAACTTTTTTCCTATCTTTCTCTAGTGCAAAACTGAACTATTATGATAATGGCTCTATTTTGAACGGTAAATTAACATTTCCCAATAGATTATTCTCTTCAAAAAAGAGCCATTGTCATAATAGTTCACTTTTGCACTAGAGAATGATAGGAAAAAAGTTACTTACTGTTGGTTTATCACACAATAATCCACTTTTGCAAAATAGAAACGCATCGTCTTTAAAAAACCTGAAATATTTCGGTTTAAGAAAGGGACATCTTGGAGTTTTGTCAATAAATTAGTCATAAAAAATAATAATGGTATAGAGAGGGGGAAAAACCTCTGGAAATCTATAGGGGAGTTCTATGATTGTGATGATTCGTGCAAAATGTTAACAATCGGATAACGCAGGCAACGGATATCAAAGGAAGGGAAAGCAGAAACTTTAATCGGCTCTCCTGAAAAATTGCCTTTTTTTTGAGTTTGACCAGTCTTGTTCTGGAGTAGCGATATGTGAATGTTCTTTTAACAAATAATTTGAATTCCACTTAATAGCCCCATCATAGTCGCACAATTATCTGCAGCCAATCCAGCTATATTTTCTAAATTATCTCCCATAGAAACTAAATAATCTTTTATAACTTCATAAATATCCGCTGCAGAACTACCATTATTATCTAATTCTCATCATCATTGAGTATACAGTCCTAAGACTGGTTTGATGCAACAATCCGTCTCCACTCGACTCTGTCCCCCGCCAGCTGTTTAACCTCTCTAAATGTCTGGCATCCCATATCCCCAATTATTTGGTTGAAATATTCTAATCTGGTTCTTCCCCTTCCCCTTTTCTTTCCCACCTCCCCTCCAAGATATCCCTAAGCAGTCCCCCATGTCTCAGTGTGTGCCCCATCATCTGACCTCTTCTCTTCTTCAGACTCTTCCACAAGGTTCTTCTTTCTCCGATTCTTCCAAGAACTTCTTCATTTGTAATTTTATCCATCCATTTGATATTCGTCATTCTTCTGTAGCACCACATTTCGAAAGCCTCTAATCTCTTTCTCTCCGCTTCTCTAATTGTCCAGGTTTCACACCCGTACATGGCTATGCTCCATACATATGTCTTCAATAGCAACTTCCTGTTTGCTAAGCTGATTGAGGAGGAGCATAGTAGTTTTTGTTTTGAATTAAACCCCATTTTTGCTTGGGCAATTCTTGATTTAATTTCGTTTTCGCTCCTCCCATCCCATGTTATTTTACTTCCTAGGTAGCGGAATTCCTTAACTCCTTCTAGGTTTTCTTGGTTAATTTTGATGCATTCCTGTCTCGTTTGTTCTTTTTTTGTACATACTAGGACCTTGGTTTTATTCTTGTTTATTTTCATTTTGATTTCTTCTATTAGGATTTGGTTAATTCCATTCAAGGCGTCCTCTAATTCTTTTTATTGCTTCCTAGAAGGGCAATGTCATCGGCAAATCTTAACATAGCGATCTTTTGACCTTGGATTTCTATACCTGTATCAATTTTGTCTTTGAATTCTTTAATCGCTTCTTCTATGTATAAGTTGAAAATCATGGGTGACAGCACACATCCTTGTCTTACACCTTTTTTTATTTTGGCTTCTCTTTGTTCATCACCAATATTTATAATTGCCGTCTGGTTTTGATATAGATTGTAGATTAGTCTTCTCTCTGAATTTTATTCCCGCCTGTTTTAATATTTTAAACATAATTTCCCAATTGACGTTATCGAATGCTTTTTCTAGGTCTATGAATCCGATGTAGACAGATTCTTCCCTGATAAAAGCCCTTTCTATTATTAGTCTAAGAGAGAGAATTGCTTCTCGGGTGCCTCTGTTTCTTCTAAAGCCGAACTGGTCTTCCCCAGATTTTCTTCAACTCTTTGTTCTATTCTTCTTTGGATTATTTTGGTTAGGATTTTGGAGGCATGTGAGGTTAGGCTAATGGTCCTGAAATTTTCACATTTATCCGCGCCTGTCTTTTGGGAAGTGTGACTATTTTGTTTTTTTGGAAATCTTTTGGGATGATTCCCAATTTATAGATTTTGCTAATTAGTTCAAAGAGTTTGTCAAGTGCCTTTTCCCCAGAGTTCTTTAGGATTTCAGCTTGTATATTGTCTATTCCGGGTGCTCTATTATTTTTTAGTTCCTTCAAAGCTGTCTCGAATTCTGACCTGAGTATGGGGTCTCCTAATTCGTTTTCGTCCACAGATTCTTTCTTCTTCTATTGGGTTCATTGTTTTTTCTTCTCCATAGAGTTCTTCTAGGTGTTCCTTCCATCTATTTGCCTGTTCGTTTTCGTTTAGAATAATGTGGCCTCCTTTATCTCTTATGTTCTTGCTTTTTGGCTTGTCTTCTTGAAATTTCTTTTTATTGCCCTATAGGCTACATCAACTTTTCCCAATACTAGATTTTCGTTGACTTCTTTACATTTTTCTTGAATCATTTTTTCTTTTGCTTTTCTACATTCTCTTATAACTTTCCATCTTAATTTTTATATGTTTCTTTCCCTTCTTCTGTCTTTTCTGTTCTTAAATTTTCTTCGTTCGTCAAACAGTTGCAGTATTTCGTCTGTTACCCATGGCTTTTTAATTTCGTTTTTCTTTGATTTAAGGACTTCGTTGGCTGTTTCAGTCAGGCTTGATTTCATAGCATTCCATTCTTGTTCGATTTCTTCTTCTTATTATTTGTGGGTGTTTTTTCTTCCAGTTTCTTATTCATTACGTTTTCGAAAAGCTTTTGGGTTTCGCATTTTTAATTTAGATAATCTTGTAGTTTTTTCATGACCTTCCCTTTTATTAGTTTTTTAAATTTTAGTTGGCATTTCATCGCAATTAGATTGTGATCACTAAAATATCAGCCCCAGGATAGCTTTTACAGTCCCTTACTGATTTCTGAATCTTTGTTTGACTAATATGTAATCTATTTGAAATCTCCCCTTGTCTTTGGCATTTTCCACGTGTAGATCCTTCTTGGATGGTGTTGGAAGAGTGTGTTTGCTACTACTAGTAGTATCTAATTCTACTAATTATAAAAACGAATCACATACTTTTTGGTTTCTGATGAATAATATCTTAACAATATAGCTAAACATTTTTTAGTATACTAATCCGTTGTTTCGTCTATGATTATTTAGGACTGTAATGTTTGATAAATGTACTACCTTTGAGATATTTTATGAAATGTACTAGAAACTAAATTATGTTAATGTACTCTTGTATTTTTCAACCAAAAATGCACTGTAAATAATAGATTTGTACTGTAACGGCAGCACTGCTATATATTAATAGTAGTTTTAATTTTAAATTCAGGTAAAATTGTCAATTTTTATTTTCAGCCAAAATTAAATAAAATTGAAATATAATATAATATTTAAGTATCTTTTTGGGTGTCTTTTTTTTGAAAAAAGATGGAAATTATTTCAAAAATCAACCCAGTATATAATATTATTAAATGAATTTAACTTTAAAGGACATCATAGATATTAGAGAAATATTTTTACATTGCATATCAGAGAGGTTCGTTCCCTTAGGAATCGAACCCAAGCGCTAACTAAGCTTGCCGGGCCAGTAGCCAAACCCTTAAGACCTAGCTACTGGCCCGGCAAGCTAGTTAGCGCTTGGGTTCGATTCCTAAGGGACGAACCTCTCTGATATGCAATGTAAAAATATTTCTCTAATATCTATGATGTCCTTTAAAGTTAAATTCATTTAATAATATAATATATTTTTTTGCCAACGTTTCGAAACGACTTGCTCCAGCCATCATCAAGACATCGCTGTATACAAAGTTCTTAACTTAATTGCAATTAAAAATAATAATAATATACACAGATTTTCCTTCGTTGACCCTTTCAAACCCTGAAGGAGGGACTATTATTGAGCTTTAAATTAAATAAATAATAAAGTAAATTTTTATTAACCCACCCACCTGTTGATAAATAATTTGATTAAGAAAAAAACCTATCAAATTAAAGTTTCCCGAAGGTGAGACCCTGATCGATTTGTCGATACAAAAAACCCTTAATCCGTGATTTTCATTGAAATCGTTAAGAGCCGTTTTCGAAAAACCGATTGATTATATTCAAGAATATATACAATAATTAATCATTTAATATAGTACCTACATATAAGGTAACTATCAAAATTGAATATATTTCTTTGGCATGATGACACAATATGAGTTAATTAGATCTATAAAATCAAGTCATCTAAAATGCTGAACCAGATATTATAGAATTTGGTTTCGTAATGAGATTTAAGAGAGATTATATTTATTTGTGACGTTATCAACCAATTAGAAGGTTTTTCTTAAGTTGATTTGTATAATTTCGATTATTCGATAAAACCAATCACAAGGATAGATTTAATTTAGTTACCTAGTGTACTATTTCAAATATACACGTTAACATACAATAAATAAACTTAATCAACGAATATATTCGATGTAATATGGCAGTCTGGAAGGACTCGTTATAGAGAATTGATAGAAAGGCAGCCCACGGAAAATGAAAAGTACAAATTCAGAATAAAATAATTTATTGGAATGTCACATTTTCTTTCTATTAAAACCGACCTTTCAGAGGATTTCCTTCCTTCTCCAGGGTTTAAAAAGGTGAAGGATGAAAGTTTGTTACCACCTCCTTGTCTCCTTTTTATTTTATTTATTTAAATTTAAATGTATGTGGATTTATACATACGTCTTATACTTTCTTCACATTAACAGTGTCAATTGACAGAAGAATCTGACAGTAAATCTGAAGGAATATTTTTAACTGTCAAACTGACAGTCTTTTGTAATTATTTATTGCAGTGGTTTTCGAACTTTTTGAACTTGAAGTCCTACAAAAAACCTAGACGTACTATATACAAAATGCTAATAACTAACTAAAAAATTATTTTAATAATAACCCTATACATATCTATTTGGAATATCCTAGGGCGCATCTATGAATGTCACCGACCATATAGCACACTTGGACCTGGTCAAACCCTTAGAGAACCACTGATTTATTCCAAGAAACTATAATCCGATAATAACGAAAACTACTGAATTCATATAGTAGAGTTTATTACAGGGGAATCTTTTATAAAAATTTGCCCCCTTCTGGTCAAAGTAAAATCTTATCCCTAGGACGGTTGAGCATACATATTAAGATCCTCTACATCAGTGTTCCGCAAAGTGTACCGCGGCACACTGGTGTACCGTGGTCATTAGATGGTGTGCCGTGGAAAAATGTCAAGTTTTGTTAAGATAATGGACCTACACATAGCTGAGAGTTATGCGAGCAACCTTATCAATGATTCCTCCAAATTTTGATCCCCTGTGCTCAGTTAAGCAGGCTCACATTTCTCATTAAACATCTTTTCCTATTATATTGATTATAATAATAAATAAATATTAAATAAACATTGTTTTTTTCTTTGGTGTACCTTTAAAATTTCTTGATTTGGTAGGTGTACCTTGAACTTAAAAAGTTTGAGGAACACTGCTCTACATCATAAGTGTCAAACTCAATGCGTGACTTGTGCCAAAATAAAAAGTGTGAAGTTTAAGAGGGCCGTAAAGAAACTTTTAGGGTTCGTAGAAATCTAGTTATGTTTTTAAATATAATAGAATTAATAATAATAACAATAAAAAATAAAAACGTAACGTATTAAATTTTAATATATTAACAAAGTATTGAGAACATCAAAGGCATAATTATAAAATATAAACAAACAATACAATACTAGTTTACTGATTCTTGGCTGATACTTGATTTCTTTTCTGTGCCACAAGTTTTTCTATTTCTGGAGAAATACTATTTGCCGTTATAATTTTTAACACGGACACAAGATGATTGTAGCTAATTCGTGATCTGAGTGGAGACTTATTGCCATTCATAAGCGTAAATAACTGCTCGCACCTGTATGTACTTCCAAACATAGAGATAATCTCATATGCTAAGTTTCTAAAATTTTCAAATTTTACCTGTAAATATCCGTAAATTTCGGGCACGGTAACTTCCTTGAATTTTTCTTTTAAATCCGAATCCCACTGAATCTCTATTACTTTTATTTGTATATCATGAGATACAAATTCTATATCTATTGAAAAAATAGATGAAAATAATGTTAATTTGCTATCCAAGCATTTGAAATCTTCAAATCTTGCTTCAAATTCACTTCCGAGATTCGCAATCCTTGCACATATTTCCGATAAGATGCAGTGCTACTTGAACTTGATTTGTACATGTGACAGTGGGACCGCAAAAATTGACGATGCGGGCCGCGAGTTTGACACCTATGCTCTTCATGTTTAATTGCGATTTCTGTCCTATCTGTATAATTCTAATGATTCACAAGATTCCACCCAAGAAAAACAGATGAGAAATCAAGTTATATAAAATCAGATATAGAGGGAAAGAATGGAAGCTCTTGTATCAGCGAATCGACGAAATCTGTTGGGGTCTCTTAATCTCTCTTAAATATTTAGAGGACCCTATCAATAGATTCAAGTCTTATTCAAAACTCTTTAGGTTATTAACATATATTTTTTCATTATTTTATTGAGGATCATTTTTATTCATGTAATACTGACGTGCTTTAAAATTAAAGCGAAAAGATATAGAAATGATAAATACTTAAGTATTTTTCAGATAAAAAGAATACAATAATATGTCAAGATCGAGTCGTGATATGTATGATTAGGAACGGGTCACTTCTCGTTACTCAAACAATCCATTTGGGGGCTCAAAAGTCCAAGTGGTGTTAGAAAAATATATTTAAAATTGTTAAATAAACTTAAAAAAATACTATTATCAAATTACTTAATTTTTCTACTGGCAAGTAAGTACTTAGGAAAATACAAATACTATTTAATTGAAAAGTTTTTATTTTAGCGAGAGTAGTAAAGTTGTTGATTCATAGAGAGAAACAAAGAGGTTGTCCTCTGCTTGATGCTAAAAGACTGATGATGAGGGCCAAGCCTTCGAAACTATAGTCTCAACAAATAAATAATATATATATATATATATATATATATATATATATATATATATATATATGTGTGTATGTTTATTTGCATCAAGCAGAGGACAACCTCTTTGTTTCTCTGTACAAATACTATTATCTGTATAGAAATAGTTTATCAACATGACAAAAGATGGTTTAATAAAAGAATTAAATCCATTATTCAAAAAAAGAAATCTATTTTAATTTTTTGGGTTGCTCGTTGGCCTTTAAATGCATTTTAGTGTTTTTGTAATTTGTTTATTTTATGAATATGCCTAGTGACCCACAAAAGGGTAGGTTTATTTATCTGGTTAATTAAAAAAGTAAAAAAATACGTTGTAAAATTGGAGGAAAAGTAAAACTGTTTAAAACTGTACCTATTCAATTCACAAATTTTGGTGAATTTACAATTTTTTATCAGCCAACGGCTTGAGGATAATAAGTTTGCACTAGACAGAAAGGAGCAGCTTATTAGCTTATTAATACATTCTTGTCAAATTTCTGTTCATTAGTTATAGCTAGGATTCGGATCGATATGCACTAAAAAACAGCAAAATATGCATTTAAAAAGTCCGAAATATGCACTAAAAATAGACCGAAATATGCACTAAAAATATACCGAAATATGCCCTAAAAATATGCATTTTAAAAGGAAATATGCACTTAAAATATGCATTATAAACCCATAATATTTAACCTGAAACGCAATTATTTTTCTGATTTGCCAACAAACGAGGGACAAAAATCACACAAAAATGCAAAATATAGCTTAAATGACTAAATATGCAAAATATGCACTTAAACTCCAAAATATGCATTTATATACAAAATCCGAAACCTAGTTATAACGATTCATAAGCTCCCCAAATAACGATTCTATTTTTTTTAACATTACTGAATTTTTCAACCTGAAGCTCTGAAGGTAGAAAGTCTAAAAAAGTGAAAAGTTCATTAAAAAAAAAATGCCACCAGGACGAACTTTTTATGATGTTTTGATCTTGTGAATCAAAAGAGACAGAAACAATAATGTTACTCAACGTTTCATACAATATTTCTAAACAACTGTAGAAAAAAAAGTGAAAACATTTTCAAGACTAGGTACACTCTGTCCAAATTTTCAGTTTGCAGGAGAGAAAGGGCTAACTATCGCCGGCAGCCCTAATAAGGAATTTAAATATAATAAACTATTACTAATTCATTTACTCGGTAAGCTCGAAAGCCAGAGGAAGCCTGCTTGCCAGACGGCCCTAGTATTAAATTCCTAGCCTGCCTCCAAACCTACCGAGTAATAAGATAAAATATTTCACTACTCCAGCCTTCATTTTACTGCACTGTGCACAAATATATAATCTATTAAAGTCCATAGCGTCCATATTATTAAATGAATTAAGTAAGTTCCCAGGCACTTGGACAGGTTTTTAAGGTGTAAATCAAGAAGAATAAATTTTTGGATTTACACCTTAAAAACCTGTCCAAGAGCCTGCGAACTTACTTAATTATATAATTTATTTAACTAAATTTCATCACTTTGTATAATAGAGTCAAAAAAATTACCTTGAGGTTCACGTTGGCTGCAAATGCATCCGTCCGTTCACTAGTAATATAATATCGAACATATTAATATAATATAGATAACACGTTTTAAAAATTCACATAATTAAAAAAAATACTTATTTAAAATAAAAGCTTTAGATAGTTATGTTAATTTTTGAGAGAGAAGCCATATTTGAAAGGGTTGAACTTTGATTTCTTGAACTTAACTTGAACTGGATATAGACAGTTAGGACGGGCATTTTTGGAGTTTATTCATCGGCAACGAGTGTATTTTCTCAAGAGGGAGCAGATGGATTGAGATAAACCTTAGAAGTTCGACGGGTCAATTGTTATCTTGCTAAACCAAGGCTATATCGTCATCATGCCAAACAACGGGTAATCGAGGAAACAAGGAGTTGAATTTTGTCTTCGATAGATAGGGTGGAGTAAGGGATAACATGCATGCTTATTATGCCATTCAGATAAAAGTTTTTTTATCTAAATCATTCATTAGACAATTTAAAAAAGTATCCATCAATTTAGAAATTCATTTTTTCTCTTTAAATTTCAAGGCTTTCTGGTAAAAAAATATTTAAAATAAGTTTATTTTGAAAACTATATCATTCTACCTTATCCATTCATAATAAATATTTAGCAAATCCAGTTTTGTTTGTTATTTTTCTACCTGAAAAATCAAAAATTTGAGAAATTATTTAATATACGAGCTACAATGCTCTGACAAATGGACATACAGAGGTCCGGTCAAAATCCCAAAAGCTAATCTGGCATTTGAATAGTTAGCCGGAAAAGATTTCCAGCATTTAAATATAATATCCTGTGGTGTTTCCTCCATAGTTCTCTCATTTTTACTTTACCATACAGGGTATGGTCAAGTATTGTAATCGTGCATGAAAAAAGTTGTTTTTTCCTTCTTTTTTTCAAAATATCTCAAAAACGTCTGAAACTATTTTGATTAAAAAAATTGAGCGAAACCAAGACATTTTGCTCTACAAAAAAGCTCTAATAAGGGAAGATCGAAAAAATTATATTTTTTGAGATAATAATTGTTTTGTCAAAATGTCTGTTAGTCTGTCAGTTGGTTACTCTGTGCGTTACCAAATTTTTGTGGACGAGCTAGCTCAAAAGCTAGTGTGAATATCGAAACCAAATTTCACACGTAGTTTTGGTCCATCGAGATTAAGAGCTGATTAGATTTTGGTGCATATCGACCCAAAATTAAGGGGAGGTTAAAAAATTAAAAATCTAGGCCATTTGAGCAAACTCAACAAAATTTTGTATACATAATCAATGGGACACCAGAAGTCTAAAAATGCAAAAACTAACCGCCCAAAATAGAGGTTGGGTGGGGCGCAGGGTCAAAAAATGAAAATCTAGGCTCTTGTACCAAACTCAACCAAATTATGTATACATAATCAGTGGGCCCCCATGAGTTTCAAAATGCAAAAACTAACCCCCTCCCCTACATAATAATAAATAATTTTATTAAATATTAAATATAAGTGACGGGCGAGGTTGTATGGTAAAGTCAAGTGGATGGCCATATCAGAACATGTCAGCTTATTTTTTTCAACATGTGCTTCTATTTCCTGAAGTTTTTGCATCCACGGATACTTTTATTCTGAATTTCCAGAATCCCCATTTTTAGATCTGCAATAGACATCCCAGGAAAAGTTTTGATGTCTATTAATTTTATTTAAATCACACTTCAGCGGATGTAATATAAATTTCATCATCACCTGATCTTTTCTAAAATCTTGAAATCTATTTGAAAACGAAACTAAAATAAAATTAATTATTTCAGCGAATATTTTGCAATCAATTTCTTCTTTATTTAAACTCAATCTAGAATTTCATAGATTTTTCAAAAATATGGTTGCTACAGCAGATTTTTCTTAAAAATTTAAGAGCTGCACATTTTTCAGCAAAGAACCACAGGTTCCCGACCCCTGTCCTAGGTGATCAATTATAGACCAACGAAGCTCTGTTAGGCGTACATAGACATAAATGACTGAACTAAAATAATTTCTAGTTTCGAAGGAACCTAATAAAAAGTAATGAAATAAAAAGCGCATATAATTTTTTTAAGATTTCATCTTATAAATTAAACACGCTCAAAGTTGCCCCCTCCTTTTCTAATCTTCACCAGTTTCTTTTATTATTATTATTATTGATATTATAAATATTAATGATTTAATGACGAGCCATTCATTACGAATTAATTAAACATTTTGATAAATTTTATCATGTCTTTCTCAGTCAGTTTGTCTCGAAACTTATCTCTTATATAATACGTCTGTCTATTCCTACAATATTTGTATATATATAATTATTATGTCTTCATTTATTTATTAGGCTTTGTAATTATCCAAAAAGATAAAAAAAAAATACATACTTTTAAAGAGTTATAATATGTTGAATTATTTACTTGGCAACACGATCTCTCTCTTTCTATCATTAATTATTAATTAAATGACTTCATAATTTTATCTTTATTCTTGAGGGCCGTCTATAAATTACGTCACACGAATTTCAAGACTTTTAGACCCCCACCCCTGTGTCACATTCTGTCACATTTTCATTGAGCCACCCCTATATTGTGACGCCACACTATCACTAAGAATACCTGAAATCTAAAAAATACTTATAAATGAAAAATTAAAAAAAAATTTAATTTGGCTTTTGTGACATCACAATTTTTAAGATCCCCGGGCCACCCTGTCACATCTTATGTGTGACGTAATTTATAGATGGTTCCTAAACTCTTTTTAATACTCTTAATATTTTTAATTTGATGCAATATCAAAATTAAAATCCATTATTCCTGCACTTTCTGTCTTAGAAATCTAAATAAATAATGCTACAAGAACGATGACGTCAACTAGCCCAGTAAATAGAGGATCCAAAAAGTGGTTCAGCTTACATTAATTGCAGAAACAGATTTTTTTCTAGGATCGTTTGGTATAGTGTGGTTATGCCAAATCTAAGTTTGCGACCTCGAAAATGTGGGGGACAACTTTTGGTGACCGACAAACCTCGAAACTTTTTCCAGTTTTTCGATTATAACTCGAAAACGGTTCATATTTGGTAAATAAACGTCCTATAGTAAATTAAATAGGACGAGTCGCGTCGAGTAAAAAAAATAATCCAAAATTGGTCCAATAGTTAGATTTTTAACGGGGATAGAAAAAACAGCCCCCGGGGATCATTTTTGAATACCTATCCCAAAAACTCGCACTTTTTTGATTTTTTTCCTATTTTGACCATGAAGGAGCAGGTTTTTGACAAAGACCACTCTATACATTTTTAAACTAGATTAAATTTGCTACAATTCAAACAAAGTTTCATCTTAAATGTATAAAGATAACCCGTGCCGCATGAGGTTGAAGTTTTGAAAAACTGCAATTTTTTGCAAAAAATCGCAATTTTTCCTTCATAAAATGAAAACCACTCATCCTAGAAACTTGATTGCTATCTCATTGTCTAGGAAATTTTGTTGACTTGAACGTTTACTTGGACCTCTTTTTTGATAAAACTCTTAGATTTATAGATATCTAACATTTTCCATAACATGATATGATCCTAATCCTCAAAAATGTCATGGAAATGAGATTTTTTACCTTTCTTTGCATTTTTGACAATGTTCCGTCACGAAATTCTGTTAGAAAACCACAGATTCGGATTCAGCAAAAACATAAATGGTCAAAAAAATTACAACTACTGCAAAACTTTCCGGGTAAAAACATAATTTAACTGGACTATTTGTTTTAATAAAAAAAAAATTCACACTAAATATTTTGCTTTGTGGATTGACCCCCCACTATGAAAATTTTCTGGCTACGCCACTGCTAACGCTATAATAACAATGACGTCAAAACACTTGTTCAATCTGGATCCAAGAGGTTTATATCGAAGACATCCCTATTTAAATAACATTAGAATGACTTATTAAGGATCTTTATATTTTTAATGATAACTATACTATATATATAAGATTAAGATCGAAATTGGTCCAAGGACCTATCAAGTCAAAGTTGATTCTTTAACTTGTTGCCATTACTTATTGTTTTTTTTTTTGATATCTATTATGTATATTTGAAAGGGAGTTGTTTTTATAAAATATATTATTATAGTCATTTAGTTTTGATTTTACTGTACTCCGTACACTACAATGAAAAAGAAGTTCGGGTTTCAAGTCCACAGTTTCTTGATAAATTTGATTGATTATGAAAGAATGACATTTGGCCGAACAGAGTAGATCTAGGTTTTTTAAAACAAGCTTTGATTGAATTTGGAATTCAGAATTAATTAAACAATAAATTCTTTGCTTAATCCTCAAATACCTTTTGTCGATTGAATGCTCTATTTACCTGCTATAAATAAAAACCCTATACATATACATATATATATTTTTACTTAATCTCAAAATGATGTTTACTCGTTTGTGATAATCATTCTGGAACTTTGTATCCTTAAATTAGTCGAAAATATCATTTTTCAACGAATAGTATTTTTGGACTATTGATCATTCTAAAAATGGAAAGGTTATTTGAAAATATATTTTAAAAGATTTTTTCGTCCGAATGATTAATTTATTTGAATTAAATCTGAGGCATGTTGCTTGCATTTGATGACTTGGGGGGCTAGAAAATTAAATAAACTTAGGATATAACAACGTTTTAAGGGTCGATGGACTTTTCAATTAATTTTGTTTTAACAAAGTTCATTTAAACAAAATACATTTGTTTTTCGATAGTATTTCCTTTTCTAACTTTGAAACAAATTTTTAGTTCACCTTATCATATCTTAAAATTTATCATTTTAATATTTAGTAAACTTTGCAATGGCCGTGATTTTTTTTTTATAGATTATCAATAAGAACAAAAAATAGATTTCCGAATGTTATCAGAACTACAATCAACAAGGAAGTCAAAATATCTTAAATTTTAAGATTAAACAAAAAATTTGATTCTGTTAGAATTTTCGTATTTGATTTTACATGTAAAATGTTTAAATTTTATTTTAATTTTAATTTTATTCATTTATTAAAGAAATTTACGATTTATAAGTATATGTATAATAATTTATCTAATTTAAAAAAATTCTGATCGATCTAAAATAATTTAAGGATAAAAGAAAAATAATTAAAGAAAAAGCCCGAAAAAAATCTGGCGTAATTAAATACTCGACGTGACTTTTTCAAACACCTCCCTTCTCTCTTTAAAATATTAATACAATTTTATTTATTTTAACTAACAAGTAAATATATGTGCAATGATTTTAATCAAGTAGAAAAAATTATGTTTTTCTTAGTTTTTTTTTACAAAATATCTAAAAAAAGGCTTAAACTACCATATATTAAATATTGATAAAAATAAGAGCGAAATCGTGGGGTTAATATTAAAAGGCTTATTTTGTAAACGTCGTAAAATTTTTCTTAAACTTGAGCCTTATTCATAAGAAACAAATTAAAATTGCTAACCTATGCAAAATACTATTTTTTTTTCAACTGCTAATGCCAAATATACAGTGATATAGTACAATATTTATCGAACATAATACATTATAACAATATTAATAATAAAAAGCAAAATAATACATTATAATAACTTATAAAATAAGACAATAACAATAATAAAAAACAAAATAATACATTAAAATTATCGGTATAAAATAAAAGAATATTATAAAAATGACAAATATGCAGGGAATTTAACTATTTGAGCCCTGAACAAGTTAACAAAGTTGACGAAACGTTGGCAATGAAATATAAATTATCTGCATAAAAAATACAGTTCCCACTTCCCTATAACAACTTTAAAAATTTAATCGATGGACATATTTGATTGTAATTGATGATTATGAGGAAGTCTTAATACGACGGAAATTTCAGCAGATAAACTACGTAACTAGGGGGTTCACTAGGAGAAATTTCCAAAAGATTAATTTATTGGGCTTATAAGTAAATCTAATTTGTAAGCAATGTTAAAACTGTCCATAAATTAAATCCGCGCCTGCCTGTTCGGCCACCCGTCTTGCAGAAGCTTGCTTAACCACCCCTCTCTACCTTCATAACTTTAATTTTAAAAAAGTATTAAAAGAATTGTACGACACATGATTAGTATTAAATAAATTTATTTCATTGAACTATAACTATACAATATTTAAATAATAATTAAAAAAAAAATTCATTTGCTGCTAAACATTTAATTTTTTGACCTCGCTCTTTTTTGGGCTCATGCATGTAATGAACTTCTGCCACGCTATTTAAATTTATAGTAAAACTAATAAATTAAACAAATGAAATCGACTCTAGGGTTAGAAGTCGAAACGTTCGAGAATATTTTAACAAAAACTCTTAATTGGCTGATTATTTTCGAAGTCCATTCTTACCAGAACAACTTATACATTGAAATGACTTAAATGTTCATGTATAAATCTATATCAAAAGATGGCATTGTCAACTTCTAAATCTGAGATGTCTATTTCATTTATTAATTTAGATGTCATGAATATTCTTTATTGCATGTCAGAAGGATTGTATTAACTCTTTCGGGATTCGAACCTCATTGCGAAAAATAGCATTCCGAGCCAATTGGCTTTGGACTGATATTTTTGCCAATCGATTCCCGATAGAGTGAATACAATCCTTCTGACACACAATAAAAATAATTATAGATGACAATCTTTCGTGATTTTCTTAAAAATTTAAAGACTGCTATTATCGGCAATTTGAACTTTTAAAATCTATATCAGAATGAAGATATTAAAAGCAAAGCTTTTAAAACTATGGCCCCAAATAGATAAAAAAATTATACATATGTGTATAATTATAACAGTGGCGGTTGGTGACTTTTCAACCAGGGGATGCTGTCCAAAAAAATATGTAAAATATAATAACTGTAGATTTTGAACCATATCGAACATCGCGTAACCGAGGTCTAGCCCTCTAAAGTTTGGAAAAATCGGTTTATTCACTATTTTTCATTTTGCTGCATCCTAATATTAAACTGGCTAAATTATATATTATATCGATAGAGGATGTTAATACGAATCCAAAACATGTTTATTTATTGAAATTAGACTAAAATTAACGGAGTTATGATTATAATTTATAATTTATAATTTTTTAGTTACATCATATTTGTATATTTCAAAATTTTGTACATTTTTTAGATATCATTTTATTAAAATTCGAATATTTCTTGCGATACTCTTCAATGATTAATAATAAAAACTCCGTCAATTTTAGTCCGTGGACCAACATGAAAAAACCTACTTTTTCAAACTTTAGAGGGCTAGGGCTCGGTTAGTTTTTATCTATACGAACAAGTTTCCGGGTTGTCCCGTTGATTTTCGCATAATTTGAAATTCCCCATATACACTAAAATCACTCTAATAGACTTGTCTTCAATTGACATGTCATAAGGCGGTTATTACCAGATGCCTCCGTCTAGGAGGGTAGTTTTAAGACGTCATCTCGATACGAAACTGGATATTCTAATAACCTTGGCTAAGTACGCCTCTGCGTTTGATAAAGAAATCAATATTTTGATACACGTTTCTATTTTCCTTGTTTGGAAATATTCTTCTTTTGTCATTGAAAATTCTTGGATGTTGAATATGAGGGCAAGCTCTTAGGGAGGGATTTTCCCTTGGAGTTTTTAGGCGGGTGCTTTGGATGGACCCGTGTCTATCTTGGCTATCTAGGACGTGACGCGCGTGCTTGTCTCTTTGGTTGATTGGCTGCTTGCTTCTTCTTCAGCCCGAGGGCGAAGTCCACAAATTCAGAGAGGGGCGCATCCAGTATAAGAGCGCGATCCTCGACGTCCATCTCACCAGCTCGCTGTTCACTCCGAGATTGTCTTTTTCGCTTCGAGTTTCGAAGTGCCCCTGAATTTGTTTCACCCTTAAACCCAACTCTTGGAATTTTATTTCGTCGTATATCCCTTGTATCGGTTTTTCTTCATTGTCTGAGAATATTTATCCGCCCCCGAGCTGGCGGTCAATTCCAATTCGAGCCATATTCGTGAATGAATAGCACATACTTCGGGCGTCGACAGAAGTCGCCCTTTCAACCTCAGGTAATTAATGTCTTCAACTCACTTCATAGAAAATTGCATTTGACAATTAAAAAGAAGTATCTGTCCGACAGAGTGTTGCTTTTGCTAAAAGCGATATATTAATGGAAACCACAAACTCAGAATAAAATTATTTATTAGAAAGCTATTTTCATCCTCTTAAAAAACCAACGTTTAGGTGGGTCGTCCCTCTGTCTTCCATGCTTACTGTTAAAGAGAACAAGACTCTTTGAAACTTTGAAGAAGGAGGGACGATTCTCCAAATCGTCGAGTTTTTTAGACTCTCAAATAAATTATTTTATTCGGAATTTGTGAATTTTATTATCTTTGGGCTGCCTTTGTATCAATTCAACATTGAGTTCTACCACTCCATCTTCAATAGAAAATATCTCTATATTGTTAGAGTTCGTGACTGTGATGAAACTGTATTAGATGAAGGAGGAGGTATCAGCCAAAGTTGGATGCCCTGGGTTCAATAAAACACCCTGAATAAAAACGTTTCTGCCTGAATTTATTTGGCCATCTTTAGTTAATTGGGAGTTAAACACAAAATGCGTTTTTATCACATATGTGTTACGCATTTTGTGTATAACTCCCAATTAACTGAAGATGGCCAAATAAATTCAGGCCGAAACGTTTTATTCAGGGTGTTTTATTGAACCCAGCTCATCCAAATTTAGCTGATAACTCCTCCTTCAGAAAATACCTCTAATTAATTCATTTTTCTTTATAATATATAAAATTTGTTTATGGTTTTTGGATCTTTTGTATTAATTACTTAATTCTTAATTCTTAGCATGTAGTAAGATGACAATCAGGCTTGTACAGTATCTAATATATTAACTTTTACTTATATCTGTCATCCCTTGAATACTTCAGAATGAGAAACTAAAACTTAATTGAAAACACTGGAAAATTTTAATTAATTTTCTACTTTCTTTTTTCACTTAAAAACATAGAATTAAATATTAATTATTTAATCAAGGATTTTCAATATAAATATTTTCAATAACTATATTCAATTAGTTTCTAAAACTTATATTTATTCAATAATTTTTCTTATTCATTGATAGACGAAAGATCATTTGTAATTTTCCACTTTCCAAAATCCTTATCGAAAAGACAAACAAATTCTTGTATTTTGAAATATATTAATGGCCAGGAAATAATCTTTTAATAATAATTTTATCAAAATAAAACATATTTTCAGATGAAATTTTTTTACTTTACCATATGGAGTAAGTTATGGTGAATTATTGTAATCGTGCATGAAAAAAGTGTTGTTTTTTCATATTTTTGAAATATTTCAAAAACGGCTAAAACTATTTTAATAGAAAATAAGCTGATGTGTTCTGATGTGGCCATCCACTTGACTTTACCATACAACCTGGCCCCTAAAATTATTTATAACCATGTAGGGGGGGGGTAAGTTTTTGCATTTTTAAACTTCTGGGGTCCCACTGATTATGTATACAAAATTTGATTGAGTTGGGTAAATGGACAAGATTTCCATTTTTGACCCCCCCCCCTTATTTTGGGCGGTTAGTTTTTGCATTTTTAGACTTCTGGGGTCCCACTGATTATGTATACAAAATTTGGTTGAGTTTGGTAAATGGCCAAGATTTTCATTTTTTGACCCTACACCCCCCCCCCCATTTTTGGCGGTTAGATTTTGTATTTTTAGACTTCTGGGGGTCCACTGATTATAAATACGCTAACGCACAGACAACCAGACTAACAGACATTTTGATAAAACAATTATTATCTCGAAAAATATAATTTTTTCGATGTTCCCTTATTAGAACTTTTTTGTAGAGCGAAATGCCATGATTTCGCTCAATTTTTTTAATCAAAATAGTTTCAGTCGTTTTTGAGATATTTCGAAAAAAAGAAGAAAAAACACACTTTTTTCATGCACGATTACAATACTTGACCATACCCTGTATGGGAAAGTAAAATTGAGCGTTTCGGCCGTCCAGAATAAAACTTTGTCTAGAGAACACCGAAAAATTTATATTTTAAGAGATAGTAATTATTTTGTCGAATGTCTGTTAGTGTGTCTGTTACTAAATTTTGTCTAATCTCTATAACTCAAAAATTATTTAAGCTATCAAAACGAAATTTTATATTTAGATAGTTTATATTGCACTGAAACTGCAAACAGCGTACCGGGTCTTGAAAAGTTTCACTTTTTCCTCCACTAAGATCCGTATTGGTAATGATTGGAATGCAAAAAGATAAAGAGAGAGGGCTTGGGCTATGATTGTGAGGTGAATTGGATTGTCAGGAATTTCTGAAATTTATTGAATGCTGCTGCTAAGGGCTAAGGGTCAGGCCATTGAAAGGGCGAGAAAGAAAGAGCATTTCTTAACGACAAACAAAATCTAAAATTTATAGATATATACCTAATTGAGGTGTGATGTAATAGCTTTAGTGCTGTTTTTAGCTCACTCCCCTTAAAATTATTCCCCGAAAAGCTACCTAAGGCAGTCCATAAATTATTTAAATTTTATTCAAATTCCGACGTTTCGGAAACTTTTTTCTCCCCTTCTTCAGGGTATTGAATAGTTATTGATGGGTGAGTATAACTCGGTTCCCATTTGTCTCTCCTTTCAGTGATAGCAACAATATTACAATATTTTTCAACATTATATCATAAGTGTACTTACATAAGTGTTAGTAGTTAGTTATTTAGATAACTAAGTACACTTATGATATAAAGTTGAAAAATATTTAAATATTGTTGCTATCACTGAAAGGAGAGACAAATGGGAACCGAGTTATACTCACCCATCAATCAATCCTGAAGAAGGAAAGAAAAAAGTTTCCGAACCGTCGGAATTTGAATAAAATTTAAATAATTTATGGACTGTCTTTCATTATAACCTACTTATTTCGTTCACCAGACCGACTTTCTAAGAATATAAATAAAATTTGATAGAGGTCAAAATTTTTATAACAATGACACTCAACGCCGGTCCTAGACACTCTAGCGCCCTTGTACGAATTTTACGGGACGCCTCTTGAAAGGATTGAGTATTTCGATAAAATGGTGTTTGATTCATTAATGTAATAAAAAAAAATAGGCTATGGCGCCCACCTGCAAAGACCTCCAAAGACCGGCTCTGATGACACCTATTATAAGTCCTTATTGACCTAGAACAGTGATCTCCAAAGTTGGCTACCCGAAAAATTCTAGGGGGTAGGCCACATTTCTCTTCAAAATACTTAATGTCCTCTTGTATAATAAATTATCAATTGCATGCAGGTATATATATTGTTTCATTTAAAATAAATAAATAAAAAAATAATATTTAGATTTTCTGCATTCTTTCTGTTATTTCCTAAAAAAAAAAATCATTTTTGACACACACACACACAGAGGTATAATTTATGATTATTTTCGTCATAAGGGTACGCGGTCAAAAAAATTTGGAGATGAAGAATAGGGTGGGAGTTTATAGTAGATTTTTATATTTAAAACTATAAGTAATTGATATTTTAATAAAAAATATTGAATATTTATTTTTTATTTGGAAAAATATTGAAACCAATATTATAGTCGAACATCAAGTGTCTAATTGTAATTACATTTTTAATTTACACTTTTCTCTCATTTAAAAAATATATGTAATTTATTTTTAAAATTGTAGTAAAAAGTGAAAACTTTTTCAAGACTCGGTACTCTCTCCGTAAACGTTACAGATGGTCTGTGGAGGGGGTGAGCTTTCGCAACCAGCCAAGATTAATTATAATAAAATAAACAAAATTTATTTATTATTAAATATTATTGGGGTTTGAAATAAATAATTTATTAGTAAAATAAAATGAAATTGAAAACTCGTGTTTTTCTGCATTTTTTGAAGCATAAGTCTTGAAGCTAGAGAGGCCAAAATATAAACAGTTTTACTTATTGGAAATACAAATATTCAGACAACAAAATAAGCTTTCTACGACTTTTTGTTCTTGAGTTATAGTCCTTATCGGAGACACAAAGGCTGAAAAAAAATCATTGTTTAAAATAATTTTTCTTCACGTTTCAGATATTTGTTAACACAAATGAGCAAACAAAATTTATTTCAATAAATTCAATACTTGGGTCCTACCGATAACGAGTAATATACTGTTTTGTTTAACAAGAGCAAACATTTAAATTTTATTGAATTTTTAAAGATGTGTGTATTCCCATGGTGGAAATCCAAACGTCATTTATATCCCTTTTTTTATTGATTTTAAAATACATTCGTATATTTTCAATCGGGAAAAAAGTACGAGTTCAAGTGGGTAGGTACACTTGCACCCCCGGAGGTATTGAAATTATATTTTTCAAATTCATATGTAACTTTATTAAAATTCATTAAAAAGCCTAGTCGATATTAACATAAATGAGATTATGAGCGGAGAAAAAAAACTGTTTCAGTAGATCTCTGAGACCAATTTGTCGAATCTCCAAAATTAGCAGAGATCATACTGGTTTAGGAAAAAAGATTTACTTTGTCCTCCATTTCTTTATTAAATATATTTATTCATTTAATATAAGCCTCTCTATTTACAAATTTCTCTCATTTTTGGTCCAATAATTTTAACAGATTTAGCCTAAAATTTTTGTTTTTCTCTATTGCGTATATAATTTCTGAATGTCCTTTGTTCACCCTGATGAAATGATAAACGTGGTATCTCTAGACACGGTCAAAGTTGTCGATAAGAGCTGGTCTTGTCTCTCTCTCTAACACAAACACATATATTTTGAGCAATGTCTATACCATATCTATCAGTTCACCATAGAAACAAATTTTATCGATAAATGAGCAAAAGGAATATTTTATTTTATTATTATTATTAATAATGACATCAAATATTATAATGATAATAAAATATTAAATGATATGTACACACGCAAACAAAAAGAATAAAATACCCTTCAAACCAAAGAATGAAAAACTTAGAAAATTTCACAATTGAATAAATAAGTCGATAAGGAATTCATGTAGGTGGACAATTTCAAGGGATTGAAGATTGATTACTAACGCCATACCTGGGGATTTTTCGTGAATATGTGGTTACAAATGAGCGAAAATTAATTTGATTTTTAGTATATCGAATGAAAAAAATAGTTTCATGTTGGGGGCGGTACAAAGAGCACATAAAAATAATTTTTGAGAAAAAATAAAACCGACTTCAAAAAAATTAAATGCAGCAAATAAAATACACTAAAAGGTATAAAATAATTATTATCTTATTTAGTTACAATTAAACGACGAAATATTAACATGAAATTACTTTTTGAAGTCGGTGCCAAACATATACCTTTTATGAATCTCACTCGACGGATCTTATTAGTACGTTTGGCGGGTACGCTCGCTTAAAGGTATAGTTTGTTTGGCACCGACTTAAAAAAGTAATTTCATGTTAATATTTCGTTTTTTAGTTGTAATAAGATAATAATTATTTTATACCTTTTGGTGTATTTTATTTGCTGCATTTAATTTTTTTGAAGTCGGTTTTATTTTTTTCGTAAAAATTATTTTTATTTTTCGCTTTTTAGTGATGTTATTAATAGTGATCATATCATCAGAACTTGACCAAGTCGATTCATAAACAAAGAAGTTAGGCCTGAACAAACCTAACAAAAAAGGTCTAATACCAATGAAAAAAAAACGGGACAAATCGGAAGCTAGACTGAACCCGATGCAAAATTTTTTTTCAAAATCTGTTCACAATTGGCGGAGATATTAGGTAACATAGACACAAAAAAAAAAAAAAAAATTCAGTCGAATAGAGAACCTCCTCCTTTTTTGAAGTCAGTTAAAAATAAAAGTAGATGAAATGAAATTTCGACATTGTTTCGTTTTTCTTGAAATTTTACATTTCCCATGATAGTACAATATTTCATCAATTCCTTGGGATTGATATAAAGAAAAGTTTTTAATTTTAAAAATTATAATGTAAACATTAACTAAAATCTCACTGCTTACACATAATATGTATCAGTGGTGGAGGGTGACTTTTTAATTACGGGAAGCTATTCAAAAAATAACCCTTCATTTTTTTTCTGTTAATTTTTTTTTCTTCGCTCGTTTTTGCAAATCTTATCTATAAAACCACATCATAGAATTTTTCGTTATACATATATTTCAAATTTAATATTAGATTTTTTAAATTGAAAGTTTTTTGGCGAGAGTAGCAGAATTTTTATAAATTGAAGGAGACAATAAAAGAGTGTGTCTTCTGCTGGATTTATAAATTTTTAATTTATTTATAACGAGACTATAGTTTCGAGAGCTTTGCCCTCTTCATCAGTATTACAATTGATTCACAGGAATTGATATATGAATTGTAATAGACTGATGAAGAGGGCAAAGCTCTCGAAACTATAGTCTCGTTATAAATAAATTAAAAATTTATAATTCCAGCAGAAGACACACTCTTTTATTGTCTCCTTCAATTAGATTTTTTCAATTGATATTAATGTCTATTTCTGATGATTATTTTAATTTTTTTTTATCGATAATAATGAATGTTCAATCGACGCGCTCGTGCAAGTTATAGTAGTGCAAATTAATTGTATTAGATCAAATACTTATACTAAAAAATCCTTTAGTTCATCTTTAACGATTAATTTTTTATGCAGCTTATATATTTTAAATAAAAGTATGTAAACTAATTCATTTTTCAACATAATATTATCAAAGTATTTTCCATAAGATAGCTGAAATGTTTCAAATAAAAAATTTAGAAATTCTTTAAATTGTAAAAAGTTCCATAATTTTAAATTCAAGCAAAATAAAGCTACACGAGATTCAAATATGATACTATTTGAAAATAATCTTGAGGTTTTTAAATTTTAGCGATGCACCACAACCACAGCATCCATGTGGACCACACGGTACTGATATCTATATAAATCAAAGTGTATTTTATATCTACAAATATTATTAAATATAAAAATTCGGAATTTTAATTAATTAGAGATATTTTCTATTGAAGACGGATTGGTAGAATTCAATCCTGAATTGATTCAAAGGCAGCCTAATAATGATAATGATAATGAAAACTACAAAAAAAAAAACAAATCGAATCCTGTTTATTTTACACAACTTTAAATATCTCGAAACTAACAATCAATGGCTTAGACCACTTTCATAATTATGGGCACATATATTTCGGTGTATAAGCCCGTCTTCACCAGCTCACAGTAGTATTTTATATTTTAAAAAGTTTCAAAATTTTCTTTACTTTATTTAAAAATGTCAACAAAACCTCCGTGTATATTAATATTATTTTTAATTACAATTAAGTTTCAAATTTTGTGTACAGCGATGCTTTCTTTGATGATGGCCTGGGCGGGTCAAAACTATGGTAAAAAAATAAATTAAATATTATTTAATTCTGACTGCAAATAAAAATTGACCTTTTCACTTGAATTTAAAATTAAAAATTATTTAATATATATATAGCTTTTATTTAAGGAAAACAATTACCGAGCAACGTCTGGTACTTACATATGTTTAATAGAAAATAAACTGCAACGGATCGTTGCTAAACTTTATCCAATGAACTATCGTAGTCTAGGGTAAAGTACTTTAAAATATAATTTTACAAAAAATTTTATATGACCATTTTTGTGGTCCTCAAGGTACTCAATTACAATATTAAATTTCATCAAAATTGGTTAAGTCATTTTCAAGATATTTAGAAAAAACTAAAAAAGTACCGAAATAAAGTACTAATGTTTGTGGGCGGATATGTACCAAAAACTAATCAGCGCTTCATTTTGTTAAAATAATGTTAGGTTTTCATTTTCATTTCAATTGGTGCAACGGTGTGGAAAAAATCGTGGACGAAAAAAACGATAACATACATCCATCCATCCGCACGCACTTCCAAAAAATGGCACTTTTTGGCCTCTCGACGAGACCCCAGGTAATTTTTGTCAAAACCGTCACGTGCTAAAATTCAATCTAATTGAATACTACAATTTGTGACCTTAATTGAGTCCATGGGTTCCGTAGTCTTTACCTGAGGACCCTTTGAAGTTGCGCTTGCCGCCAGACCGATTACAATACTTTACCCATGCTTCGCATTGGATAAAGTAAAATTATGTATTTATTTAAGATATTATTGTATATATGTATAAAAAACAAACAAATCAAATAGACTATTACTGCTAATGTCAGAGGTAATGAGTATTCTCATTAGCCTCTACCCTTTGTACCCTTCTCCGGGCTATATATTCCTTTGGCTGTTTTCTTCTTGTTCATTCATTGATGGTCGTTTTGTGTGGTGTTTGCCTGTAGGGTTGCCCGGCTGTGCGTACTGCCCTCCGCCCCAGTGCACGTCCTTTGCTCTGTACCAAGTGGGAAGTGTTCCTCGACGCTGAACCTCCGTGGCTGATCCATCGCGGCCGCTGCTGACCCTCTCCGCAAATTATAACTCCCCACACATACGCATTGGAGCACAACTCCTTCCGACAAACGCTGCCTCGTGAGTATATTCTATTCCATTTTATCAATTACCTCCAACTTAACTCTGTATCAATATTATCACTCTTGAACGTCACTATCAAATATTTCTTATCAATAGTACCTATATTGTATGGCAAGGACGTAAAGTGAGGAATATCCGACAAGCGAGATTTGCCGCATGAGCTGAGAGCTCTGGTGGACTGAGTATCAGTGTGAATCCAACGCACGAGTCTTAAGGCGAGTGCAGATATTCACACGAGTACTTATTAAGTGAATGTACACTGTTGTGCAACAATGGAACACCTAGAAAAATTTAGTTTTTTTTCAAATAATTTACAGAAAAAACATATTTTATTTAAACTTTTAATACATTCTGTGATTGTACAAATATTTTTAAACATTTTTAGAGTGAAAACAATGTATTACTTTAATTTAAACCCTTTAAAATTAAATTTATTTAAACTAGTATAAATTTTCAGGTTTGAAATCTGATCCCTTTATTGAATTGTATTAAATGATTATCGTCTAATATCGAATTAAATTGAATATTTTAATGTTTATCAGTTCGATTTGAATATCTCATCTTTTAATTTCATTTCATTTGAAATATTTTCCAAGCATAATGCCTCTAAAGACCGAGGAAGTAGCTCAAGCTGTAGCTCTAATAAATGATGGAAGGTCTTATCGGTATGTCGCTCAACGTCTTCAAGCATCGGTTGGAAGTAAAGTGTTTCACTTTTTTGCACCACAGTGTATTATAAGCCGAAGCAAATGCCGTAACGTTGATTCTCGGGTGTTCCTCACTATGCCTGTGCCTTACACTATATTTTCTTTAATACCAGCTGAGAAAGAACGATTTGAGAGAGAAAATAAGCCCTACCTTTTTCATTAGGATCTGGTGTTATTTCTAACTTGGTCCATTACTTTACCTACTGAGTAATGATCACTTTAATATAAATAATACTTAATTGGGATGAATTCATTGAAGTGAAGTTGTTTACAAGAATCTATTTCACTGTGAATTTATAAATAAATAATAAACGTGCGAGAAAGTAGAGGGGGTTGTAAAGAAAAGTGGAACATCGTGCGAGAAAAATATGGTCTATAGTCAGTTAGAAATCAGTTGGTTTGCACAAAATGTCTCGAAATTCGTAAATTCCCGACTGGGATTACAAAATTTTTTATATTAATAAAACCTATAATATTATGAGTAAATATCTTTTGTTGATATCCCCAATCACTTGATAGCTAGAGCAGTGAATCTCAAACAATCCCTCACAACCCATCGGTGGGTTTCGATAATTTTTTTTTATTTTTTAAACTATATCCTTATAATAGTAGCTATCCTTCAGGAATTTCTACAGATTTTTAGCTATTACACTTTTGGAGTTAATCTAGATAATGTACTGCTATAACTTAGTTATACTTAGACTCGAAAATTATAATAGCTAAAAATCTGTAGAAATTCTGAGGGATAGCTACTATTATAATGATAAAGTCTACAGAGTTTCAAATTTTTTGGACCATTACTTTGGCCGGAATAAAAAAATTGATCGTTCAATGCCAAAAACCTCATGTTATTTAGATGGGAAACTTAATCGCTGTGTAGCACTAGGTTAAAATTGAAATAGATACTTGAAACTTGATGGATATTTTTTTTATTTATTTCTAACCATATGAGCCTCTGTCAGCCTAAATTTTAGAAAGTATCCAAAATGAGGATCACCCTACTATATATTTAATAATCATTGAAGACAGAAAATCTTCGGGCTCGCATTAGATTGTCGTTCTGAAAAATGGAACTCAAAGCTAAAAAGTTTGAGAATCATTTGTATTGAAGTTTATCGACAAAGTCTAACATAAATGTATTTTTTTCTTGTTTCAGTTTGTTTGCCTAGTTTGTATAAAATTGCTCAGTCGTCGGTGATTCGAGCATCCTAAGTTTTCTCTCGTCACCCTCTCATTTATACCAAACGTCAAAATGAAATTTCACTCTGAGTCTTCTGGCGAATCTATCAATGTTCTGCCAAATGTATTTGACCTCAAATCTCTCATTAGAGAATTTGCACATCAGGTAAACAAATTCAATTAAATATATATCTATATAGTATATACCTAAGAAAACAGAAAATTTATTAAAATAAAAAAAAAACTCAACCCTTAATGTTATCATTGATTTAATTAACTAATGTAATTTTTATTCCACTACTATCGACATTTATCTTTTAAATTTGGTTTATTAATATTCATAATATACGAGTATGCAACTAAAATTGTTATAATTTATGTAAAAAAATAAAATATCTGCATAATAATAATTATTTTTTTAATTTCAGATGCCAGAGGATCCTTTTTACATCTTAAATTTGGGCGATGTTGTACAGAAACATCGTATTTGGAAACAGCTTTTACCCCGAGTAGACCCTTTCTATGGTAAGTTCTATATATTAAACCTAAAAACAAATTTCTATAAAGAGCCGTTCAACCTCAACATTATCTAAAATTTAATAACTTTATCAAAAGAAATGTTTCAAGCATCAAATCCATCCATTAATTACTTTACTTAAAATTCAACTTAACATGATTCAATTTTTACTTTTAACTTATGTATAAGTATGACAATTTATCTTTATGTTAATAATTAATGTTTGTTTCTTTTTTAGCTGTAAAATGCAATGATTCTCCGATAATTCTTGAATTACTCGCAGCCCTTGGCCTAAGCTTCGATTGTGCCTCTCGCGTAAGTTTCTCTTAAAAAAAATAAGTTTTTTTATAACTTTGTTCATTACTGTTTAAATTCTTTATTATTAATTTCTAAATTCGTTTATAAACTTGTAAAGCAAACACCTTATTCAATTTTTTAGGGCTTAAGCACTATTTATTTAAGCGAGATGGTTTAGATGTTCTAAATTCTATTAGAGATTATGAAAAAATTGTTTCTATTGATTCATAACAAATATTGCAATTCTCTCTTTATTCTATATCAGTGCTTCTGAACCCCATTTTGGGTTCCGTAATTCAATTTTGGGGTCTTGAAACAATGTTCAATGAAAAAAATTATAATTCGCAGCCCCCCAAAATTGAAAGTTTAGTAGATATGAGGTATTTCCTGGGTTTTCATAATCTCATTTGTAGAAGAAGTCAGCTTTATAAAAAATAAATTGTGGGAGTTGGGACCTTGTATCTTCTCGAGAAACGTGACAGCGTATATACAAAAATCCCTTATAGGCAGAACTTGGTCAATAAAATAAATATCTAATTTGTTTTTTCATTTTTATTTAGACTGAAGTGAATAAGATCATGGATTTGGGCGTGAATCCTGATAGGATCATTTTCGCCAACCCCGCCAAACCAATTGCCCACATTCGTCATGCACAACAGAATGGTGTCAACCTCATGACTTGCGATTCGGAACTAGAATTAATGAAAATTCAGAAGATACATCCAAATGCCAAGTAAGTTCAAATTAAATGATTAATTATTATTATTAATGATATATCTATTCATATAATCAGTGCCGTAACTAGCCTTTTATGCGCCCGGTGCGAGCTTCTATAACTGCGCCCTTGAAAAAAAAAATATAGGTACTTGATAGAATTTTGAATAAGTATATATAAATTAGGTAAAAAAGAAAACAAAAAAAAAGAAAAGTTTATTCGAAAATATTTGCCAAAATACAAAATACAGTGGTACCTTGAGATACGAATGTCCTAACATACGAATGTTTTGAGATACAACATGAAATATTCTAAAATTTATACCTCGAGATACAACGAAAAATTTGAGATACGAATTTGCGATGTGCCTTATTTGATGATAGGTGTCTCACATTCTTTCGTAACATTTTAAAAAGAAGGCAGAAACACCTCTCTTGATCGTTACCTTATGAAGGTCTCACGCAGTGAAAGTCAGGAAAGTGAGGCCAAAAAGGCCTGACGTTAAAGTGATGATTAATAAACAAATTAATAAACATGTATGTTATTACTCGTTTATTTATATACAAATTGTGTATATTATGTGTAATTTAACTGTGTTTTGGGTTAGTTTCATATCGCTAGAACGCATTAATATATATTACATTATTTTAAATGGGAAAAATTGCTTTGAGATACGATTTTTTTGCCATACGACGATGATCACAGAACGAATTAAATTCGTATCTCAAGGTACCACTGTAATACAATACACAAATGGTCATTTCTGCGCCCTGTGCATGGGTACCGCTGTCACCGCCCTAGTTACATACATATAATATATTGTTCTAAAGTAATTGAGCCTCGATAGTTAAATAATATACTTTATCAATAATTTCTTATGTTAATTCTATATATTTAGAAAATTATTTTATTATTTTTTATATATTATTGTTATTTCTGTCTTTTTCTTCAGAATTGTGATCCGTATTCGTTGTGATGATGTTACGGCCCAGTGTGTCTTGGGGATGAAATTCGGTTGTTGCCCGGATGAGGAGGCTCCTCCTTTAATGCGTCGGGCAAAAGATCTAGGACTTCAGGTAATTCAATCGCTAGCGATTATTTTTATTTTTCTTAAACTGCTTAGTAAATATAATTTATCTCACTGCTAGATTCAAGTATATATAAATCCTAAAGCATATTTATTTTCTGTTTCGACAGGTGGTTGGAATATCTTTCCATGTTGGCAGTGGATGCCGAGATATATTCATCTTCGAGAAAGCGATTCGTAAAGCAAGGAGTCTTTTCGATTTGGGAATCTCTTTAGGGTTTGAAATGAACGTTTTGGACCTCGGGGGCGGATTTCCCGGCACCGACCTTTCCGCAATGGAGAAGGTAAAATATTATCGAAATTTTACTTTCGTTAACTAAAAAAAAATAATAATCCCATATTTAGACTTATGCAAACTTAAAAACTGGGAATCCCAAAACTTAGTTAACTTCAATGCAGGGAAAACTCAGTGTTGCCTTAGAAACCTCCCAAACATATCATTCGACTCAAACTCACTAGAATTCAGGGATAAAATTTCAATGCTAGGCGTAACTCTAGGGTCTGACCTCTCATGGAATGACCATATC
Source organism: Forficula auricularia (assembly GCA_024734495.1). Lineage (NCBI taxonomy): Eukaryota > Metazoa > Arthropoda > Insecta > Dermaptera > Forficulidae > Forficula > Forficula auricularia. The sequence continues at coordinate 251,955 of JALMQS010000690.1, read as the reverse complement.
TCAACCAATGCTAAAGCTACAGCGCGCAAGCTTGGTCTCCTATTTAGGTCTAGACGCTGTTATACTCCCAGTCAACTTCTTATACTGTATAAGGCTCAAATTCGTCCCTGTCTCGAATATGGGTCTCATCTGTGGAGGGGTGCATCCAAGCATTCTCTTGCTACACTGGATGCAATTCAGAAGCGAGCAATTAAACTAATAGGAGACCCGGCTCTAACCAACTCACTCGACTCCCTGGCTCACCGAAGAACCGTTTCTGCCCTTTCCCTGTACTACAGATACTATCACGGTGTCTGTTCAGTCGAGTTGAAATCACTTATCCCCCCTAATGCCCTCTTTACGAGAAACACGCGGTTTTCTAACGCTCAGCACCCTTCGCTGTCAAATTGGATAAAAGTCGAACAAGCGCTTTCGCCAACTCTTTTATCCCTATGACCTCCAGAGAATGGAACTCGCTCCCTGCCACCATCTTTCCCGCTACTTATAACCTTCAGCTATTTAAGACCCGTATCCACAGATACCTTCGACTCCCGCCCAACCCATAAAATTCTTTCTTCTTCTTTTCACGATGGAGGAGCCAACCCAGGCCTTTAGGGGTTGCACCTTTTTGGTGTAACTCCTTCTCTCATCATTTCATAAAAAAAAATATTAAATAACGCGTTGTAAAAAAATTTAATTTATTTCTTACCTTTGAAATATTTTTATATTATTTGATATTTTTTTTTTTTTTAATATAGGGTTAAAATATTGTGTTTATCATGGAGAGAAAGTCTTTTTCAGAGCCTATAAAGACTCACGCTTCCGCTCCCCTCACTAAATCTTTATTCCGACTCTGAAAAAACAATCGCAATTCAAATTCTATATATTTATTTTTAAAAAAATGTCTTGCACGGGAAAAAAATAGGGCCATATATTCTATATAAAATTTCAAAAATGGTAAAAATCAAAGCAACTTTATGATTATTACTTTATATAATAAAAAAATACAAATCTTTATAAAACAATCTTGTAACGATTTATTTAGAAACCAAACGGAGAAATTCCCCCTTTATCAATTATTTTTTAAAAATTTGAAAAAAGAAAAAAGTTGTTTTCGCTAATGTTTCTAAATAAATTGTTATAAGATTGTTTTACAAAGATTTGTATTTTTTTATTATATTAAAAACAATCAATAATCAATTTCTCTATTACTTTATATGAATCATTTCTTTAATAAAATTTCATTTTTATAAGGTATAGTTTCAATAAAATTTTAATGAAATATTTTTCCATCATTTTATTTTTATTTCAGCATCAACAGAGAGTATTTTAAATTTCAATGTTTTTGATCAATTTATATTAAATTATTTTGATTTTTAACATTTTTGAAAATTTATATAGCTATAGCTTCTCTAAATAATATAGCACCAACTTCTTCCTGACCTAGAAATTTTTGTAAAAATACATAGAATTTGAAAAAACAACAACATTTGAATGTGAAAAATGGCCCTCATATAGAAAATTTTCTTTAAAAAAATGTGAAAAAAACTTATATCCTATTTGTTTTCAAATTACGTTAAATCATCATCATTGAGTACACAGTCCTAAGACTGGTTTGACACAACCACCCGTCTCCGCTTGGCTCTGTCCCATGCCAGCTCTTTGACCTCTCTAAGGGCCGATTAGTATGTCCCAAAGTAAATGATTTTTACCACTAACACAGTGTAGATGGTAAATGGAGGGATTGGGTTAGCCAATCAAATGCCATGCACTGTCAGTGTCTGTATCTGATTGGCCATCCCAATCCCTCCATTTACCATCTACCCTGTGTTAGTGGTAAAAAGCATTTACTTTGCGACATACAACCCTAAGGTTTTAAGTCGGTTTGAAAAGTCTTTGTTAAAGTTGAAAAAGGATAAAACCTTATAATTCACCTTGTGCCCAGTGGGATGGCCAACAATCAGATGAAAGTGCGTGTCATCTGATTGGCCATCCGGCCGGGCACAAGGTGAATTCTAAGGTTTTATCCTTTGTCAACATTAACAAAGACTTTACAAACCGACATACAACTGACCCTAAATGTATTGCATCCCATATCGCTAATTATTTGTTCGAAATATTATAATCCAGGAATTCCCCTTTTCTTTCCCACCTCCCCCTCCAAGATATCCCCCGTGTCATTCAGTGTCTCAGTGTGTGCCCCATCATCATTACATTAAAAAAAGATAAAAAAAATTATGTAAGTTTTTTTTTTGTAGAACAATAAGTTTTCGAGTTAGTGTGATGAAAATAAGCTAGAAATTTCAACAAAATTGAAAATTCAACCTGCCGTAAAACCTATAAAAAATGAGGTTATGGAAAAACAAAACAATAATACGTGTCGATTATTTTTTTGTCTAGACAAACATATCACAATTGCAAGAAAATCAAAATCGGCCTGAGGGGAGGGGGGGGGGGAATTGAAAGGAATTGAAAATTTCACGTGAAATACCCCATATTAGGTATGAATATTTTCTAATAAAGTGATGTATATTTTTAGATCGCGAGTGTAATCAACATCACTTTGGACAAGCACTTTCCGAGTGAGGAGGGTGTTCAGGTGATCGCTGAGCCAGGTCGTTACTACGTGGCTAGTGCTTACACCCTCGTCACCCGAATCCACTCGATTCGAACTGTTCGTGGACATCGAATGTATTACATCAATGACGGCGTCTACTCAAGTTTCAACGCAATTCTCTATGATCATTACGAAGTAACTGCTGTACCATTGGACGTAAGTCTCCCTTTTTTATCTTCTTTTATTGAATAAAAAAATAAACGACTATATTAATTACCCATGTTCACATGTTATCTTCTTATATTGGTAAATTAGAATAATAAAAAAAATTATATTATCATATCGACGCTAGAAACCAACAATTTTCCTTTTTACTTAGGGAAAGTGGTCTATGTTTTAGGTGAACATGATATTAATTAATTAATAAAGTAAAGGGTGTGTAGTTTCACAGTGAATGAAATAAAACTCAAAGAGGTTTATACAAACTCAAAATATTTCGGATTATTAGTCCATCATCAGGAGTTTACAGGTTAAAACTGTTTTAACCTGTAAACTCCTGATGATAATGGGTTTGTATAAACCTCTTTGAGTTTTATTTCATTCACTGTGAAACTACCACACCCTTTACTTTATTAATTAATATCATGTTTCACTCTAAAACCTACACCACTTTCTCTAAATAAAAAATGATATTAATTAATAAAGTAAAGGGAGTGTAGTTTCCAGTGAATGAAATAAATCTCTTTGAGTTTTATTTCATTCACTGTGAAACTACACTCCTTTACTTTATTAATATATTTTGGCCTTTAAAAGTCTCACTTAATCCAAAACTTGAGTATTGGCTCTCTAGCTGATTGTAATTTGGGTTTCAAATTTCATATATTTACTCTGGATTTACCATTTTTGAAATATGGCTTATACTTCTTATAAATAAAAAATCGGTGTTTCACATCCCTCTTCCGAACTATCACCCTTAAACTCCCCCCCCCCCCCCCCCCCATTGGCCTCGAAACCCTTAAACTTTTGAAAAATTTCGATTTTTCTTCCTTAAGTTTGCCGGCAGTACATAAAAGGGAGGATTGAATGGAAGGCAGTGTCCAAAGTTAAATAAAAAGATGATTCCAAATAAAAGAAGATTTTATTGGAAATGTTTCTTTTTACACTTTTGAACCAACGTTTCGGAAGATCTTTCCTCCTTCTTCAAGCTTCAAAGGATTCAATTGATCCAATGAATGTAACAATTTTACTTCTTGTCCTCTTTATCAGTGCTAGTCGAGAACCCTGAAGAAGAAGTAAAGATCCTCCGAAACATCAGCTCAAAAGTGTAAATAGAAAAGTTTACAATGCATCATCTTTTTATTTAACTTTGGACACAGCCTTCCACTCAATCCTCAGTTTTATATCTATCAGTCCATCTTTGAAAAAAAATCTTATAATATATTACTTATAAATATGTAGAATTTCAGCTTTTAGATTGCTAAGAAGTCGTTTTTAATTTCCGGACACACAAATTCTTTTCTTTATTATATATTCTTATATATAGATAAATAATAAAAACGTATTATGTTGATCCTATGAATAATTGTCGTTTTTTACTTTTTAGCCACCTGTCACTAAAATGGTGTCAAGTTCAATCTGGGGACCTACCTGTGACTCGATGGATCGCGTTATTGAAGAAGTCATGCTACCCGAATTGGAAGATGGATCTTTAATTTACTTCGAAAACATGGGCGCCTACACCATGGCCTGTGCTGTTGCGTTTAATGGATTTCCAATCCCGAAAGTCAAGAATGTCGTCGAACAATCCCTCTGGTATTTAATTTGAATAATTTTCCTTTAATATAAAAGTCAAATCGTTCAACTTGATTTTTTTAACTGAATAGTAAAAATTTTAAAACAAAATAAATTTTGAATTTACCGTTACAGTGTTTAACTTTTTAAGTATCTTACTTAGAATATTAAGGGAGCTGCCTAGAACGGTATTGCAATAATTTTAGGCCCTGTATGATAAATTAAAACTTTATATGAAGAGATTATTCATTCATTTATTTATTTTTTTATTTTTCCAAATTTTTTCAATTATTCAAATTATTTTTATGACGATAAAAACAAATTGAATAATAAATAAATAAATAAATCCACAAAAGTGCGTGTGAGCCTACATAAATATACTTTTTTTTTAATCATTTTGATTTGGTAAAATAAAAGTATCAGAGAAAGATGATGTCAATAAATAACGCCCCAAAGAGCAAAAAGGGGGAATCATGCAGAAGGGTGGTTTTTTTTTTAATTTTCCATCTATTTTCTCTTTCTCTCTCATCAAAAACTGTCCTGAAAATAGAAATGACTTTTTATTGTTTCAATAATATAGCAAAAATCTATAAAAAAATTTAATATTAGAAATATAATATTAGATTTTTCAAAATTATAATGATTGTTAATAAAAAAATTTTTCCAACTTATATTAACGTTAGTTTTAATTAACTTTCAGGGCAAAAATTTCCTGTGTCAGATTTAGATTAGTAAAAATATTCACAATGGTGCACAATTTGTGCACGTCTTACTACTTAAATAAATTTATAACTTACACCAATCCACAATGTTTGCTTAGCTCCGCTTTGATTGACAATAAACTCAAAGAGAAAAAGGCTGGTTTAATCCATAGCTGACCTTTTTTGACACACATATTCTTAATTGAAAAGTTTTTGTTTTGCCGAGAGTAGCAGAGTTGTTGATTCACAAAGAGAAACAAAGAGGTTGTCTCTGCTTGATGCAAATAAACATACACACATATATATCGAGATGATATATCTGTATATATATTATTTATTTGTTTGAGACTATAGTTTCGAAGACTTGGTCATCAGTCTTTCTTCAATTATAAATGTTTTTCATGGAGTCAATATCATATGGACCAAGTCTTCGAAACTATAGTCTCAAACAAATAAATAATATATATATACAGATATATCATCTCGATATATATGTGTGTATGTTTATTTGCATCAAGCAGAGAGACAACCTCTGTTTCTCTTTGTGAACATATTCTTGGTAGACAACCAAAAATTTGCGACAGGACTTTTAAAAAGTCGCTAAATTACGGGTTATAATTTAAAAAATACAAAGGTTAAGTCGAAAAATTGTTAAAAAATCAATGAATATAATAAAACGTGCCAAACAAAATCCATAATAAATGAACAATTTACGGAACTTCAATTGAAATTATAAATTGAAGGAGACAATAAAAGAGTGTGTCTTCGCTGAATTATAAATTTTACTACGACTATAGTCTCGTTATAAATAAATAAAATTTATAATTCCAGCAGAAGACACACTCTTTATTGTCTCCTTCAATATATAAAAATTCTGCTACTCTCGGCACAAAAACTTTCAATTTAATTGAAACTATAAATCATGCACTCGAATCATCTCATTCTAATGTATAAATAAATAAAATAAAATCCAAGAGAAGGGAGTCAAGTGCCTAGAATGTATTTATTTTATTTATAAGAGCTAAGGCTATAGAGCAGAGGTTCTCAATCTTATTCTTCCAATTTCTACTACAATTTTGTAAGAATGCCATTCCACCCTTTCCGGGATTTTCTTACTCAAAAAGTTTATTTCAAATAATATGCTTTTAGTAATGAAAATACAAGGTATCATTTTTTAATTTAGAGATAAATATAAGTAATATTTATCTAATCAGAAAGCTGAGTTTTTTTGCCAGTTCTTTAAGGTACTTGTTTCACCATACGGGGATTTTCTTAGGATTTTTTTGAAATTAAGACAGATTATTATTTAAATACTTGTGCATCGATTGGTGGCAAAACGAAATTTATGAACAATATAGTTCCGTAGATATTAAATTCCAAATATAAGAGTTTTTCAGACCCTTATACATTGCACTATACGGGATATCGGGAAGTTTACATTCATATTTAATTATAATTAAGAAACTCTTCTTAACATTTTTATAAAAGACTAAACCAACATTAAACAATAAATAATACATTTTTTAAGAACATTTTAATTCATAGTTACAATACAGTTTCTGAGATAATAATTAATAAATAATGAAAAATGTATAATGAAAAATTTACACTAAAAAAAGCTGGCAACAACGCATTTATTTAACCTAAAAAGTGGCTTAACTTTAGTACTTTTTTGACGTTTTTTTGCTTCAGTCATTGTCACAACAGCTTTTAATCTTTTATTAAGAACTTTTTGTTTAATAAATCTACCTTTATAATGTACTTTATCTGAAATTTCTATCATAAAATATATACAAACTCGGACAGTGTTGCCAGATTTGTCAAACGAGCACTGGATTGGCTAGTAGTGGTACATAAACAGCAAAAAGTTTTGGGCTTATGAATTATGATTCCTTATTGTCTGTTCTATATACTCTAGCATTAACCTTTTGCTAGTATTGTCGCGAAACAACTACCTTAAAACTTGAAATTTGTACATAGATTAATCCCTCCTTGAAATACTAAAATTCCTCTTGGGGGAATTGCAACACAGTTGAGAATCCCTGCTAGAGAGCTAGACTAAGTGAAATTCAAAATTCGGAGATTTTTCATCTGTTTTCTTATACTCTTTTTATCAAATGAATCAAAACCAAGATTGGTTCACCATTAGAAAAATCTCTCATATCTTATGATTAATATTTTGTTATTATTTTTTCCATAGGGATAACTTGAGAGAATTGCTTCCATTGTCCATTCACGAAGATGACAACTCGCTATTTAATGATAATGAGATGGATCAAACTAAAATCCCGAACCAGGAGGACAACAACATGATTTGGAACCAAATGGCCGAGAATGAATCCAGCGAACAACAACTGCTCTACGCTATAAATTAAATAAATAATAAGAAATCCTAAAACTCAGGCAAAAACATATTATAATGCATTTATTCCTCAACAAAATTATTTATTGAAATTTTTAATTTAAAAATCGTTAATTCTCTTTTATCAGCAGCCATTTGCTTTAAATCATCCTCCTTGGCTTGGAATAATTTTGGATTTTTTTTGATTAAGAAGCTGCATTTTGACTACAATATTTTATAATATACTTAATTTCTATATATCATAATTTATTTATTTTATTTTATTTTTCTATCCATTTTGAGGAATTATAAGAAATTCTCATTCCAGAAAACAAATTAACAAAAAAAAATAAAAAAAAAATTATTTTTTTTATACCATAGAGTATATATTTTTTTTTTTTATTTTTTTTAATAATACTACATTAAAAGATGATTTTTATTCCAATTTATATTCCAAATATTAAACATTCTAAATTTGCATTGTCTAAAATCGGGAAAAAATTTAATCGAATTAAAAAAAAAAAAATATTTAAAATTGATTTATTAAATAAAGAGTTTTAAAAACTCTCACGGGATTATAATAATAAAATAATTAAAAATGAAACTGTTCAACTCCATCCATATCAAAAAAATAGTCGCTAAAAGCGCTGTTTTGTTTTTTTTTCTACACAATGATACAATTTTATTTTTATTATTAATACATCTTTAAGATTATCATAATTTTTTTAATAATCTACTATTTCAATATATTTTATTACTTCTCTTATATTATATCATTTTCATTAATATTATAATCATTTCTTTAATGGAATGTGGGAGACCTATTCTAAAAATTTTGCATTTAAGTAAATTACCATCTAAAAAAGAATCCTATTTCGAAGAATTTTTGTTATTTAAAAATATATTTTACTTAATATATCGCTTTTAAATGATAAAATTTCGCTTTTAACTTTTCTTTTCAAATGCTTTTTATTATATTTTATTATTAATACTAATATTATTATGATTTATTTGAATAGAGGGTATTAAATATATTTATAAATATTTTAAAAATATTGAAAAATAACGAAATATTTTTGACATACTTGTCATCTTGAAAAAACGAAATGTACCTATTTCTGTTTAAATCTGTATATTATATATATAGTATATGTATACCTATATATAATTATTCTTGATTTCTATAATTTTTATTTATATAATACAGAAATAGATTTCATAATTATTTTAATTTCGTATTAACTACTTTTCCGAAACGTTTAAAGAAAGGTTAAATAAGATAAATGCTCCAGTAGTGGGCCGTACCTGTAGTGGGCCAGATGTAAGAAAAGAGCAAAAATTAGCTTATCCAACTTTTAAAAATTGCGCTATATATAGCTCATGCTATGGGCTATATAAATAGCGCTATTTTTTTAAAGTTGGATAAGCTAATTTTTGCACTTTTCTTGCATCTGGCCCACTACAGGTACAGGCCCACTACTGGATCGTTTACCTTAATATCTTTAAAATCATTCTTAAAAATCTCAAGAAATAGTTTAAGAAAGATGATTTATAAATATCTAATTTATATCCATTTTCTTCTTGAACATTTTATTATTTCAAATTTAAACTAATGGAAATTGGTGCCTTCTTTTCTTGTATGACAGTATATTTACACATCATTGCGAACAAAAATTATCAATTATTAAAGGAAAAAAAGAATCAAGGGTAGAATAATAATAATAATAATAATAAAGATGGGAAACGGAGAAAAAGGTCGCCGGTCAAACTGGACGTCTCTCTCTTCCTGACAAGAGAGAGAGGCATATTCTTATTCATAACTTGGCAAGCAAAGAGGCAGCGTTTTTGTCGGGTGCACTTGTGCACCAACTTGCTGTAATAATTAATCTAAATACTAATTATATATTATACTTAAATAAAGCATCTTTAAAATACACATTTTCTATCTATACTTCAGAAATCCGAAACATTAAACTTATTCCTCTTTCATTTCCTTTGATTCTTGATTTTTAAGCTAATTTTTTCTAGAAACGACACTCGCGATCATCGAGAAACTTCTGCTTCGAGTGTTAATATTATCTATCGTTTTCCCTCGTGCGATGATCTCTAGAGTAGTGACTTGCTCTGTGAGAAATCATAATAATTGCAGTCGCTAGCTCAACTGCTCAACTATTTATTAATTTACATATAACTTTAATTTAAAACCTATTCCTTTCTTTTCAAAGTCCTCAAAACTGGTTGACATGCCTAATAAAATATTTATTGAATTAAAATACTGATTTGTAAAAATTATCACCAAGTATACAGCTCTAAGGGCCAGTTGTATGTCGGTTGGTAAAGTCTTTGTAAAAAAGGTGAAAAAGGGTAAAACCTTAGAATTCACCTAGTGCCCGGCGGGATGGCCAGTCAGATGAAAGTGCGTGTCATCTGATTGGCCATCCGCCTGGGCACAAGCTGAATTCTAGGGTTTTACCCTTTTTCAACTTTTACAAAGACTTTACCAACCGACATACAACTGGCCCCGAGGAGTGAACCGCAACCTAAAATCGTGTACACCTACTTCCACTTCCACTTTCATTTCAAAATAGATGACAATAGATTATCTAATGAATTCCAAAGACAGTCTACACCTAATTCCGATCGCGGTTCACCCCTCGACTGGCTCTAAGACTGGTTTGATGAATCACCTGCCTCCACTCAACTATCTAACTCAAACTACTCAACTATTAAATAAAATATTCACGGGTTATGGGGGCGAGCATATCCCCCCCCCCCCCCCCCTTGCGGGCGCTCATATACTCAATACCAGTAGCCTAGTATTGAATTGACGACAACTTTAAAAAAATTGTTCTCATTGTGTTTAAAACTTTCTGGAACGTGGAGAAAAATCATTTCCGAACATTATTTTTTTTGTCTGAATTCAGATACCCACATAACTTAAGAACGAAAAGTCGTAGAATGTTCGTACTTGTGCTAGAATATTTGTATTTCAAATGCGGAGAACTGATTAGATTTTGGGGTTTCTAACTTGAGAATTTCGGGTTCATTTTTTTGAATGATTTTAATGAGTATGAAAGATTTCAATTTGCCGATGGTAATAGATTCAAATTTTCTTAGAAATTCATAAGATGGTGTCATCTATTAAATCCGATGGAATGAATTATTTATATCATATGAATATTTACAATCTCTTCAAAATTCGAAACACTCAACAACCTTTATTTAAATTATATGGCATGGCTATATGTTTAAATTTAGAATCACTATATCGCGAAATTTTACAAATTAAGATAACAATCTTTGAGTAAAATATTTAACGCGTGTACATATGTCAGCGAGGTTCGCTCGCATCCCGCAGGTGAGGCAGATAGCCCGGATTCCTGTTACTGGCACTCGGGTTTAATTCCCGAGGGGGTGAAAAACAACCCTTCTGACCAGGCGCGGATCCAGACCTCTGATTTGGGGGGGGGGCGGTCGCCCGTATATAAGATCTACTTTTGATCTCGGAAGTGTGTCGCGATCGAATTGTCCAAGCGGGGGGGGGGCACGGTCGCCCCCCCACCCACATAGAACTTTATTCTTCAATTTTTAATATGTTATAAAAGAAAAAAATTAAATAAACATATAAAAAATGTTGATCTCCAATGCTTGGGGGGGTGAGGGGTCGCCCCCATCGCCCCGCATGCTTCTGACATATAATTAAAAATATTACATTCCATCGGATTTAATAGATGACATCATCTTATGATTTTCTAAGATTTTATTGAGATTTTAAGGCGATGTATTTATAATATAAGCATAAGTGAACACTTTATATTTAAGTTTATTATTAATTATTTATAAAGGGAAGTTTTCACTTATTTTGTGAGTGAACGATTCTTTCATTAGAACTGTTCAAGGAAAATGACTATAAAGGGCGTGGATAGAATGATCTCTCTTGCTTTAAAGCTAAAGAGCCATACATTTAGAATTCGCCGGGTAGCGAGTGAATGCCGAGTAGCCGAATATTCGCTTACTTTGATCTTTTACAAAATACTCTGAATCTCTGCGGTTAGCGCAAACACTGATTAATTGGCGCTCCCTCGGCACTTGCTGAATATCTGGCGCCGCCTTTAAGGAACTCAAATACAAGTCCGCACCGGTCTCACACTAGTAGAGACTAATTTCTTAATTTCTATTATTCTAGTAACAGCCTTTCGACTCTAGACTCTAGGTAAATAAATAGTGAATATCAGATTAGATATTTATCATTTAAAATGATTAATTCATCGAAACTGCAAAAAGCGTATCTGTTATTGATAATTTTTCACTTTTTCCTCTAATTTATAGTACCTTGGAGGCACCGAGCGATGCTCGGTAACTTCTTCCTTCAGCTAAAACCTTTATTTTAATATTATTTTTAATTTAAAATTCTGATAAAAAGGTCGATTTTTATTTGAGAGCCGTTTTCAAATTAAAAAAAAATACAAATATATATATAGTATTCGCCCACTGTACCCCCACCCCGCTTGACCCCACCCCCGAAACCTCGCCCTACCCCCGGATCCCCCACCACTGCACCCCACCTCCTGCACCTGTTTTGATTCAACCATATGATTCATTTTTATTCATCCAATTGTTAATAAATAAAACCTATCAAAATGTGTTGTTTTTTCAGAAAATTGAGACCTGCTTATGCGAAATATATTTTTAAATAAATTCTTGATTATTTTTTATTCTATTAAATAAATAAAGTTCTTTATAAAAACAATTATAAAACGTTTATTAATATTTCTAACGTTTAGGTTGAACAAAATATGTTAAAATCCACAATCACAATACTTCTTCAAGGCCTTTTAGAACAATGAATAAAGGCAACCCATTGTCTGCCTGGGAACAAAAGGAAAAGGGAAACCTTTTTAAAACCCTAAGAATGGGATTTGTCTACCTGAGAATAATTAATTTGATTACGAAAAAACCCATCAAAAACAATTTTGTCGAAGGTGAGACCGTGACAGATCGAATTGTCACCCCGAAAACCCCCTAACCCGTGAATTTCATCAAAATCGGTAGAGTCGTTTTCAAAATAGAACCAAGATACAAATATATAAACAAATAAATAAATATACAATTTTTGCTCGTTTAATAAGAGTAGATATTGTGTTTTGAATTTTGGAAATGGTAGGTAGCCAAAGTAAAACATATTTTCTCAACCTTAGCTGATAAACAAAACACATGTCACCATTTCACAAAGAAGGCTAAATAAAACTCTGTGTTACTCTTGGAATTGAAATAACCGAAATCTTGAAATTCGTTGACTAGATTAGAGCGTTTCTTGACAATAAGTCCGAAAAGGAAAATTTTATAAGGGTTCTATAATCTCTGTAATTTGTATGCATTTGTTATTATCGAGTGGAAATTGATGAGGCAGTCCAAAAAAAAGAAGATAATTTATACTATCTTTATATTCATTTATTATTTATGAATAAAATGATAGTATAAATTATTTTCTTTTTTGGACTGCTCATCAATATCCACTCAATTTCACTTATCAGTCCGTCTCCAAAAATTACTCCAATCTTATTTGTTATATCTTTAGATTTACGTAATATCCGAAAACTACCTATGTATTTAGTTATTATATATATATTCAAGGGCGGATCCAGAGGGGGGGGGGCGGAGGGGGCGCACCATAGAGGCCCGTGCCTGGAAATTTTTTTTTGTAAAAAAATAAAACATTTATTTTTTTAAAAAAAATTTTAAAATTGAAAATAAAGTTCTATATATGTGTGTGTGTGGGGGGGAGGGCGCGCCCCCCCCCCCCCCCCCGCTTGGACAATTCGATCGCGACACACTTCCGAGATAAAAAGTATAATCTTATATACATCGGGCACCTTAATACATTCCCCCCTCCCCTCATAAAAAATTCCTGGATCCGCCCTTGTGTATGTATATTATAGGTGGTCTTTATTTTGTATTTTCGAATTTTTACGCTGGCAGGGCTCATATGGTTCGAAATAAATAAAAAAAATATCTTCCAAGTTTCAAGTCTCTATCTCAATTTTAACCTGTGCCTCGCATCGATGCAAGTCTCCCATCTAAGTATCATAGGTTTTTGGCATTGAACGATCAATTTTTTATTCCGGCCAAAGTAATATTTCAACAAATTTGAATCTCTGTAAACTTTACCCTTATAATAGTAGCTATCCTTCAGTTTTTTCATATTTTTAGTTATTATAATTTTGGAGTTACAGTTAGATAAAATATACTGCCATATCTTAGTGTTAGTAAGTTATATATAGACTCCAAAATTATAATAGCTACAATTCTGTAAAAATACTGAAGGGTAGCTACTATTATAAGGATAAAATCTACAGAGTTTCAGATTTTTTAAACCATTAGCTTTGTCCCGAATAAAAAATTGATCGTTCAATGCCAAAAACCCCATGTTATTTAGATGGGAATCTTACATCGCTCTGAGGCACAGGTTAAAATTGAGATAGGGGCTTGAAACTTGGGGAATATTTTTTTTATTTATTTCGAACCATATGAGTATATGCCAGCGTAAAAATTCGAAAATACCCAAAATAAGGACGACCATAATGTAGGTATATTATATTGAAAGTGGTAGTTTTAAAATGGAATCCGTAGGTAATTAGAAACTTGATTATAGAAATTTTTGGATAGAGGGGCCAGGATCATCATTAGGGAATTCTGGATTACAAATAAATTTACTTTAAGAGAGATAATTAATGATTGATTTAATTATACATTCCATTTTTGATGTTTTGACCATGAACTATATTAAACCGATCAAATTAATCAATTTTAAAGAATACAAAAAAAAATAACCTGACGTATTCTGATGTGGCCATTGACTGGACTTTACCAATTTACCATACAACCTGGCCCCTCACTTATATTTAATATTTAATAAAATTATTTAAATTCATGTAGGGGGGGGGTTAGTTTTTGCATTTTTAGAATCCTGGGGCCCACTGATTATGTATACAAAATTTGGTTGAGTTTGGTACAAAAGCCTAGATTTTCATTTTTTGACCCTACAACCCCCCCCCCGTTTTGGGCGGTTAGTTTTTGCATTTTTAGACTTCTGGGGGTCCACTGATTATGTATACAAAATTTTGTTGAGTTTGCTCAAATGGCCTAGATTTTTAATTTTTAACCCCCCTCCCCCCCCCCCCCTTAATTTTGGGTCGATATGAACCAAAATCTAATCAGCTCATAATCTCAATGGGCCAAAACTACGTGGGAAATTTGGTTTCGATATTCACACTAGTTTTTGGCTAGCTCGTCCACAAAAATTTGGTAACGCACAGACTAACAGACAACCATACAGACTAACTAATAGACATTTTGACAAAACAATTATTATCTCGGAAAAATATAATTTTTTTGATGTTCACCTATTAGAACTTTTTTGTAGAGCGAAATGCCATGGTTTCGCTCAATTTTTTAATCAAAATAGTTTCAGCCATTTTTGAGATATTTCGAAAAAAAAGAACGAAAAAAAAAACACTTTTTTCATCCACGATTACAATACTTGACCATACCCTGTATTGTAAAGTAAAAATAGAACTATATCTTACTCTAGAGCAGTATTTCTCAACGTGAGGCCCACGCCCCACAGGAGGGCAATTTGATTGTTAAGAGGGGCAATTCGAAAATGGCCTCGACCTAGTGATATGTATTTATGTTTTATTTCAATTTTAGAAGCATATAACACATTTGCCAGAAAAAAATTTAAAGTGGAAAAAATATGTTATTTTGCGGTGGGGAAAATGTGTTATATACATTTAAATATGCATTTTTACTTTACCATTTAACTGGCTCCCAGCTAAGTAAAGATCGAAAATTTTCAATATCCATACGGTATTGACCCCATGAAAAATAATATTTATAATTAAAAAAGACTGATGATGAAGACCAAGTCTTCGAAACTATAGTCTCAAACAAATAAATTATATATATAATTTCGATATAAATGTGTGTATGTTTATTTGCATCAAGCAGACAACAAACTCTTTGTTTTTCTTTGTGAACTTTTCAAAAGTTTAATTTTGCAGACCTGTGTAATTAACAAAGAATTAATCGATAACATATAAGGAAAGCGGTGTTGCTTATAGTGAAAAATATAACCAGAAATATATATAGAGTATTTAATAAAACTCCAAAAATATTATTAAATTTTTTTTAATTTTTATTTTTATTTGTGAAACACCACTATAAACCCTTTAAAAACTCCTGTATAAAGAATTCATCATTAATAAAGAATTAATTTTTTTAAGAGGATTTTGTTGGCTCTATATAGAATATAGATATATGTATACATATAGATATTCTATTTCTTCTCTCCGCACTTGGATGCTGGATCGAGGGAGTGAGCCAGACCAATAGACAGACAGACAGACAGTCATGTTTGATCTCCAGTCGAACGACCAGCAGCCAGGAGCAGAATCATGAGCTCCTTCAACTTCAAGTAAGTAATTCACTTAAATTACAAGAATTTCATCTAAGAATTATGTATTATGTTTGAAATGGAAATTTAGGCAAAAAATCGATCGATTCAGAAAAGAAGAAATTGGTGAAAAAACAATGAAAATTTTTTCCAAACACTTTCCACAAATTTTACTGGATTGGCAATTTTTATCAGACAACGGTTAGAACTAGAAAATTTAAACTTGGCACAACTGGGCAGTTAATTAGTAAATGTGCCAAATTTCAGCACACTAACAATCACCGTTCAAGAGATCAATTAGTTTCTGATTTTTGGCTTGTTCAAATTGTTGAAATTGTGAAGCTAGAATGTCCAAAATCTAAATATTTCGTCATTTAGAAATAAAAAAATAAAAATAAAATAAAAGGTGTGAGCCTCATCCAGATAAGCTCACGGGAAAAGCAAAATATTAAATTTTAAAACCCACTAATAGTTCATGACAAAAAAATTTAAATTATTATGTTGATTAATGTCCATTATAATTAGTAGATTAAAAATTCAGTTTATTGGACAAAGTTTTTTTATTGAAGTTCTTCTTCAATTTTTGTACAACATTTCGTCTCTCTCGAGACTTTTTCAAGTACTCAATTGGCTAGAACAACATTGGTTGAAATAAAGATAAAAATAACTGAGACATAGTAGAATTTTTTTCTTTCTAGATTGATACCATAAAACAATATGTGATTGAGTGTATTGAAGAAGAACTTCAATAAAAAACTTTGTCCAATAAACTGAATTTTTAATCTATTTAAATTATTCTTTTAAAACCCACTAATTGTTTATGACAAATAAAATTAGGAAAATTTAAGTTATTATTTTAAAATCAAGGCATGTCTTTTATGTCCCCTTTATTGTAACAACAAAATTCAAACAGATACGTCACTAAAGAAGTTTCACTTCAAAAACAATTTTGGCACCAGGACGAACTTTTTACAATTTATCGCTCTTCTATTGTCGCGGGTATCAGAATCCAAACAGATATCCTCTCTCCGCCTGCATTACTTATTGGCAAAGTTGGATATATTCTTAAAATAATATCCAAATTCGCGAATACTGCTAATATATATATACTATATATATTTTTGAATATATGCAGCATCAATTTTGGTTTTGATAAATTTCAAAATAATTGTTAATGATTGAATATTGATGAGGCAGCCCAAAAAAAGAAGAAGATAATTTATAATATCTTTTTATTCATAAACCGACGTTTCGAGGCTATTACCTCCTTCTTCAGGGCCTGTAATCAATTAAAAAGGGATTTGGCCATTATTACAATCAAGATCATCACAAAAAATTTTAAATACAATTAATACATAATTATATACAATTTTTTTTTTAATCAAAAATATTCTACTCACTGGAGTTCCTTCACTAACTTTTCAAAGTGAGTAGGATATTTTTTATAAAAAAAATTTGTATATAATTATGTATTAATTGTATTTAAAATTTTTTGTGATGATCTTGATTGTAATGATGGCCAAATCCTTTTTAATTGATTACAGACCCTGAAGAAGGAGGGAATAAATAACCTCCGAAACGTCGGATTATGAATAAAAAGACAGTATAAATTATTAGTAAAGTTGTTGTAGGGAAATAAGGACAATAGCTTATGTAAAAAATAAAAATTATTTGGATAAGATATTGTCCTTATTTCCCTACAACAACTTTATTAATTTAATCGATGGACATAAATAATCAAAATAAAGTATAAATTATCTTCTCCTTTTTTTGGACTGCCTTATCAATTTCATTTATCAGTCCGTTTCCAAAAATTACTTCAATCTTATTTCTTTAATTTCTGAATTACAGATCATAGTTATTTCTGGGCCCTAGATAATTTGCCGAATGGTTAATCCGGGCCTGTGTATTTATTAGGCTATGAGTTAAAATGGTCTGACAAACGTACAGACAGACAAACATCTTGGCAAGAGCAATAGAAACATGTTTTACTTTTGAAAGGAATCCTAATATATTTTTAAAAAGCTAAAAAACATGCTTCTAAAAAGTACAAAATAATCTAATAATCAAAAAGTGTGGAGCGCAGAAACATGTATTACATTATTTTGTACTTATTAGAAGAGTGTTTTTTAGTTTTTTAAAATATAATTTATTTTTTTACTTTTTAGCCTTAATTATTTTTATAGAGAAAAGTTTGCGGAATTTAACAGAATGAAATGTATTTATTACACGATTTATATTAGCTTCACCTGTATGTATGTATGAATGTATCAATGTGACTTTTGTTCTGTTAAATTCCGCAAACATTTCTCTATAAAAACAATTGTTTACCAACTCAATTTAAATGAAATTATTTAAAAATAATAAAAATAAATACATTCCATTCTTGAAGGAGACAATAAAAGAGTGTGTCTTCTGCTGGAATTATAAATTTTATTTATTTATAACGAGACTATAGTTTCGAGGGCTTTGTTTTCATTCATAAATTAATTCCTGTGAATACATTGAAATAGACTGATGAAGAGGGCAAAGCCCTCGAAACTATAGTCTCGTTATAAATAAATAAAATTTATAATTCCAGCAGAAGACGTGTGTCTATTGTCTCCTTCAATATATAAAAATTCTGCTACTCTCGGCAAAAACTTTCAATTTAATTGAAAAGTTTTTGTTTTGCCGAGAGTAGCAGAGTTGTTGATTCACAAAGAGAAACAAAGAGGTTGTCCTCTGCTTGATGCAAATAAACATACACACATAGTATCTGCTTAAGATGTTTGCTAACAAAAGATAAAAGAAAAAAGAAAAACCCTTCTTTTGTCAGCCTTTCTAAGGAGAAAGGAGAAAGGGAAACATATTGTTATATTTGAATGTGAACCGAATAGAATGTCTTTATTAGTTCCTAGCCGACCAGCAGTGACGAAGGAACACCAAGTTTTCAATATCCATATGATATTGACTCCATGAAAAACATTTATAATTGAAGAAAGACTGATGATGAAGACCAAGTCTTCGAAACTATAGTCTCAAACAAATAAATAATATATATACAGATATATCATCTCGATATATATATGTGTGTATGTTTATTTGCATCAAGCAGAGGACAACCTCTTTGTTTCTCTTTGTGACTTTCAATTTAACATTCCATTCTGTTAAATTCCGCAAACTTTTCTCTATAAAAATAATTAAGACTAAAAAGTAAAAAAATAAATTATATTAAAAAAAACTAAAAAACACGCATCTAAAAAGTACAAAATAATGTAATACTTAATCTAAAAGCGTGGGACACTTTCGAAATTAATTAAAAGTTTCTGTGCCCCACGCTTTTTGATTAAGTATTACATTATTTTGCACTTTTTAAAAGTGAGTTTTTTTTAGTTTTTTTTTAATTTTTATTATTTTTATATAATAATTCAAATTAGAGTAGGTAAACAATTATTTTTATAGAGAAATGTTTGCGGAATTTAACAGAACAAAAGTCACATTGATACATAGATAAATACATACATACATACATACAGGTGAAACGAGGTAAAAAGCAAATTTACCAGAATTTCATCATATTTATATTCTCTATTCTAAAAATCAAATTTATTGATTTAGATTGAAATAATTCTTATTAAATGAAATGATAAGATTTCTGTGGAGATGTTATTAATCCAATTTGAAAGTAGTCTTAAATTGATTTGATTCCATTAAAAAGATTGAGAGAATCTGAAAGAGAAGGTTAAGTGGGTGGGTGGATAGGAGAGAGAGAGAGAGAGAGAAAGAGGTTGTTTTAGATGATGAGAGGCCAAAAGTCAATCGGACCAGCAAACAGAGAGGCTTCTTTATTAATTCCATATGAAAAAAAGAAGGTCAATGATCATAATAATCTAGCAGATGAGAGAAAATATCTCAAGGCCAGAATAAAAACATAAAATCCAGCCGACGTGTGGGCGGCGGGGGAGAAATAAGCTTTTATGTCATTTTCAATAAATGTCATATATACTAAAAATAATCTATAAATAGAGGTTGAGTACAAGTGGTAGGTACTTATTTCATCTCTTTCATTCTAAACTAAATATTCGATACAGTAGGCAAGCGTATCTTATAACTGTATTGAATTCACTTGTTCACTAGAGTTTTTATTATTATCTATCTATTTATTACTTTACAATATAGGGTATGGTGAAGGATTGTAATTGTGCATGAAAAAAGTGTTTTTTTGCTCCATATTTTCAACATATCTCAAAAACGGCAAAAACTATTTTTATTTTTTTTATTTATTATAACATTGTATCTGTAGGGCCATCTAGCCCCTTCTGTACAATTTTAGACCAAAATATTTACAAAAAAATTAATTAAAATAATACAAGAAAAAACAAAAAAATCAAAAGAAAAATACATACTAAATATATGAAACAAAAATAAAAAATATATAGAAAGAGAGGGAGAAAAAATTACAATATATAGAAAATAAAAAAAAAATTACAATAAATAGGATATAAAACAAAAAAATAAAAACAAAAAAAATATATTAGGCTAGGTGCCTGTGTAGTTCTGCTTCGAATACCAGACTTTAAATCAACCGGTGTGTTCACCACACGACGTTCATATTTTCATTTATTTGAAGTCATCGCGACACTACTAATTTACATCCCCTTCCTTTATTTCGTTTTTTTTTTATTTTCTCAAAAACGGCTGTAACGATTTTTTTAAAAATTAGTGTATTTATCAAGTGTCATGAGTTAATAGTTGTGTCAAATTTTTAATCCCATTGAATTAAAGAAAGGGATTGTAATTTAGGAGTGTCGTAAAATAAATATTTTAATCGTTAATATCTGGTCTCCGGAAAGCCGCAGAGCCTTGAAATTTAAAACTTAAGCTATCTAGAGGCTACAAGAAGTATAAAATAGAAAAACCGGAAGTTGATGTTTACGCACGTAAGAATTTAACCCCCCCCCCCTGCTTTTCGCAACCATAAGTCTCAGAGCTACGAAATTCGATACTTAAGCTTGATTAAGGGTAGAAGGAGTACATCAAGCTTTTGGTTGAAATCGCAAGACCGGAAGTAGACATTTACATGAAATATTTTTTTTTGATTTTCTCAAAAACGGCTCTTTTTTTAAAAAAAATGAGTGTACCTATTTATCAAGTGTCATGAGTTATTAATTGTGTCAAATTTTTAATCCGATTGAAATAAAGGAAGGGGGTGTAAAGTAGGAGTGTCACGGCGCGCCCATTTAATAAAAGTTCTGTGTTTTTTTTGATTATTTAGTCCAGTTCCCTGCTATTCCTGATACAAAAATATTTATTATGGAAGCGAGTGATACATTATTCATCCATCTTTTAGATAGTGTAGCAATTTCGGAAAACATTTTTAAAATTTTAGATTATTTTTCTGGCCAAATGGGCATCTATGTTCCCGAGGCCAATAAAAGAAAAAAAAAAAGATTATTTTTTTTTTTAATTAATAATATTGTCCATTGTCTTCACTGGGTGCTGGGGGCCCTGGGCTGCAGCCCAAAAAGAGCATATAGATCCGTCCCTGATTGCATGATATTTTTCATTGGGTTTGTGCGTATGTCTGTGTGTCTGAATATATTACGATACCCACGATAAACACGAATGATAAGTCGTAGAAAATTGAACTTTCTATTCAAAAATTCAGAAAATTAGAAAAAATCATTTTGAATAGTTTACTAAAGAAAGTAGGTACTACTGAACATTGAAAAAGCTCTCACTTTTTCCAATTTATGTTTGAAGACAGAAATCTATTTTTTTGTTTATTACCTATATTTTGTTTGAATAGGCCCCTAGTCAAGCGTGGGCTTAGGCTATTGAGCCAAATAAAGCCCTGGCTATAACAATACCAACTGGGTTGGGCACAACAAACATACTCATATAATTTGCGAACTTGTTTGGTTACTTTGGCATAGCTTGAACTAATAAAATGGAATGGATTATTACTGGACTGCCTTCTATTAAATAATCAGTTATAACTCTACCAGTCCGTCTCCAAAAAAAACTTCTAATAAATATATTAGATTTTGGAAATTTTATTTATAAGTATTTATTTATTTATATTTTTATTCGAGGTGGTTTTCATTGAAAGTTCAATGCTTCCTTTAAAAAACATTTGATTTGTTCTTTTTTTTGTTATTTTTGTTTTTGCTAAGATTGTTTATATATATTTTATGATTAAGAGCTACAGATGGTAGAATCATTAAAACGGAGAGTGAGAGAGAGAGAGTCTGTCCGCCCAAAAGATGAAGATCAAATGAATCACAAGAATATAAGTAATATACTACTACTAGTATAAGTAAAGGAACATATTAAGATTCTTCCGGACTGAGAAAACAAGATAATTCAATCGATAACAAACAAATTAGTTTACCAGTGATTTAATATTAAAAATTAATTAATAGAGTAAAGGGTGTGTAGTTTCACAGTGAATGAAATAAAACTCAAAGAGGTTTATACAAACTCAATATATTTCGGATTATTAGTCCATCATCAGGAGTTTACAAGTTAACTTAACACTAACTTGTAAACTCCTGATGATGGACTAATAATCCGAAATATATTGAGTTTGTATAAACCTCTTTGAGTTTTATTTCATTCACTGTGAAACTACACACCCTTTACTCTATTAATTAACATCATGTTTCACCTAAAACCTACACCACTTTCCATAAGTAAAATTAATATTAAAAACTTCAAAAATTGTGTTTTTTTTAATAGGAAAATAAGGAAATATTTTATTAAAAATTTTATTTAACTCGCGGGCGGCCGGAATATTACAATAAATGCAATAAATAAATTTTTACATTACTGGATATATATATAATCGTGCATGAAAAAAGTGTTTTTTGCTTCGTTTTTTTTTTTTTTTTTGAAATACAGCTCAAACTACTTTGATAAGAAAAAAATGAGCGGAATCATAGTATATTGGTTTACATTCTACAAGAAACTTTTATAGAATAAACATCAAAAACATTATAATTTACAGTGAAAACAAAGATTTAAGTATCTTTTTGAGTGTCTTTTTTTGAAAAAAGATGGAAATTATTTCAAAAATCAACCCAGTATATAATATTATTAAATGAATTTACTTTTAAGGACATCATAGATATTAGAGAAATATTTTTTTTTCATTCATTTAATAATATTAAAATTTACGTTGCATGACTCGCATCCATAATAAATAACAATTAAAACAGATATAGTAGGGAATTGGACAATAAATAAAAAACAAAGTTTTTTTTTTATTAAATGGGCCAGACGTTTCTTCAATTAATTTCGACTTCCTCAGTAGCCTCATTTTATCACTCTTTGTCAAAAGACAATTCCGCTATGCGACGAAACATACTTAATCTTTTTTTATTATTTCTACAATACATTCTTGGCCTCAATTATTTAACAATCTTGAACTTTTTCCCTTTTAACAATTAAAAAATTAAAAAAACTTTTATGTTGTTTTTAAACAAACATGGCATTTGCAAATTGAAACTGAATATTCAAAAAAAAAAAAAAATAAAAATCAGTTTTAATTTGCAAATGCCATGTCTGTTTAAAAACAACATAAAAGTTTTTTAATTTTTTAATTGTTAAAAAGGGAAATAAGTTCAAGATTGTTAAATAATTGAGGCCAAAAATGTATTGTAGAAATAATAAAAAAATGATTAGGTATGTTTCGTCGCATAGGCGGATTTGTCTTTTGACAAAGAGTGATAAAATAGACCACTGAAGAAGTCGAAATTAATCGACGAAACGTCTGGCCCATTTAATAAATACTCTGTTTTTAATTTATTGTCCAATTCCTACTACTATTCTTTTAATTATTATAATTTACGAGATATTAACTATTTTGTCAAAATGACTGTTAAGTACGTTAGCAAATATTTTGTACTCTCTAGTCCCAAAACTAGTATGAATATCAAAACTAATTTTCACATGTAATTTTTTGGTATTGAGATTAAGGCCTGATTAGATTTTGTTTGAAATCCAACATAAAAATTAGGCTAGGGGGGTCTTCAAAAATAAAAATGATAGAATTTTCAGACAAATATTATAAAACGTTTCTATCTTATACAAAAAATTGTTAAATCCCGAAAATTTGTAGAGCCTAAGAAGCTTTTGCTTTTTCCTTCATTTGTATTTAAATGTTGATTTACTAATAAAATAAATGAAATGAAAAGTTTAATTTAAAAATGACATGTCGGCCTTCAACTGCTGAATCAAATTCATTTACGTATTCGGTTATTCTTAATTCTTAATTTGAAATGCAAGGATTGACTCTGTTATTTCTTTTAATCGTCTTATGGGAATGTTTTTAGACGATTTTTAAACAGAATTTTAATTATTTTTTTATTTGCACTTTTAACCATGATGAGGAAGGCCTGGTCTTTAAGGCTTTCGGGGTCCCATTAATGCGCTAATTTCGAGAAGCAGAGATTAAAGATTATAGTTGTAAAGTTGTTTATTTCATTTTGGAATGCTGAATCAAAGCAATAAAAGTTTAATTAGCCTTGTAAAAATATATTCAAATTGTAAACAGTTTTTTTTTTCATTTGGAAAAATAAAATGGAAATATTTTCAGGTTTTGTAGTTTAGGCTTCTATAAAATACCGGATCATTAGGAAAGACACATATTTTTAATCTCCTAGTTATTAAAAAGATGTGCTGACTCCTAAATTGATTATTTCTATACACCTCACTTCGGAACATTCGGCAGTATTGGCTTCTCTGTATAAATATGCTTTGCACGTAGCACGCGTTTTGCCGACTCCCAACACTCTCTCGCAGTCAAATTAGAAAAGTGCCGGACCACTTCATTCGCGAATACATATATCCCCATGACTTCAAGGAACTGGAACTCTCTTCCAGTCTCTATCTTTCCCAGCACCTATAATCTTCAAACCTTCAAAACCGGAGTGCATAGACACCTACGTCTACACCCTCTCACCTAATCAACTTTCTTCTCTTCGGTAATGCAAGGGTCTTTCGAGATCCATAGGGGCTGCATCTTTACTGGTGCACTCCTTCTTGCATTCTGATTGCATTAAAAAAAAAGTTAGAAATTTAAGCCGAGATTCGGCAATTACAATGGCAGTTCTCATTTATCAAAGATTTTTTTAGGTTAAATTAGAAATCTTTTAGTTGCCTGTTTCAACCCGAAAATATATTCCAGATCATCGATTTCATCACTAAATTCTCCAAAAGAAAATGTATAATATATTATCTGTTTCAAGAAAATCTCATGGGATGCTGATAGAAATGTTTTCTTCTCCAGTTCGTCTCCATGGATACGAGTCTTCGTAGTCTGTCTTCTAATTATCCCTCTTCCTTTACATATAGATGCACGTAGGTTCTTATTTTTAACCGACTTCAAAAAAGGAGGAGGTTCTCTATTCGACTGATTTTTTTTTTTTGTGCCTGTGTTACCTCATATCTCCGCCAATTGTGAACCGATTTTGAAATTTTTTTGCATTGGGTTCAGTCTACCTTCCGATTGGTCCCATTTTTTTTTCATAGGTATTAGACCTTTTTTGTTAGGTTTGTTTAGGCCTAACTTCTTTGTTTATGAACCGATTTCGATGATTTTTTTTTATTCGAAAGGGTGTCTTAGGGATGGTGCCATATTAATTTGGTCAAGTTTTGAAGATATGATCACTATTAATAACATCACTAAAAAGAGAAAAATAAAAATAATTTTTAAGAAAAAAGAAAACGACTTCAAAAAATTAAATGCAACAAATAAAATACACTAAAAGGTATAAAATAATTATTATCTTATTTAGTTACAACTAAACGACGAAATATTAACATGAAATTACTTTTTGAAGTCGGTGCCAAACATATACCTTTTATGAATCGCACTCGACGGATCTTACTTAGTACGTTTGGAGGGTATATGCTCGCTTATAGGTATAGTTTGTTTGGTACCGACTTCAAAAAGTAATTTCATGTTAATATTTCGTCGTTTAGTTGTAACTAAATAAGATAATAATTATTTTATACCTTTTAGTGTATTTTATTTGTTGCATTTTAATTTTTGAAGTCGGTTTTATTTTTTCTTAAAAATTATACCATCCTTAGTTCAAGAAGGTATTGTAATCGTGTAGAAAAAAATAGATGCTTTTGCTCAGTTTTTTAAATATTTCAAAATAAATGGCTAAACTATTTTAATAAAATAATTAATCACAGGATCATTAAATCAACAAATAAATAATATTTGAAGAGATATTAATTACTCCTATTATTTTACCAGTAGTATTGTAATCAGGCATGAAAAGTTTTTTTTTTGCTTCATATTTTCGAAATATCTCAAAAACGATAAAACTATATAAATAAAATAAAATAATTGAGCGAATTCATGGCGTTTCCGTTTAGAATTAAAGCATATATAGTAAGGAACATCGAAAAATATACATTTTACAAGTTTCATGGTAATTATTTTATCGAAATGTTTGATAGTAGGACTGACTTTTCAAAACCCTGAAGAAGGAGGAAATAGCCTCCGAAACGTTGGTTTTATGAATAAAAGATAGTGTAAATTATCTTCTTCTTTTTTGGACTGCCACTTAATTTGATAGTAGGTTTTAGTCCGTGTGTTGCCAAATTTTCTATGCGTTCTTATACGTTCTAGTTTAATAACTAATGAAGATATCAAAATGAAATTTCGTATTTAGATTAAAGGCTGCTTAAGTAGGCCCTACACGGTCAATCATTTTGATCAAAAGAGTGAGCCAATCATTGACCCGGGCTTCAATCATTATTCCCAGAAACAAACTAAATCTTTTGGTCAAAACTCATTCGTAGTGAGTTTCGATTAAGTTTCGGTGTTGGAAGCTAGTGGAGAGGATTCCTTGGTTACGGCCGAGTGTTTAATTGAAAGAAAGATTGATCAAAACCCTTTTGTGCCTCTTCAATCATTTGTATCAATCAAACTTTCTATCAATCACCGTCATTGTTTGACACAATAATTTTGATCAAAAGATTGACCGTTTAAGGCCTCCTTTTAGATTATATGGTTGAAATCGAACCAAAAATTAGAGAGGAGGGTGATTTTTAAAAAAATTGAAACCTTTCTTGACCAAATTTAGTATTTTTCACATTTATTTATTTATTTATTTATTAAACGATTCTCTGAGATGTATCCTCTTTAGGGTCCTTAGAAGGGAGGGGTGGGGGGTCAGGTGCATAGTAAGGTCAGGAGATGGCCACATAATAAACGATTCGAAATTAAAGTCTAAAAAATAAATTATTCACATATATACATATTTTATTTTATTTTAGGAATTCTTTATAGCTGTAGTTGTATTAATTTAGTAAGGGTTTAAATAAGAGACGTGCAGCTTTTATTTCTTTTTATTTATGAACTCCCGCTAACGTTTCGGATATTGGTTGTAGCCATCTTCAGAGCTAAACAATGACAAACAATATTAAATCGGCCTTGTCCGAGTACATCAATCAATTATAATTTTTTTTTCTACTCACCGGGAATTTGTCAATATTTATATAAAAAAAATTTTGGATACACTAGTCATCAGATAAAACTATATACAATAAATATACATATGATATATGCAAAACCATATAGAGGGTGTTCGCCAAAAGGCCAAAAGATGTAATATTTTGTTTACATATTTATGTAGGTATATATTTATTTGCACCAAAAGTAGAGGATATCCTCATTGATTTCTTTTTATGAATCAACAACTCTCATACTCTCGGCAAAACATTAAGAAATCAATTTTATTTATTTACTAGCCTTCGGCAGCTCTCTTGCTAGCGAGGGGCCAGAGTTAATAGTTTAGGAGTTATTTGATAATTTTCATTCGCGCCCCCCCCCTCAAACTCCTTTTAAGGGGTCAAAATATCAAAATGTTATATAGCTTTAAACGTAAGTTAGAAGACATCTGATCCAAATATGAAATTTCATAATAATCCCTTCAGCCGTTTTTACGTGAATCGTGAGCAACTTTTCGCGGAACCAACCACGCAAGCAGACATACATACAGACAGGCAGGAATTTCGTTTGAAACGCGTGCAACCAAAATTTGGCGTGATTTGGAGCAATGTACAGACAAAACCTTAATTTTACATATATAGATTATTTTATGAAATAATGATTGTTTGTTTGTTTTTAAGAATTTTACTTCTTGGACCGGGGAGGACCCAGTCATGGGAGACAAGGTACTAATTTCGCTCTTCTCTTGATTCTCGTATTATATTGCTATTATTATTATTATTTTCGCTGAAGGGTTAACTGGCACCGAGGAGGAGGCGATTCCAGGTCCGCCCTGCGCCGATTTCCGCCCTGGCGAGGATGACTTACAAACATTTGACTTTATTCGCCGTCTTCGTCTTGATCTGCTCTCGCAGTTTCCGGGTGTGAACCGCGTCCGGGGCAGCAACCGAATGCAGACTGCCTATCACTTGGAAAAGGAAGCCGATCTCACAGTCCGGACCAGGCATGAATTCTTCTTTTTCAATTAATTTTATCGTTGATGGTGAATGCAGAACGTTTACTCTCCTATTTGTAGCGATGTCTTCCCCACCGGGATTCCCGAGCAGTTCTCGTTCATCTCCACATACCGAAACAAAAAAGGCGCAAGTGGAGGCAATTGGGATCTGGTCAGAATTGAAGACGACGAGGGCGAGATTCAAATGGCCGTCCGACTACAACCAAGACTCAAAACTATACAATTTGTCCTCAGGGATTATGAAAATAAATTACAAGGCGCTGATTTCTCTAATCCACCTGTGGGTTTCGCAAAAGCTGTTACACTTTCGCTGAACCGAATAAATAAAATTCGGAAAGGTTAGAGTGGCAAACAAGAGTAATTTTCCATACGTATAAAGTTCCTTGCTTTTTCATGTTTCACCCAAACTAATTTGTTTGGTGAGGGGACATGGATTTTTGTCAAAGATGATTTTTTTCTGACTGTCAACACGAATGAAAGTTGTTCGTTCGTCACTTCGTTATCCTCGTCTCTTAATTGTTAACTTTACCTATTTAATTCATTTTCGGATTAGCGAGAGTGTAACCTAAATATACTCATATTTATGTGGTTCTATTTTAGCATGATTCTTAATACTTGGATTATTTAATAGATATTTGATAAAAATTGGCATAAAATCCATTTTGGCGTGTTCCGAGACCGGGTGACTCTTTACGTGGATTGTGAATACCGGGGTGAACACCCCCTTGAAGTGAGAGGGCTCCTCGAAACCAACGGTAACATAACAGTGTC
Organism: Forficula auricularia; assembly: GCA_024734495.1. Taxonomy (NCBI): domain Eukaryota; kingdom Metazoa; phylum Arthropoda; class Insecta; order Dermaptera; family Forficulidae; genus Forficula; species Forficula auricularia. The sequence goes on along the minus strand of JALMQS010000690.1, from coordinate 222,890 downwards.
GAAACTCGTCTCCTCCACTCAAACACTGCCAGTTAGTATTCTACAATAAATATACACATTTTGATTATGATTTTTATTATATTTAATTAATATTTGTAGATTGATCTGCAATGGATGGTGATGACCTGTGATCCATCTAGACCCGAAAGAGAGATGTGCGACGAAATACCGGTATTATTTATCTACATCTATATTGTATATTCTATATATGAAAGTAAATTTGTGCCCAGATATTAATATTCTTTTCATAAAAAGGTAGAAATAAGTTTCGAAAATACCTTAATCTTAACACACTTGAAAACGAAAACTTTTTGAGTACAAAAAAAAGGTAGAAAGCTGATATTTTACATACCTTAGCGGGATAGCGGGAGTAAAATTTTTTTTGGAAGTAAAAAAACCGGAGTTTTTTAAGTAATATACCATAGATAGGTATATTTTAATATAAAAATACTGTAATAACTAAAGGAATCGTAGGAAGTTGGACATGACTTTAAATTAAATGCAAAGTTTTTTATTTTTAAATACGCCAAACGTTTCGTTGCTGGTTTGCAACTTCTTCAGTGGTTCATTTATTTTATTTATTAAACTTATTTGTTTGGAGTTTTAACTAAGAGAAAAACCATTTTCAAACAGTATCCTTACAAATCACTCAATTAAAAAAATAGATTTGTAAGGATACTGTTTGAAAATGGTTTTTCTCTAGTTAAAACTCCAAACAAATAAGTTTAATAAATGAGCCACTGAAGAGGTTTCAAACCAGCAACGAAACGTTTGGCGTATTTAAATAAAAACTTGTATTTAATTTAAAGTCATGCCCAACTCCCTACGATTCCTTTAATTATTAATCATGGACTCGAATAATGAAATATTACTGTAATAACTTGAAAATCTTAAAATTTTCAAGTCCTAGGGTGAAAAATACAGAGCATAAGGTGAAACTCTAAATATCACTGCTCAACAAAAATTAAACAAAAATTTGTATTCGTAAACCTAACAATGAATTCCAGTAGAGGTTTATAAACTGATTATCATGCGATTCCGGATTTTTTATAACTGGTCAGAGTTTTGAGATATAATCGGTCTAAACGGCGAAAAATTTTGATCTTATTTTCGAGTCCCATTAAATATTAAACAGCAAAATTTGAAATTAAAATAAATAAATAATGTTGACGTAATAGAAAGCAGCTTCCTCTTTGATTTTCAAATTACCACTTGTTTGTTTAGAACTCGAGTTATAACTAAAAAACTAAGACTATATGTTTTTAATCCTTTAAAATCACGTAGTTTTAGTTTTTTAGTTATAACTCGAGCTCTAATTGTGCTAAATACAACTCGTAATTTTAAAATCAAAGAGGAAGCTGTTTTCTATTAGGTCAATAAAATATTTCGATTTCAAATATTTCTGTTTAATATCTAAGGAGACTCGAAAATAGGTCAAAATGGCCTTTTTTCGTCGTTTTGACCGATTATATCTCCAAAACAAAAGCTAATCGGTAATTTTTTAATTCAGCAGGTGGAAATTCATAAGAATCAGCTATTTTTGAGCCCGAAAAATTGTCATTGTTGGGCAGTGATACCATCTTAAAGAAGAATTAGTTGTTATACTGTTAAACTTTGTCTGATAGTTTAACAGTTATAACATTCACTATTAAAATAAATATTATTTATTATTTTCATTAATCTTATTCTCTTTATTATTTGTGTGAATAAGAAATATGCAATTCGGCCAGCGACGTCTTCGGGTGCTGGCTGCGAGGTCACTTGCCCACAGGGACCTCCGGGCATCAACGGATCCAGGGTAACTACTCCTATACTTGCAATTAAATTTAAGATTTTACTCTATTCATTCTTCAAGAGAAAAATTTCAATTTACTATCTTTTGAATTAGAACGGAATTCATCATCATTGAGTATACAGTCCTAAGACTGGTTTGATGCAACAATCCGTCTCCACTCGACTCTGCCCCCGCCAGCTGTTTGACCCCTCTAAATGTCTGTCATCCCATATCCCCAATTATATGGTTGAAATATTCTAATCTGGCTCTTTCCCTTCCCCTTTTCTTTCCCACCTCCCCCTCCAAGATATCCCTAAGCAGTCCCCCATGTCTCAGTGTGTGCCCCATCATCTGACCTCTTCTCTTCCACAGGGTTTTTATTTCTCCGATTCTTCCAAGAACTTCTTCATTTGTAATTTTATCCATCCATTTGATATTCATCATTCTTCTGTAGCACCACATTTCGAAAGCCTCTAATCTCTTTCTCTCCTCTTTTCTAATTGTCCAGGTTTCACACCCGTACATGGCTATGCTCCATACATATGTCTTCAATAGCAACTTCCTGTTTTCTAAGCTGATTGAGGAGGAGCATAGTAGTTTTTGTTTTGAATTAAACCCCATTTTTGCTTGGGCAATTCTTGATTTAATTTCGTTTTCGCTCCTCCCATCCCATGTTATTTTACTTCCTAGGTAGCGGAATTCCTTAACTCCTTCTAGGTTTTCTTGGTTAATTTTTGATCCATTCCTGTCTCGTTTGTTCTTTTTTTGTACATACTAGGACCTTGGACCTTGGAACGGAATTAATTTATAATTTGAAGATTATTTCAGGGAAGACCACCCATAATGGATTTAAAAATTTATTAAAACTATTTATTTGAACGCTGTTAATTTTATTTAATCAATTACAAGAGAAATGTGAAAACTTTTCCCAAATTATATACAGTCCCTGCAAATTTTTGTGATTTAGCAATTTTTGTTTTTAGCCAACAGTTTGAGATAATAAACTGGAATTTGGCACAAAAGTGTAGCTTATTAATGCAAACATTTTATAATATGTATCTTATCTTATTATGTTAAACGAGCAATTCTTGATATATATATATATATATATATATATATATATATATATATATATAGAATCGGTTTCTCGAAAATCTAAAGATTTCGATGAAATTCATGGGTTAGTGGGTTTTTGGGTTGTCATTTCGATCTGTCACGGTGTTATCTTCGGCTAAGTTGTTTTTTGTTAATTGAAAGGATTATTCGCAAGTGGTTGTTTAAATAAAAATGTATAATTAGATTTTTATTCGATTTCCTTTAAAAATTACTTGGTTTTTAAATTTTAAATCCCACTAATAAATCATTATAAATATTATTATACATATATAAAATTAGGCAATTTAATTAATTGGGGGTTAGAGAGAAATGAGTGGAATTGGAATAATTTGTCGGAAAAGAGGTTTTTTTCTTTAATTAGTTTTTTCCTCTTATTAAAAACAAGGACAGTCGATGGTGGAGAAGTAATCTTCGGAGTCGAAGCTCAAAAACAATGTATGCATAAATTCATGTAAAATAATTGGTTTAATAAAATTTATAAAAAAAATAAAAAAAAAATTTAATTAATTGGATGGTTTAAGAGCGCAATGAGTGGAATTGGAATAATTATCGGAAAAGAGGTTTTTATCCTTAATTAGATTTTCCCTCTTATTAAAAACAAGGACTAAAAAGATGAATCAAGGACACTCGATGGTGGAGAAGTAATCTCCGGAGTCGAAGCTAAAATACAATGTATACATTAATTCATGTAAAATAATTGGTTTAATAAAATTAAACAAATAATAGGGGATCATAGATCAATGATGGTGGCATCTGGATTAATTGTCGGTGGAGTGGAATATTTTTTATCTAATTAGATTTTTTCCTCTTATCAGAAACGAACCCGAGTACCAATATATAGCAATAAGGGCCACCTGGCGCACCTGCGTGGAGAAGCAACCTCTCCGGCATATGCGAACGCGTAAAATATTTTATCAAGGTATACATTAACTTAATTTGTAAAATAATTGGTTCTAAATTTAAACATATAGCCATACCATATAATTGTGGGTTAAGAGCAGTGAGTGTTTCGAATTGTGAATAATTGTCGGAAAATTCGAAGGTTTTTTCTTGAATTAGCTTTTCCTCATATTAATATAACAAGAGACTAAATTACCGATGATCAAGACATTCCGATGCGTGGAGAAGTAATCTCGGAGTCGATAGCTAAAATACAATGTATACATTAATTCTATGTAAAATAATTGAGTTTAATAAAATTTAAAATTAAAATAATAAAATAATAATTAATTAGATAGCTTGTTCAAAAATTGTCATTTAAATAAAAAAAAAAAATTAATTAGAGGTATTGAAGATGGAAAGGAAGAATTTAATGCTGAATTGATGGAAACATGGAAAGCTTGTCCAAAGATAAAGAAAACTACTAATTCCGATTACATTGAATTGAATTGGTATTGAATTTTTGACGTTTCGATTATTATTTGTATTATAATGGAAGGATCGATTTAACAGGTCTCACTTTTGGGAAATAAATATTTTGATAAGTTTTTTAATGAAAATAATTATTAACAGGTGGTTGAATCAAAATAAAACAAATAACAATAACACATGCATTACCGAGCAACAGCTCATTATAGCTCTATTTGCTATTCAACGATTCGTAATTTTCCTGGTTTTTCATCCAGAAATCCTGTGTTCTAAATTGTGAGTAAAATCATGCCAGTACCAATAAAATAAATTGTTTTAATATTTTATACACTTTTTTATATTATTATGTAAAATACAGTAGAGCGTCGATAATCTGGATTAATTGTGACCCGACCCTGTCCGGATTTTCGGAAAGAACCAAAAAAAGGTCGTTTGAGTTCATAACAAAAAGAAAACTTGCTAAAACTTATTATTTTTATTATTTAATTTTACCCAGTAGCCTATATTCCCAGTCAAATATTTATTTTTCTTGACCATGACAGTTTCCTGCCTATTTTTTTTTATTCCTTGACTACGGTAACTTCCTGTCTACTTATTTATTTCCTGTCTACTTATTTATTTCTTCAAACCCAGTGACATATTCTATTTATTTTTTGTTTTATTTATTTGATTATTTATATATTCTTCCCAGTGTATTTATTTATTTATTTTTATTATTTGAACGACATGCGGTATTTCTTTGTTTTGTTATTATTATTTATTCTTGGTCGCAGCATACTAAGGTTTCACACCGTTCTGCTGTGGCCACACCCTGAGCCACTCAACAGGACCCTGAGTGGGAGGATCGGAGGGCTATAAGGGGAGATGTGGAGGCCCTCAAAAATAAAAAAAAAACCGTTAATAATTTACTTTAGTGCTTAAATAATTGTGGATCAGATAAATAAAACCATTCATCATGAATAAACTTATAATGTATTTTAATGAAAGAATATACATACATATATAATGTACAATATGTACAATTGTACATACATATGTATTTACAGAATGGTGTACAGTTTATACTTTTTTTCACGGGAATTGAATTGATTATCGACGCTCTATTGTAATTATAAAAGAACAATACTAAAATATCTGGATATTTAATAAACAGTTTTTTTTAAATTTTATAAAGAATTGTATTATTTTATACAATCTACAATCAAAAATGTATTTTAATATGTATTAATACAAGTATTTATTTATTTTTATTAACTCAAGTATACGGGTACCTTAAAAATTTCAGGGGCCACCGGGATTTTTGGGTCCACTTGGACCAATTGGAGAGCCAGGTTTTCCAGGATCCCCAGGGAGACCTGGTCCGAAAGGAGATCAAGGCTCACCAGGAGAAAAGGTAATTTAAATTAAATTAACTAATAATTTTACAAAAAATTAAAATATCTTTTTATTTATTTATTTATTTATAGCCTTTTTTTGGATTAATATATAATTATTTAGAATTTTTATTGTACCAGGCCCCTTAGGGCATAGGCCTCTCCCAAATATCCATGGTCTAATATAAATATAACGAGCTTTTCGTGCGTGCCATTGCACGCCCTCGAAGCTCGGCCCTCCGGGCTGGTGCCCTGGCGGGCGGCGTCTCAGTCCAAAAATTTTATTCCTCTTAAAACACCACACTCCAAATGTATACCTGTAAACTCCCGAAAATACATAGTCTCTTAAAAGTTTCACCTCATTTTCGTCCTGACACAGCTACAGAAATGAGGCTCTAGATATGCATCTGGAAGTATTTTTTTTCTATAATCTACACCATTGTGATATTTTTTATGTGGAAATAGATTTATTTAAATAAGTGGAATCGTGTGAGGAGGAGAATTATATTATATCATTTTTTTAAAATTCGATAATGGATATAAGGAGGCTCCAAATATTTAAAAGAGATCAGGTGTTGTTTGTATGACAGGTTGCTCCCTCCAGTATTGCCATGATAAACTCGGGCATGCGTGTCTTAAGTCGTTCAATTTTGTAAAAATCCAAAAATAAGAATAACAAAATTTAGATTTTTAATAAATTATAAAAAAGTGGCAAATTATTATAAAATAAACAAATAATATATAAAATATAAATCAAATAAGATGTGATTAATTTCTTCTTCTGTGCGCAAAGAAAAGCGAATTGAATATTTAATTTTTGAGTGGTGAGGTGGGGGGAGGAATAATTATTAATATATATTTAATGTTTCTTAATTTAAAATCAATTGGAGTCTTTCATTTCAAATTACAATTATATTTCAAATTTGCCGCAAATATACCGACGACATCAGCGCTCCCTGTCGGCAGCATTCTCTAAGCGTTGTTACAAATTAATCTAGGCTCTTATATATATATATATATAGTATAATTAATAGAATTTCAGTCAGTGTTGAATACTTCTTTTAAAATAATGAAATATTATTATTGAAGGAGACAATAAAAGAGTGTGTCTTCTGCTGGAATTATAAATTTTATTTATTTATAACGAGACTATAGTTTCGATTATACTTTCAATTTAAATATTATTATAGTGGACCCAAACCCAAGTTACTCTGTAGGGTAGGCAACCGAAAGAGAAGAACTTCGAGCGGAAAAGTATTTTTGTCGAACGAAGGGGAAAACTAATTAGTATCTAATTTAAAATACACTATCAGTGCCAAGGCGGTTCACATAATTACATTAGATTAAATGTTACAATATTAAACATTTTCATGTATTCTTCTAGGGAGAGAGAGGAGCACTAGGTATCCCTGGACTCGATGGCTTGCCTGGACAACCCGGAAATGATGGAATTCCTGGAGCTAAAGGAGAACCGGTGAGTTCTGTGTTATTTTTAACAGAGATGTGACTTATTTTAGATACAAGTATTTGAAATACAAATACAAGATACAAATTACGTATTTTTATCTTATATCTGAAATACTTTTTTAATTTTCATTTTGTATCTTGTATTTAAATACATTCTTTTTTTTCTTAGGGAAAGTGGTGTGGGTTTTAGGTAAAATATGATATTAATTATTAAAGTAAAGGGAGTGTAGTTCCACAATGAATGAAATAAAATTCAAAGAGGTTTATACAGACTCAATATATTTCGGGTTATTAGCCTATCTTCAGGAGTTTACAGATTAAAAACTGTTTCTAATCTGTAAACTCCTGAAGATGGGCTAATTACTCGAAATATATTGAGTCTATATAAACCTCTTTGAGTTTTATTTCATTAATTGTGAAACTACACTCCCTTTACTTTATTAATTTAAATACATTCTTTTGGGAGCTTAGTATTTTGTAAATACTAAGTTTGCTAAAATACTTTTACTAATTAACTATGCATTTTTGGACTTAGAAACACTTCAATATCTAAATAATGAAAACACCAGCCTAAAGAGTTTAAATGTTTATCCTAGAATAAAAATTTTTTAATATAACACCTGTTTACCGAGTTCCGCCCCTGTCGAGCAACTCTTCTCTTTTGGCGGGATGATAATGAGACCTCATCGAAGAAAAATCAGTGATGAAATGTTTGAACAACTGGTTTTACTTAAGTCTCAATTAAAACCTTAAAAATATATTTTCTCACATTTACGCGATTAACACGATCATTGTTCATAATTAATGTAATAAGCTAAATAAACTGTTAAGTTAAGATTAATAAAAATATGTTTTCTTTCAAAAAGTATTTTATTTAAAAAAAATATTTTGAAAATACGTATTTTGTATCTAGTATCTCAAATACCATTTACAAAAGTATCTTCAATCTGATATCACAAATACTTTACTTAAAAGTATCTTGTAACTAGTATTCCAGATATTTTTTACGAGGTATCTTGGACATATCTGATTTTTAATTCTATTACTTGTTTTAGGGAGAACCTGGAATTGAAGGGCCTCCAGGGCCAAGGGGCTTGTCAGGACGAGGACGGGGTGGAGAAGTAGAAATTCCTGGACCTCCAGTAGGATACATATTTTATAAATAAAATTTTAAATGGTAGATAAATGTAAATTCTTATTTGTTTTCATTAAGGGCTTACCGGGACCTGAAGGGCCCCCTGGACCAGCTGGACTCCCTGGTCCTTTTGGATTACCTGGAGAAAAAGGAGAGAGTGGACTCGATGGTCTTCCGGGACCTCAGGTTTTTTATTCTATTTTATCTTAATCACTTAAAAACTTTTTTTTGAAGTGAAACTTCTTTTTCGACGTATGTGTTTAGATTTTTTTTTGTTACTATAAAGGGGAAATGATTTTTTTTAAAACTCACAAATAGTTCATGACAAATAAAATTTATAAAAATTAGGAAATTTAAATTATTATTTTAAAACCAACTAATAGTTCATGACAAATAATATTGATTAGAATTAGGGAATTTAAATTATTTAGCCCTAGATGTTATTTGTGTATAACTTTTTTAATCTTAAAAGTATTTGGACTATGATTTTTTAAAGTGGGTAAACTTTTTGGCCGTTATATTCTAAAGAAGTTTAGCTTCCCTCGTGAGTTTATGTGGATGAGACTCACACATATTTTTTTTTTAATAAATAAACTTCTAGGGACCTCCGGGTTTACCTGGAACGCCTGGAACAATCGGTACACCTGATGAGATTATTGAGGGACCGCCTGGACCAAAAGGTATTTTAGTTCTTCAATTGATTTTTCTTGATGAGTGAATTCAAATAATATAATGAAAATTGCAGGTGAACCAGGACGGGATGGATTAAAGGGGGAAATCGGATTCCCAGGCCCGCCGGGTCGGCCGGGCACCGATGGAGCCCGAGGACTTCCGGTAATGTTTTTATTTTATTTATTCATATTACGCCTTTAGAGGAGACCAAATTACAATGATTTTGAGAAATTTTGTACTTTATTTAATTACTTAGTCGAAACGTTCCTGTTTGCGTGGGTCTCAATTCTCACATTCTCTCGCAATTTGAAATTTTAAAAAATATAGAAAATATAATTATTATTTTTTTTCTTTTTTATGGCTCTGTTCTTAACTTATGGGTCACTAAGCATATTCTTTGGGTCTCGCAGTATCGTTAAAAAATATTTTACTAACATTTATTTTCAATAAGCTTAAAAATATATTTTGAATCTAAAAGTAGGTACCTTTGCTTATCTTAATTGGTAAAAGTGATTTAAAAAAAAAGGTAATCATTGTAAAATTAAAAAAAAAATTTGGGTCCCACCATGAACATATTTCTCAAATTTGGGTCGTGGCTTAAAAAGATTAAGAACCACTGCCCTAAGCCACAGGGCTATGAACTTTAAATTCTAAAAGTAGCTAGAAATGGATGATTGACAGATTTTGCAATAGTCAAATTCGAACAAAAAAATGAGACACCTCCGCGAAAATAAAAAAAAATCGCTTATTCAAATCCAAAATGAATAAATTATTAAGAAGTGAATTTATTTTTTATTTAGTAACGAATCAAAGATTTTAGTAGAAATATTTTTATATTGCATATCAGAGGGCTCCGTCCCCTCGGGAATTGAGCCCAAGATATGCAATGTAAAAATATTTCTACTAAAATCTTTAATTCGTTCCTAAATAAAATTAAATTCACTTCTTAATTTTATAATGGTTATTTATCTAACCTGGGTTGATTTTTGAAAAAATTCCATCTTTCTTCAAAAAAAAGAAACTCAAAAAAGATTCTTAAATCTTTTCATTAATTAATAAATTATGTTTTAATATAATTTTAATTTTGATTACACAGTGATTCGCTATTTTCTCCAGCCCCAAACTTTGCATATCTTGATTAGTTAGTCTGACAAAGTTACTAATAATTAATTAACAGGAATAGCAGGGAATTGGATAAAAATTAAAAACAGAGTTTTTATTGAATGGGCCAGACGTTTCGTCGATTAATTTCGACTTCTTCAGTGGCTCATTCTATCACTCTTTGTCAAAAGACAATTCCACTATGCGACGAAACATCCTTTAATCTTTTTATTTAACTATAATACATTGTTGGCTTATGCCTCAATTGCTCAAGAATCTTGAACTTTTTCACACTCGAACAATCAAAAAATTAACAACCTTTAATCAAAATTTATCACAAAAAAATATGTTGTTTCTACTCTTTAAACAGACTAATATAATATATAATATATATATATGTTGTTTCTACTCTTTAAACAGACAAAGTTCTTTGTCTGTTTAAAGAGTAGAAACAACATATTTTTTTGTGATAAATTTTGATTAAAGGTTGTTAATTTTTTGATTGTTCGAGTGTGAAAAAGTTCAAGATTCTTGAGCAATTGAGGCATAAGCCAACAATGTATTATAGTTTAAATAAAAAAGATTAAAGGATGTTTCGTCGCGTAGTGGAAATGTCTTTTGACAAAGAGTGATAGAATGAGCCACTGAGGAAGTCGAAATTAATCGACGAAACGTCTGGCCCATTCAATAAAAACTCTGTTTTTAATTTTTGTCCAATTCCCTGCTATTCCTGTTAATTAATGCTTATTATGGATACGAGTGATTTACCGTTACTAATAATGTTGTTTATTGTAGGGTTTAGATGGAGCTCGTGGAGAGCCTGGACTTCCTGGAGAGCGTGGGGAACCTGGCTTCACAGGACCTGCCGGTCCACCTGGTCCTTCCTGGTCTGCTGGCGGGGCCGGCGCCAATGAGCTTCCTTTGGGGAACCTGCCTACTCTACCAGGGCCACCTGGACCTACCGGAGAGCCAGGACCCCCTGGGGAACGCGGTCCTCCAGGGTCTAGTGGACAACATGGACTGCCTGGGCCACCAGGTCTTCCTGGACCTGAAGGGCCTCTCGGACCCAGAGGAGACCCGGTAAACTTAACAAGAAGTACCAGTAAAAATGAAATGAAATTTAATTTATATTTTTTTTTTAACTTTATTTTAGGGAAGCTCAGGAGAAAAAGGAGAGAAAGGACCTCGAGGGCCAGAAGGGAGACCAGTAAATGACAAAAATAAAATTTTATAGATTTGAAAGACCTACGTACTTTATATTAATTTAATCTCTCTTTTTCAGGGATCACAAGGACTACCCGGATTGAATGGATTGTCTGGAGCTTCAGGGATCAAAGGGGATCGCGGAGATCCTGGATTGACTGGACCAATCGGACCAATTGGACCTCATGTAAGACATTTATCTTATCACGTGTGAAATCTAATTTACCTTTTAATTATTTTAATTATGCTTTCAATTAGGGCCCTTCAGGTTCACCAGGAAACCAGGGTATTCAAGGATTACCGGGATTTCCAGGAGCACCTGGTCCCTCTGGCCCACCAGGTCCTCCAGGTCCGCCCGGAGAGAGTGGAGTTAGTTTTGGTGTCGCCGCTACTGGAAGCGATTATGCTAATAATGTTATTAGTGGCCCTCCAGGACTAATGGGCCCGAGGGGAATGCCTGGAAGTATCGGACAGGTCAGGCTTCCTTCCATATCATACAAATATGATTATATAATTCTTCTTCCAAAACTATTATTATAAATTAATTTTTATTTTATAATCTTTAAGAATTTTACATCATAATATTTAAATTAATTATTCCTAATAAATATTATTATTTCCGTCGATAATTTGTATTAATTTGAAAGTTTATGATAGGAAAATAAGGATAAGTTTTTATATGTGACTTTTATTTATCAGCCAATGTTTCGTCGACTTTGCCGACTTCTTCAGGCTTCACATAGTCATGACACACATTAGTCTAAATTTTCTTTTTATCTTCGTTACCACTGAAGACCATTAGAAAAGACAATTTTCAAAAATATTTGTCACATTCACATAAACAATTGTTCCTTCAATTCTTTAAATTAATAATTACACTATTACACATTTATTTATTGAAAAATTATTAAATAATGGCCTTTTTTTCTAGTGTGCTATGATCAAAAGTTAAAAAACAGATATTTTAAATTTGTCAAAATGATCAAAATAAAATTTATATCTACAAATTAGCAAATCGTATTTTCTTATTATATTAAACGAGCAATTCTTGTATATAGAATCGGTTTCTCGAAAACGGCTCTAAAGATTTCGCTAAAAATTGGTGATCTTATCAAGTCTCATGAGTTATTAGTCGTGTATAAATTTTACTCCGATTGAAATAAAGGAAGGAGGTGTAAATTAGTCATGTCTCAAAATAAATATTTTAATTGTTCATATCTCGTCTTCGGTAAGTCTCAGAGCCTTGAAATTTGAAACTTAAACTATTTAGAGGCAGAAAGCTACCGAGCATCGCTCGCTGCTCCAGGCACTATTCTTTATTTAATTTAATAGCAGTAATAAAGAAAAACTTTACAAAATTCTCAATAATTTAAATTTCTAACATTTTAACTTACTAGTAAATAGAATTCAAAATTCTCCTGGGGCCTGGGCCCCTCGTAAGCTCGGGCCCCCAGTCCTACCCATGTGGGGACCATACCCTCTTTAATATTTTTTTATAAAAAGAAACTGTATAATAAATTAGTATTTATAAAGAATAATATATTTAAATAGTTTGACAAGAAACCTTTTATTGTTGTCAACGAACTCTCATATGAAGGTTTGTTTAGCCAGGAGAACGCGGTCCAGCAGGAGATAGAGGTCCAGAGGGACCGTCAGGTCCTCAAGGGATGCCTGGAAAAGATGGCCTTCCAGGTTTGTCAGGATCGCCTGGACAACGAGGCTCCCCCGGAAATAACGGTCTTCCTGGGTCTCCAGTGGGTTTATCTTTCTATTTATTAATATACCCTTAGGTAATAGTCTAATGATTTTGGCAAATTTTCCAGGTAGATCTATTAGTGACGATGAAATTCGAGATCTCTGTGCTTCCGTCTTAAGGGGTATGTATTTTCTCACTCATTTCAATGTATATTAATTAATTGGCTAGCTTTTTAAAACATTTTTATATGTCTTTTTATGGTTCATAGAACAGCTTGCTGAGTTGACGGCAACATTAAGTGGACCTCCAGGTCCTCCAGGACCTAGTAAACCCGGTCGTCCTGGCTCTCCTGGTGAACAAGGCTCTCCAGGTGAAATATTATTTCCTTTTATATGTTTTTAATCAACTTAGTTTCTCTGGCCTTTTAGGTAGATTCTTGTAATTAAATTTTTATCGAGTTGAAGGCGGGCATCGCAGCTAGTATTTATATAAAACTATTTATTGCTAATCTATTAAAATTAAGAGTTATAAAGACAAAAATTCTATAAACAGTTGTTTATGCTTAGTTTTCATGAAAGGAACCAGCTAAACTTAAATATAGGTGTATATTTATTTCACAAAGAGAAACAAAGAGGTTGTCCTCTGCTTGATGCAAATAAACATACACACATATATATCGAGATGATATATCTGTATATATATTATTTATTTGTTTGAGACTATAGTTTCGAAGACTTGGTCTTCATCATCAGTCTTTTTTAATTATAAATGTTTGTTTTTCATGGAGTCAATATAGTATGGATATTGAAAATTTGATGTTTCCTTTTCACTGGTGGTCAGCTTAGAACTAATAAAGACATTCTTCTGGTTCACATTCAAATATAACAATATGTTTCCCTTTCTCTTTTCTCCTTAGAAAGGCTGACAAAAGAAGGGTTTTTCTTTTTTCTTTTATCTTTTGTTAGCAAACATCTTAAGCAGATTACTATTCGATAAGTATATTTATTTAAAATAAATACAATTCCTTATGAAAAAAAACAATTCCAAAACGTTCAATTAATGTCTAAACATTTCGAGAAATTTTTTCTTTATCTCTAAACAATTAGAAAATTAGTTGCTTTAAGAAAGAATAATAACACTGTTCGACAAAAATTAAACAAAAATTTCTCCCTGTAAACCTAAAAATGGATTCCAACAGAGTTTTATACGCTGATTATCATGCGATTCCCCGATTTTTTACAACACGTCAGAGTTTTGAGATATTATCGGTCAAAATCACGAAAAAGGTCATTTTGACCTATTTTCGAGTCTTATTAAATATTAAACAGCAATAAGTAGGTTATAATGAAAGGCAGTCCATAAATTATTTAAATTTTATTAGTTGAATAAAAGATTTCACTGTCGATGGTAACAGAATTGTTTTTATTTTAGGTTAAAAATAAAATAAAATGAGAGAGTCTTCTGTTTTGTAAATAAAATAATTTTTAATTATTTCTAGAAATAATTAAAAATTATTTTATTTACAAAACAAGACTCTCTCATTTTATTTTATTTTTAACCTAAAATATTTAAATTTTATTCAAATTCCGACGTTTCGAGACCTTTTCTCTCCTTCTTCATCCATCAATAACTATTCAATACCCTGAAGAAGGAGAGAAAAAGTCTCCGAAACGTCGAAATTTGAATAAAATTTAAATAATTTATGGACTGACTTTCATAACCTACTTATTTCGCTTACCAGTCCGTCTTTCTAAGAAAATAAACAAAATTAAATTAAACAGCAATATTTGAAATCAAAATATTTTGTTGACGTAATAGAAAACAGCTTCCTCTTTGATTTTCAAATTACCACTTGTTTGTAGCTCAATTAGAACTCGGGTTATAACTAAAAAACTAAGACCTTGTGTTTTTATCTATGTTTATTATCCTTTATAATCAAGTAGTTTTAGTATTTTAGTTATAACTCGAGTTCTAATCAAGCTAAAACAAGTGGTAATTTGAAAATCAAAGAGGAAGCTGTTTTCTATTACTTCAAAAAAATATTTTGATTTCAAATATTGCTGTTTAAATTGAATGTAATGGAAGGCAGCCCAGAGGTAGTGAGGAAAGAAAAAATTAACACATATAAAATAAAGTGTAATTTATTGAATCCTTCCTCCTTTCCTTTCAAACCGACGTTTCGGAGTATTTTTCCCTCCTTCTTCAGGGTTTCAAAGGGTCAATGAATGAAACAAATAAAATGTTTCCTTCTCTCCACAGTATTGTTCAAAAACATTCTTCATTTTTAACAAAGGCATAGAAAAACAATTTTTTTCTCCTTCTTTTCTCAATTAGAAGAATTATTGCTGTTTAATAACTAATGGGACTCGAAAATAGGTCAAATGGCACGATAATATCTCAAAACTCTGATTGCATGATAATCAGCGTATAAAACTCTTCTGGAATCCATTGTTAGATTTACAGGGAGAAATTTTTGTCGAATAGTGTAATTTATAGCAGAGCCTAGCTTTTACGCAGCCTTGAAGCAGAGGTGACGGATGGATTGCCTATATTCAGGCTTTTTGTTCGTACAAGACTGGAATTATTATATAGGAATAATCTAAATTTTTTCAAATATTGCTTAGAAATAACCTATAAAAATCTAAGTATAGATATAATATTTCTATATGTCTATGTATGAGCAGTTCAGAGGCTAATCCAATTAAGTCCATAAACCAAAAAATTAAAATTTTTTAAATCCCATGGATATCGTTGAATCTTAGAAAGTACCTAACTAAAAATTATGAAAAAATTTCCCGTATTTGCACATTTTCTCCTCATCAATGAGTAATAAGAACAAATTTGATATCTCAAGTCTTTTGGAAAATATAAAGTACAAAACGAGCCCAAGTCCCACTTGGCTGGCTTATTTTAAATCTATTTTATTTTTGACGCGATTTTCAGGTGATCCGGGTCCTCCAGGAGTTCCAGGCGAGCGTGGATTCAATGGTTTACCTGGGCCAATGGGTGTTCAGGGAATTGAAGGGGAACGAGGTGAACGAGGAGAAAAGGGTGATCGGGGCCCTGAGGGAGAGGGTCGGGAAGGTCCGATGGGACCTCAAGGGGTTCCAGGTAATCATGGATGTGTAATCTGAATAAAAAAAACCAAATTTACTATTTTTTATTTTTTTGTTTTTATCAGGACCACCAGGACCAGAAGGCACAGGCATTCCAGGAAGAGATGGCGATCGTGGAGAACAAGGGAGACCGGGTAGGTTTTACTAATTTCAAATGTAATAAAATGATCGACCTCAAATATCTGCTAGAGCTAGAACAGTAACGGTTGGGCTTATTATTCGGCTTCACCTGCCATCCGGGCGAGCCCTAGTATTGAATTCACGCAAATTTTTTTTTTACTCATTGTAGTGAAACATGTCTAAAAATGGAGAAAATAATTTTCAACCATGATTTTTTTCTATGAAACTCTTGATTCAAGGCAACTAGCTGAAAAAGCCTTGGAATTTAACAAACCTGCCTTTTTCTGCTTCATTGACATTGAAAAAGCTTTTGATAAGATACAACTGAAGCATGTCCTGAAGATTTTGGAAGATTATGGAACACCAGTGGTCTACATTAGATTAATTCAGGAAATATATCAAAATAATTATTCAAGAATCAGCATAGAGGGGAAACTGGAGGGAATGATCCCATTCAACCAGGGAATTCGACAAGGCGATTCACTAAGTCCATTTTTATTCAACCTTGTGATGAATGAATTAATAAAAGACCTCAAAAATATCCAAGGCTACTCAATGTAATATGAGGATGTCAATATTGTGTGCTATGCAGACGACGCGGCTCTTGTTGCGGAAAGCGAAAACGACCTCCAAAGACTCTTACATAAATTTGCACTTTCCTGAGAAAAATTCCAACTCATGATATCTTCGAAAAAGACGAAAACTCTCACAATAGCTAGAGAACCAGTACGATGTAAGTTACAACTTTATAACAACATAGTGGAACAAGTGCCATCCTTCAACTATCGCGGCGTTCAGATTACCAGCTCCAAAAGCGTTAGCGAGGAAGTCAGACTCCAATCTATTAAGACGTCCAAAATATTAGATTGCTTGAATGAAATGGTTTGGTCAAACAAGTTTCTGGGAACGGAAGCAAAGGTACGCATCCAGAAGACCGTTGTGCGACTAATTTTGACATATGCGGCCGAAACAAGAACAGACACCGGAAAAACAAGAGAAATATTGGAAGTTTGTGAGATGAAATCGTTACGCAGAATTGCGGGTAAAACAAGGATGGACAGGGTCAAAAATGAAGATATTAGGGAAAAGTGCAATATACAAAAATTTAGCGTATGGGTCTAAAGGAGAAGATCAGAATGGAGTACCTACGTGTTACGAATGCTTGAAGACCAGCTGTTGAGGAAGGTACATGACAACAACCCTAACGGGAAAAGATGACGAGGCCGTCCAAGAAAACGATGTAAAGACGCTCTGGAGTAAACAGGCTTTTAGCCTAACAATAAGAAGTAGAAGATTTTTTCTGTGAAAATCTGGATCCAGTTACGATAACTGAGGACGGAAAAGCGGTTGAAAGTTCATTCTTTTGTAAAAATGTTTGAAAAATGCAAATTATTCAAAAAATATTTTTAAAGTCTAATCTGTTTTTATAGTAAAAAAATAATAATCAATGGAACAGGTGTGTTTTGAATTACCATTTAATAAATTAATTATTTTTTTAATTCATCGGAACTGCAAACAGCGTACCAAGTCTTGAAAAAGTTTTACTTTTCCTCAACTTTCTCTATACCTCTTCAACTCCGACCCAATCATAAATAATAAAAAAAAAAAAAAAAAAAAAAAAAACTGACCCAATCCTGAAATTTCTTCTTATTTTCAGGACACAAGAGTCCACCCCGGACTATAGAGGTACCTTTTTGGTGCAACTTCTTTTTGTATCAATATAATTAAAACAATTTTTTTTTAATGTTTATTTGATTGCCCCAGTCGTGTTTCATGAGCAAAATACCCCACACTTGGGGTAACTAGGTCTGCTGGGCTCTTTTGCCGTTTGCCCCTAAAATTTTGCAACTCTTTGATTTAAAAATGTGTAATCTGTAAATCATAATAGCAGCTTAGTGAAATAAAAGTGTATAAAATAATTAGTTTTGAAGATAGTTAAAAAACTAATGAAAAAATAAATTTCGTACACCCACGTCGAGTGGAGCGGTGCATTTGATCTTTCAAAATCCTATTAAACGTGTTTTTTTTTTGTTTTTTATGCCCTATTCTCCCATGTTATTTCCCATTGAGTCCTCCCCTTTATGAAAACATAGGTGCGCAAGCCAAACTAGGAACTGGCGATTTATTTTTTCTGAGCAAAGTTTATTCGAGTCATTAGATATAATAAAAGATATGTGATAGCAAATTTTTTCACCTCTTAATTCTATATTTTATGATTTTAATATTTGTTAATTTTGTCAGGGTCTCCAGGCGCAGCTGGTCCACGAGGGACTCCAGGTCCAGCCGGCCAATGCGAATATTGTAATTATCCACCCAACTATCAACTACGAGCACAGGGCAACAACAAAGGCCCATAAATAACTAAGAAAAATACTTTTGTGGGAAGACTTAGTCTTGATACAATCATATTAATATTATTTAGAATAAATAAATATAAGGCGCAGCTGGTCCACGAGGGACTCCAGGTCCAGCCGGCCAATGCGAATATTGTAATTATCCACCCAATTATCAACTACGAGCACAGGGCAACAACAAAGGCCCATAAATAACTAAGAAAAATACTTTTGTGGGAAGACTTAGTCTTGATACAATTATATTAATATTATTTAGAATAAAAACACTACCCTACTGCCATTTCTCATTTCATTTTATTCATATAATATAATTTATATATATTTATACTCGTATATTTGTATCCATTAATTTTTTTTTTACTTTATTTTGACTAATTTGACTAATTTATTTTCATTCCTTATTTATTTAGTATTTTTTAAAGGAAACAATATTATCAAAAAATTAGTTTTAAGAATGAAATAGAAATATTTTATATGTACCTATATGTAATTTTACAGAATTATTTAAGGAAAAATATATGTATTTATTAAAAATAAATATTCATATTATTAAATTTCTGTTTTTTGCTCACCTCATTGCATGAAGGCATGTGAAAAATAAATGTCTTTTTTTGGCTTTTCGGCCTCTAGCCAAAAGCCAATTTATGATACTACTTATTATTTTTTTTTAATTTGTCTCTGCCCGGGGGTCAGATTTTAACTGGATGCCTCAAGCCGGATTCGAACCCGAGCCCCACTTGGTTAGCAGGCTAGCACGCTAACCTCTAGCCTAACCTGACCCCTAATAAATTGCTTTAATAGATATGAAAATTAAAAAACGACACACATTAATATATCTATCTCACCACATCATACAGGTATTATAATGTTTTACATTATTACATAAAAGAACTCTAAAAATGATATACTCAATCTCAAAGCTATATAAATTAAAGTCTACTGAAAACCCACTTATGAGAAACGGGTTCAAATAAATTTAATAGCATTTTCAAGACCAACTCCTGAGGCGAATAACACTTTACTTTATAAAATACCGACAAATTTACAAGCTCTCAAAAAAACTTAACAAAATGGTTAAATTGGAAAAGTGCCGGACTACTTCATTCGCCAATATGTTTGTCCCCATGATCTCAAGGAACTGGAACTCTCTTCCGGCCTCCGTCTTCCCCGAAACCTTCAAAACTCGAGTGCACAAACACCTACGCCTCTACCCTTTCGATTGATCAATTTCTTATTCTTTTCGGTAATGAAAGGGCCTTCCGAGATCCATTGCCCCACTTCCTGGTGCGCCACTTCTTGCATTCAATTTCATTAAAAAAAAACCTATCTGCACCCGTTAAAACTGAAATTCTAAAACATGCTCTTCCATTCTAGCGTGAGAACAATTACGTCACATCATCTAATTGATATTATAACGCATTCAAACTGCTATATTCTTTTATGTACATCTACATATACACCGAGGGGTGAACCGCCACCATGGGCGCCCGTAGAATATTTTCTGGGGGGGGGGGGCAAAATATTTTTAGTAATGTGTTAATGTAGTTTTAATTTACTGTAGCGTATTTGTATGGTGAACGAACGGACAGGACATTGTAGTAATGAAGGGCATACTGTAGCAACAAATTTTTTATTAACGCAATATAATATATATAATTAGTATAGAGATTGTGGTGTTGGTGCAAGGTGAAACATCTTTAATAAAGATAAGAGTAAATAAATATTATATATAATATTGATTTACTATGAGTTAAGGATACTAGGTACCTAGGACCTAGTATATCCTTAACTCATAGTAAATCAATATTAAATATCAATATTTATTTACTCTTATCTTAACGCAATATATGTAGGTATATAACAAAAAATATTGCAACATAAATTTAAAATAAAATGTATTCTTTATACAAGAACTGGAGTCGTCTGTTATCGCTACCATACAGTGACACATAAAATAATTAATATAGAAAATATAAAAATAATTACTCAGTAAAACGAGATCAGTATCAGCTTAGTTACTTTCTCTTTATTTACTCTTTACTTTAATAAATTTTTTGTCTATTTTTGTCTAAAATTTTTTTTTAATCAATTAATCGAGGGAGGAGGGAGGGGGCAAATGCCCCTGCCCCCCCCTGCGGGCGCCTATGACCGCCACAAGGGTCATTATCTAAAGAATTCCAAAATAATTCCCCATAATTCCAAAGAGGTGTGCACCTAATTCCAATTCCGGTTCACCCGTCGATTTACACCCTGAAGATAGAATCGCATAGCAAATTTTGAATCTTCCGGGTAAATCATAGGAATAAAATTATTTAAAATATTTTACTTTTAAATTATATAATTTATTATATATAAATACAATAATATTTTAAACAGCTACTTTTATAATATTTATATATTTACAATATAATATAAAGTTGTTAAGTTGTCAACACTGTGAATGTCTTCCTTTCCATCTTTTTAACACGCTAAAAAGGTAAGCAAATTTATCTGAAATTTTGAATTGGTAATCTAATTTTAATCAAATCATCTATTATTATTTTCAATATTTTCTGAAAATTTTATGAATCTCTACATATTTTAAAACAAATAATTTAAACATTTTTATTTTTATTTCAGACAAAAACACTATTAAATAAAAATGTCCGACGTTGAAGGGTACGTAACCTCTTAAACCACATGATTATTTTTATTTATCATTTATTTCTTATATTTATAAATAATACAATTTAAACTAATTTATTTACCAAATTTTATACGACAGGCTAGCCAAAAGTTGGTTTATTCACTTGAATAATTCTAAGACATCTTTTCGAATATATGCTTGACCCTATGTCGATTATATTTATTTTAAGGAACTAATAATTATTATTATCATTTCCGTTCATAATTTGTATTAATTTATAATAGGAAAATAGGGACTAAGTTTTTATGTGTGACTTTTTTATTTATCAACCAACGTTTCGTCGACTTTGCCGACTTCTTCAGGAGCTTCAAATAGTCATGCCACATATTCGTCTAAATTTTCTTATTATCTTCGTTACCATTGAAGACCATCAGAACACAAATTTCAAAAAATATGAATTTGAGATTTCTTTATGTAAGGATCAAAAGGAGAAAAATATTCTATTCTGGTTCAAAAACAGGGTTGCCTCATTCTATCTATGTTATTTCTATTTTATATCAAATGAAATTGTTAATATAAAAAGAAAAGAAAGAAAAATGTTTTTTGTGAATGTGCCAAATATTTTTTGAAATTTGTGTTCTGATGGTCTTCAATGGTAACGAAGATAATAAGAAAATTTAGACGAATGTGTGGCAGGACTATTTGAAGCCCTGAAGAAGTCGGCAAAGTCGACGAAACGTTGGCTGATAAATGAAAGAGTCACACATAAAAACTTGTCCTTATTTTCCTAATATAAACTTTCAAACTAATAATTATTATTAAGTTCATTTTTCATAAGGATTCTAATGCATATATATATATTTACTAATAAGATTTTTAAATTAACACTGTTTTGATTCTTGCAATTAGTGGGTGCAATTAACCGGGAACTATGCTCGGATCATAGGGTAAGCGGAATGAGCGGGTGGGGGCTGCTTGTAAGGGGCCCCAAAAAAGCCAGATTGTGTTAAAGTGTTTTATTAAACATTGTTATATAACACTTGTATTCAATTTTGTTCATAAGTACCGAAATTTGGATATAATCGTTCATGGTTCGGATTTTTTTTTATTTTCTGTTTAATTGATTTTAGGGTCCCGTTATTTTAACTCTTAGGCCCCCCACTTGACTTGATTCGCGCTGCTTGAAATCCTAGAAACACCAAGTACACAGTTTGTTATCGCAACATGAAAACAATTAGACCAATGGGGGCTGGGTGAACTTGAGATTATAAAATATGAGGACCGGCAACTATGCTCAGATTCTTATAGCTGAGACCCTAAATAACAACAAACTGGATAAAGTAAAGAAAGTTTTTAAAATTTGAAATATAAAATACTAGGTAGGTTTCACATAAATAAAAGATCAGATGCTTGTTTAGCACGACTCTATATATATTTCGGGGTATAACCCCATCTTCAGCAGTTCACAAAGGACACTGAATACAAAAATACAAAATCTTTAGAAGTAAATTTCTTAATTTTAACAGTAAGGGAAGGGGGAGGGTTAAAGTTATAAGAAGATTTTTGTTTATTTGAGATTAAGAACGTTGATTGAAGCTTGTAGTCCTGGAGCCGAAAAGCAAATAAGTTACCTCATCGAAACAAAAGGTTTGAGTTTCTTGGCTGAAAGTATTTTTTATGTATATCCTAAAACTGGCCATCTGCCCAGCGGTCAACTTCACAAATGAAAACTGGTCAAAGAGGCGAAGTGGGAGGAGGATGTCCTGTTTTTTGGTTTTTCGCTTATATCTCAAAAACAATGGCTCGTAAGGAAAGAATTACCCTTAGCATAATGAAAGGTTATAAAATTTCCTACAAGATTGCATCTATTTAGTTTTTCTCTATTCCTTATTGTTTTTGAGATATTCGCCCGCGAATATCGTTTATGTATGAAAAAAATAAAATTTCCTACATTTTTCGTCAAACTTTTGTCTCTAGCACCTCAGTCTTTCGTTTTACAATAAAAGTCCTCAGAAAGGAAGTTTTAGAGCATTCAATTTCCTTTAAAATGATATATACGATCATGCACCGAAAGAGGATGCAAACTTCTAATAGTTAGCAAAGTCAACCATTAATAATATAATTTATATTCTTTTGTCATCAAATCAATCATTTTTTTTAATATTTTATAAAAGATAGAAAAGTAAATATAATTTTCTAAATTCACCAATAATAATGAAAATAAATTCATCTTATATGCACATATTTTTAAAATTATTTAAGCATATATTTAATTGTTCATAGATATATAAATAAGTCAACCGACAATGCTTTTCTACTATATTTTAAAATATGGATCTAAAGGTTGAGAATCAGTGAAAAAGTGGATAATCCGGAAACCGTAGGCGCCGTATTAATTTTAATAACTTTCGGAACTTTCCTGATAATGTTTTATTTGATATTAAGTATTTATTTATACTTTTTCAATTATTATTGTCTACGTAGGGCAGATTCCCGGCGCGAACGGTCCCAAATTAAATATCGATAGAGGATGTTAATACGAATCCAAAACATGTTTATTTATTGAAATTAGACTAAAATTAACGGAGTTATGAATTTTTTAGTTACATCATAGTTATATATTTCAAAATTTTGTACATTTTCTAGATATCATTTTATTAAAATTTCTTGCGATACTCTTCAATGGTTAATAATAAAAACTCGGTCAATTTTAGTCCGATTTCAATAAATAAACATGTTTTGGATTCGTATTAACGTCCTCTATCGATATATAATTTGGCCATTTGGGAAGACCATTTATAGATCAAGAGCCCACGACTGCCAGACCTTCGTTATTTTATAAAGGCTGAAAGTTTTTCTGTGCATGTTCCCTATACAGGTAAGAACGACCAGCGACTATAGAGTTTGGGTTGTGGTTATTTTGGCAGGTAACAGGTAATAAAGGTGTATAAAATAGTACTTTAAATTCGTTAAAGTATAAAGATCAATTTTTTTCATATTTTCTTCGGGATAACTTTAGAAATCTCGTCATCCATTGCCGGACACTTATGACAGTTGCTACCCCCTGACAGACACCCCTAAACTTTAATAAATTATAATTATACTTTCGTTATAATATAAAAGATAAATTTTATATATGTTACTTGGCGACCTATAAAAAATGTTACCTCAATAGGCGGACAGTTTTAATGGTTTTTACATAGATTTTTGACATTTCGGTTATTATTGATAACCATTGGTGAAGACATGGAGGAATCGACTTAAAATCAAAAATAACCATCGATTCTTATCTAATACTAGAGGAATAACCTTATTGCATTCCATTTTTGTTGTTTTGACTATTAATGACAACTTCTACTGAAAACGTGGAAGAATCGACTTAAAATCAAAAAGACTAAATTCTTTTATGGCAAACCACTCAAGCTTGAGTATCTTAAAGTTTAGGGGTGTCTGGCAGGGGGTAGCAACTGTCATAAGTGTCCGGCAATGGATGACGAGATTTCTAAAGTTATCCCGAAGAAAATATAAAAAATTGAGCTTTATACTTTAACGAATTTAAAGTACTATTTTATACACCTTTATTACCTGTTACCTGCCAAAGTAACCACAACCCAAACTCTATAGTCGCTGGTCGTTCTTACCTGTATAGGGGACATGCACAGAAAGACTTTCAGCTTTTATAAAATAACGAAGGTCTGGCAGTCGTGGGCTCTTGGGCTATTAATATTAGGGAGGACCAAAATGAAAACCCTACTTTTTCAAACTTTAGAGGCCTAGGGCTCGGTTACGCGATTTTCGATATTGCTCAAAATTTATACTTATTAGTTTTTTATCTATACGAACAAGTTTCCGGGTTGTCACGTTGATTTTCGGATAATTTGAAATTCCCCATATACGCTAAAACCACTCTAATACACAATAACAATAAAAAATGATTTTAAGCCGTGATTGTGATTTAAAGCTATACATGAATAAATTAAAAGCTGAATATTATTCTCTTTTAAAAGAGAAAGAATTAATTAATAAAGTAAAGGGTGTGTAGTTTCACAGTGAATGAAATAAAACTCAGAGGTTTATACAAACTCAATATATTTCGGATTATTAGTCCATCATCAGGAGTTTACAGATTAAAAACTAATAATATTTGAACATGTGATCACAAATTATAACATCTAAATCAAGAATTTAAATTTTAGGACAAATTCTAAGATTTTAGTAGAAATATTATTAAATTGCGATATCAAAGGGGATTCATCCCCCCAGGAGTCGGAAAAACATTCCAACTATTTTCAAAAAGAAGATGCTCAAATCTTTAGTATTATTCTCTTTGTTTTTTGGTCAAACATTAATTTTAGCTGATCTAAACTCAAGTAAATTGTTGATTAATTAATTCTTACCTTTTATTTTATATTATTAATTAATTTAATTAAAAATTGTCGTTTAATTTTTTTATTTTTTAAGTTTCTTCTATTAAGATACTAATCGTTGATTGTGAACTAATGTTATTTTAGTGAAGATGCCCCAGCCGTCGCCGCAGCAGCAGCAGCAGCGCCTGCTGCCCCAGCCACAATCGCTGGAGGCGCCATGGATATCAATACAGCCCTCCAAGAGGTCCTTAAAACTGCCCTCACCCATGGGTCCTTGGCACATGGTCTTCACGAAGCCGCTAAAGCTTTAGACAAGTAAATATAACTTTTGAAAATAATATTTTTGACAAAATTGAAAAGATATTGTTCTACTGAGAGTAGCAGAATTGTTGATTCATAAAGAGAAACCAATAAGGTTTTCCTCTGCTTAATGTAAATTAACGAGTTATGTGGCTATGAGAGAATAAAGTATTTCATTCATATTCGAGAAGGTTCTATTTTCTAACTCTTCAGAACTATAATAGTTATGACAAAATATATAGAAACGTTGTAAAATATCAATTACGTCTGCTTAAAATAAAGAATTAAATAAGAGTTAGCTTTTATTTCAACTTTTTTCCATAACTGGAGTGGACTAACCCACAAAATTATAGTTTTGGTTTTATCCGCGAAATTTAATTACCCATATTGTACCCGACCATCAACTGTAAAGTTAACCAAAAGCCCCTAAAAACTTGGTGAATTGGATATTGAATTGTATCTAAGTTTCTGAGATTTGGCTCGTGATCCCGGCTTCTTTCCTTCTACTCTGTTCTTTTCACAATGGAGGGGCCATCCCATACAGGCCTTTAGGGGATGCACCTTCTGGTGTATCTCCTTCTCACATCAATATCATTAAAAAGAAAAAAAAAACTTTTTTTGTTTTGTTTTTATTTATTTTTTAATCCAAAAGGATCACAAAGAACCTACAACAGGCATTACAAATATCATATATGTGTGCAACATCATAATCTCTGGCCAAATAAATATCGTTTAACATTTTTAACCGACTTCAAAAAAAGAGGAGGTTCTCAATTCTACTGAATTTTTTTTTGTGTCTATGTTACTCGATTTCTTCGCCAATTGTGAACCGATTTTGATGATTTTTTTTTGCATTGTGTTCAGTATAGTTTCCGATTGGTAAAAAACTAAATTTCATTCGTATTGGACCTTTTTTGTTATGTATGTTCACCCATAACTTCTTTGTTTATGAACCTGTTTATTTCTTTGTTTATGTTTATTTGTTTTGTTTATATAATTTTGAAGTCTGTTTTATTTTATTTTTTTATAAAATTTATAAATTATCATTAAATTTACTCAGAGTTCTCACATCTTTCAAATCTTCAAGCAGTTCTTTATAGCAGATCACAGCAGTGTGAGAGATCCTCCTCTGACCCACATTCCTGGCACATGATAGTGCTGATTGGCTCTGGTGTTGTGTCCATGTATATATCACTGTTAAATAATAACTCAATACCAGTACAGATCAAGTTATTTTTTATTTTGAATGTCAACATCAGTGAGTTTAGTTTAATTATTTCTCTGACCCTCAATAGCCTCAATTCATTATACAATGCTAGGGTGTTTGTTCTATGGTCTCTATAATATAAGCAAATGCTGGTTTGGTCCATCTTTATTGACTAATTTCTAGAAAATACTTTTTCTGCCCTTCCCTAAGTGCGATTCGAAAAGTCAACTCGCAATTTTCATATTTTATTTATATTCAAGTTTAGAAATGTCAGAAAGGTGACTTATTTCTAAACATTTTTTTCTGTCTGGATTCAGCTATCCAAAAAAGGTAGTAAAAAGTTTGTCCTGATGCCAAAATGTTTGTATTTCTAAAACGAAGAATGTCTTTCTAGATTCAAAGCGAAAAAAAATTATTTGTAAAACGAGTTATTTAATGTTTTGTAACTTATAACGTAGTTGTAATGAGCTGAAATTTGGCTTATGAATTTCTATTAATTAATATTTATCACATGTCAACCAATAAATACAATTTTAGATTGAGAAAAAGAAACTTTTTATATAGGCAACAAATAGAGGATAACAACTTTTTGTATTTAAATTATAAGTTGAGAAAAAAAATAATGTATTTTCATTAAGGATAATAAAGACTGTGCAGAGGGATAAGAAAGAAGGAACAACCAGTTTCAAGACATAAACAAAGTTAATAAATCTATTAAAAATATTATTATTATTAATATTAACATATTATAACGCTTGTTTTAAATTTTGATGGATAATGCAACTATTGTTATCAAAAAAGAAATTTAAATTTCTACAACTTGAATAATAGCTCTAGATCAGTGGTCGTCACACTTTTCTGGTCAAGGGCCTCATAGGACAATGTGAGGTATCACTGCGTGTCTCACACTTATGAACTGGGTAGTTGACACCACCAATCAATTGACATACTTTTTATGAGATATCAAATTCCCCCATTGATTTTGTATGGAAACCTGTGAAGTCACTCATTTGCAAACTCAATTGACTTGAAACTAAAAATCTAATTTTACAGTTAAATGAAAATTAATCAGGTTTTCAGGGCTTAAATAAAGTGTTTTTATAGAGAAGTTGTGTCTTGGAATTATTGGATAATGGTGTCAACTACCCAATTGGATATTATAATATTAGCATCGTAGGTATAGCATTATGTGAATGGGTGTGAATACATAATGTATATTGAAAAAAGATAGTAGGTATATTCAAATTTTTATTTTAACCACAAACATGTTATTATTATTTATGTATTTTTTACTACGAGTATTATCGTGGTGTATTTTTTTAAATTATTTCTTCTCTGTTGGCGTCACATGCAATTCTCATTTCGTCTTCTAAATGAGTGGAAAGGCGATTGTGATATTTATTTTTCAATAAGCCCATTATGGAAAATGAAACTTCACAGAGATATGTAAAAGGAAACATTTTAAATATAAATTGTGCGCATTCTCGTAAACTTTTATAGTTACTTACAGTTATAGTTTTTTACAAAATTCAATGTTTTCCTGCTTTTCACGATGTTCAATGAAATGAGCTTTGAGTTGGGTGTCGTATTTTAGTTCAATGAGTTCGTTCATCAATTGAGTTTTAAGAAATCTAAACTGACTGAATAATTTCATATAATTGTCTTCAAAATGCCAAGAGTTTTCTTCAAGAATAAAACCGTTCTTAATATTTATCAAATCATTAAATCTTCTCTGGATCTCTGACAAATATTCCTTCAAGTATAGTATAACATATCTTGATAAATACTATCGGCAATAGCTATGTCGCGGACCTCATAAATACCGGCTATGGCTCGCAGTTTGACAACCACTGCTCTAGATAAAGACCGGAAAGACACTTCATCTTTCTTTCATAAAAATAGTTTATTTTTTATTTAATATTTTACTACAAATAGGAAAATTATAAAGTAGTAGATTATTCAAATCAAAACTATATAATATTATAATTATAAGATTAAAAATTCAGTTTATTGGACAAAGTTTTTTTTATTGAAGTTCTTCTTCAATTTTTGTACAACGTTTCGTCTCTCTCGAGACTTTTTCAAGTACTCAATTGGTTAGAACAACATTGGTTGAAATAAAGATAAAAATAACATATCTATGACCTGTCAAATACATCTATACTTATATTGTTTTATGGTATCAATCTAGAAAGAAAAAATTCTACTATGTCTCAGTTATTTTTATCTTTATTTCAACCAATGTTGTTCTAACCAATTGAGTACTTGAAAAAGTCTCGAGACGAAACGTTGTACAAAAATTGAAGAAGAACTTCAATAAAAAAACTTTGTCCAATAAACTGAATTTTTAATCTTATAATTATAATGGACATTAATCAACATAAATTATAATTATAATTTGTATTTAAATATAATGGCAAGGGAAAATTTGATTCTAACAAATTTGTTGTTTTTCTAGACGTCAGGCCCTCCTCTGCGTCCTCGCAGAAAATTGTGACGAACCAGCTTATAAGAAATTGGTGCAAGGTCTTTGCAACGAGCATCAAATTCCATTGATCAAAGTAGACAATAACAAAAAGTTGGGAGAATGGGCTGGACTCTGCAAAATTGATAACGCCGGCAGAGCAAGAAAGATCGTAGGCTGCTCTTGCGTAGTAGTCAAGGTAAAATACTCATCTATTTACTATTGCTGAACATTTAGTTCTTAATTTCTTTATTCTATTTCATTATTATTTATTTTTTAGGACTACGGTGAGGAAATTCCCGCTCATGACGTTCTTAAAGATTATCTTAAACAATCCAGAGAGCCATGAAAATATTTTTTTTATATTATTTTAATTAAATAAAAAACAAAAAAAACTTACTATAGTTTCTTTATTTTTTAAATCCAACTCCTTTCTATTCGGTAAGCTTTTTATGGCACTTGAATATTTTCATCTATTTTTTTTTCACCTTCTGTACTCACAAAATCCTCCATGTTTTGCATTATATAGAAGAGCTCTAAAAAGATATGCTCAAGCTCAAGGGATATAATTTAAAGTCTGCAGAAATCCGATTTATGAGAAACGGGTTCAAATAAATTTAATAACATTTTCAAGACCAACTCCAATCATAGATAAAAGATATCTCCAACCCTTCACTTTATAAAATACCAACAAATTTGCAAGCTCTTAAAAAAACTTAACAAAATCGTAAGTATCGTTTAAGTTTTAAACCTTAGTAAAAATCTCCTAAAGTACTTCGAACTTTAAAGATGAAAATATTGGCCTATATTAAATCATCTGGGAATCATCATCATCATTGAGTATACAGTCCTAAGACTGGTTTGATGCAACAATCCTTCTCCACTCGACTCTGTCCCCCGCCAGCTGTTTGACCTCTCTAAATGTCTGGCATCCCATATCCCCAATTATTTGGTTGAAATATTCTAATCTGGGTCTTCCCCTTCCCCTTTTCTTTCCCACCTCCCCCTCCAAGATATCCCTAAGCAGTCCCCCATGTCTCAGTGTGTGCCCCATCATCTGACCTCTTCTCTTCTTCAGACTCTTCCACAAGGTTATTCTTTCTCCGATTCTTCCAAGAACTTCTTCATTTGTAATTTTATCCATCCATTTGATATTCATCATTCTTCTGTAGCACCACATTTCGAAAGCCTCTAATCTCTTTCTCTCCTCTTCTCTAATTGTCCAGGTTTCACGCCCGTACATGGCTATGCTCCATACATATGTCTTCAATAGCAACTTCCTGTTTTCTAAGCTGATTGAGGAGGAGCATAGTAGTTTTTGTTTTGAATTAAACCCCATTTTTGCTTGGGTAATTCTTGATTTAATTTCGTTTTCGCTCCTCCCATCCCATGTTATTTTACTTCCTAGGTAGCGGAATTCCTTAACTCCTTCTAGGTTTTCTTGGTTAATTTTGATGCATTCCTGTCTCGTTTGTTCTTTTTTTGTACATACTAGGACCTTGGTTTTATTCTTGTTTATTTTCCTTTTGGGAGCCGGGTTGGCTCAGTTGGCTAACGCACTGGCCTCGTTTCGACATCGATCGATTATGACGATGTTGGAATGGGAGGCCGGGGTTCGATCCTAGCTGACGAATAAAAATTTCTACCGGCTGAAAACTCGGCTCCCCCACTAACCCTACTAACACTTTACTTATGTGCTGTCTAAATGGGCTTTGTTCCCGGTGACATTAAATAAATAAAAAAAAAAAAAAATTTTCCTTTTGATTTCTTCTATTAGGATTTGGTTAATTCCATTCAGGGCGTCCTCTAATACTTTTTTATTTCTTCCTAGAAGGGCAATGTCATCGGCAAATCTTAACATCTGGGAATGCAAAAGTTTATAAAATCGTCGACGAAAAAGAGGAATTCAGACATACCTACATGCCTATGAACTAAAGGAAAAACTCGCACTTTTTGAGCTCTTTATGTGACCCCATATATAATTTTTGGCAAAACCGTTAGACCCTAAAATTCAACCTGATAAAATACTACAATTTGTGACTGGTGGGTTCCGTAGTCTTTATCTGAGGACGCTTTGAAGTTCCGCTTCCAAAGAGACCGATTACAATATTTTATCTGCTTCTCATCGAAGTAAAAAGATTAAAAATTATTAATGCTAATTAAAGATCCCAGCGGACGTGCTTACTATTAGGGAAATATGTGTGCCAGTGGCGTACTTAGGGGGTGTGGTCCGCACTAGGCGGCACATTTTGGGACAGTATTTTTTATATTTAGTTATAGTTTTAAAAAACAACATGTTCACTTCATAAGTTTACTATTCGAATTACTATATGATTTCGAATATGTTTCCTCGTAGTCAAGTAAAAGTAGGGTGCAAAATATTATTTAAATTGAAAGATTTTTGTGCCGAGGGTAGCAGAATTTTTATATATTGAAGGAGACAATAAGAATGTGTCTTCTGCTGGAATTATAAATTTTTATTTATAACGAGACTATAGTTTCGAGGGCTTTGCCCTCTTCATCAGTCTATAATAATTGATTCACAGGAATTAATTTATGAATGAAAGCTTAACATCTTTCATGTGGTTAGGTTATTTTATTTTTTTAATTTTTAATGTGAAACAAGTGACCTAGAAATCTTAACTCATAGTAAATGAATATTTCATATAATATTTATTTACTTTTATCTTCATTAAAGATGTTTCACCTTGAACCAACACCACAATCTCTATTAATTAGAAGCATCAATAGATTTTTTTCCCTTAAATTAAATATTCTTGGGCTTCCTCCCATCAATTCTCCATTGATTACAAAGCTCGACAAAAATTAAACAAAAATATTATATATATCATAAGAGGTTTATACAGACTCAATATATTTCGGGTTATTAGCCTATCTTCAGGAGTTTACAGATTAAAAACTGTTTCTAATCTCTAAACTCCTGATGATGGACTAATAATCCGAAATATATTGTGTTTTTATAAACCTCTTTGAATTTTATTTCATTCACTGTGAAACTACACTCCCTTTACTTTATTAATTAATATCATGTTTCACCTAAAACCTACACCATTTTCCCTAAGTACAATTATTTAATTATGTTTTTTAATTTATAAAAACCACCATTTTATAAATTTAGAAAGGGCGGCAAATTGGAGACCGCCCCGGGCGACAAAAATTCTAGGTACGCCACTGTATGTGACCTTCATTTTTATTTTATCTGTTACTTAAGAAAGGTGCAAATGTAAATAAATTTGTACTATAATGATATTTTGGTTAAATTAAAATGCATATATACAAAATTTGAAAAAAAAATAAAATAAAACCTCTACATTACAACATAAGTTATAAAAGTAAAATAAACTACATTAAAAATAAGTTCTTTTGCGATAAAAGCAATAGAATAAATTAGATTTTTTTTTCGTAAATAATAAAAATCGAGAGAATTTCATTATGGATGTGAGGTATTTTTTATTCAGGTATATTTACGCCCTCGCAGATTCCCAGGCTCTAGACCAGTGTTCCGCAAAGTGTGTGCCGCGGCACACTGGTGTACCTTTGGTCATTAGTTGGTGTGCCGCGGAAAAATGTCAAATTTTATGAAGATAATGCACCTACACATAGCTGAGAACAGTTATATGCGAGCAGCAAGAGATGAGAACAGCCTTATCAACGATTGCTCCAAATTTTGATCTCCTGTGCTCATTTAAGCAGGCTCACATTTCTTTTTAAACATCTTTTCATATTATAAATAAAACCCGTGAATCTATTATTTATTATTAAAATGGACATGAACCAACTAAATTTTTATTATTATATTGATTTTAATATTAAATAAACATTGGGGTTTTTCTTTAGTGTACCTCTAAAACATGGGGTGTCCAACCTTTTAGCTTTCCTGGGCCACATTGGAAGAATATGAGCTGTTTTGAGTCACACATAAAATACACTATAACGCTAATAATAGCTGGTGAGCAAAAAAACGTAGAATATATACTTGATATACTTAAGAAATGAAGCTTTGTTACTTTATAAATTTTTTATTATAAAAGTAAGAGACAAATCAGCAACATAAAATTTTAGTGAAAAGTTTGTCATTGTTTTTGGGACATAAATCTGTCGATATTTGGCTCAAAGGAATTATTCTCAGTGAATTCTCGAAATGCCCATCATATATTTTGGATCTAGCTTCATTCTTTGTGTGCTTCATACTTGAATAAATAAAATTATTTAAGAATCACTTTATGAATATCTAATTGCAAAATA
The DNA here is from genome assembly GCA_024734495.1 of Forficula auricularia. NCBI lineage: Eukaryota > Metazoa > Arthropoda > Insecta > Dermaptera > Forficulidae > Forficula > Forficula auricularia. Next base: position 189,165 of record JALMQS010000690.1, on the reverse strand, counting down.
ACGTGTTGAATTCAAAAATTCATTACTCATAAATTAATAGCAAGTTAAAAATATTGTATTTTTAATAATATCACTGAGATTTTTAGTCTCAATCTCATAAAGTTTGCGATTTTTTGTCGGGCCACACTGATAGCCATCTTGGGCCTCGGGTTGGACAAGCCTGCTGTAAAATTTTTTGATTTGGTAGGTGTGTACCTTGAACACAAAAAGTTTGCGGAATACTGCTCTACATGGTAATTTCGAACCCCCTCATCTGGAAAAAAATATTGCTACGTTCTTGCTTCTATTGATAATAATAATAAAACAAATTTATCAAGCAATGTTCTATATTATATTTTATACTAGCTGCAAGTCTCGGCGGCCCTCTTGCTAGCCAGGAGGCACACCCCCTGGACCCTCAACCCACGAACCCCCCCCCCCCCCCCCCCGAAACCCACCTAGCACCCCCGCACCCGTGCCCAACCCCCGCCCCCACACCACCACCCCAACACTCCATCCCGCACCCCACCCACCTCGGACCTCCAACCCACGAACTCCAACCTCACACCCCACTCCCACCTACCACCCCCCCTGAAAACCCACCCAGCACCCCCCACCCTCCGCACCATGCACCCGTGCCCAACCCCCGCCTCCACACCACCACCCCAACACTCCATCCTGCACCCCACCCACCTCGGACCCTCCCTCCCGTACCACCCCACTACGCCACTGGATCCTCACCTGAACCCCCCACTCCACCAACCCTGCACCACCAGTCCGCAATATGTTAAAATAGAATAATAATAATATTTTATGAGTTAAAAATTTATAATTTTTTTAAATCATATCTAACATTCTTTAATATTTAATTTATTTATAATATTATACATATATATTCAGAAAAGGATTTATAGAATCGCATTAGAAATTTTAAATCTTGCGGGTAAATCATAGACATTAAATTATTTAAAATATTTTACTTTTAAATTAAATAATTTATTATATATAAATAAAATAATATTTTAAATAGCAACATTTATAATATTTTATATATTATTATAATTTCAAGTTATATACATACAAGCTGTCAACTTAGGGATTTAGGATTTGGTGATTGGCTTGCTTTCTACTCTCTGTTTCCATCTGTTCAACACGTGAAATCGTAAGCGAATTTTGAATTGATGAATCTCTATATTTTAAAATAAATAATTTGAACATATTTATTTTAATTTCAGACATAAACAACATATTAAAGAAAAATGTCTGATATCGAAGGGTACGTAAACTCTCAAACCACAAAACTATATTTATTTATAATTTATTTATTAAGATAAGCATAAATTGGTTTATTTACTTGAATAATTCTAAGACATCTTTTCGAAAATGCTTCAACAAATCTAGATTCTATTTATTTTAACTAATAATTATTTGATTTTGGGATTACTCGATTCAAAAATCACAATCTGGTGCATTTTTCAAACGATTCTATTATATAGGTATATATATTTACCAATAAGATTTTTAAATTCATACTGTTTTGATTCTTGAAATCACAAACATGTTTGTTGCAGAAACAAATTTCAAGTACACAGATTGATAAAGTAACAAGAAAACAATGTATTTTGCCAATATAACCTTTTCCGAATTTATTCACAGAAAATAATTGCATTTATTGCATATATAATATGAATATTAAAAAGCATAATCGGCTCAACTGCATGTGCAAACTGGCTTTTGTCCAGGGCTGTAGATTTTATAAATTAGCACAAATTTATATTTATAATTTTCTTTTCAAAAAAGCTCGTAAAGTGTGTTGCTTAGCAGTGTTGATTTCATTGATATTAACAATAAACCTATTATAATTAGGGCATGCAAATTTACCGAAATTTTCTTTAAAGGTAAATGGTAAACATTTTTTAAAAAGCTGATTAATCGGTAAAAACAAGTAATGTTTTTATCTTTAAGGTAGTTGTTTCACCATATGGGCTTTCTTAGGGTTGTTTTGAAATTTAGACAGATTATTATTTAAATACTTCTGCATCGATTGGTGGCAAAACGAAATTTATGAACAATATTGTTCCAGAGATATTAAATTTCAAAGATAGAGTTTTTCAGACTCTTATACATTGCACTATACGGAATATCGGAAAAGTTTACATACATTTATATATATAAAATTAAGGTTTTGTCTGTACATTGCTCCAAATCACTCCAAATTTTGGTTGCACACGTTTCAAGCAAAGCTTTGAAAGAAAACATCCTCAACAAAATTCCTGTATGTTTCCGTGGTTTCCGAAAAGTTGCTCACGATTCAAGTAAAAACGGCTGAAGGGATTATTTGAGATTTCATATTTGCATCAAATGTCTTCTAACTTACGTTTTTAGTTATATAACCTTTTGATATTTTGACCCCAAAAGGGGGTTTGGGGGGCGGGGCGAACGTATTAAAATTATCAAATAACTCCTAAACTATTAACCCTACGGCAAATTTTATTATAAGCAAACCCCACCACTCCATCCTGCACCCCAACCCACCTCGGAGCCCCACCCCCGTACCACCCCACTACGCCACTGGACCCTCACCTGAACCCCCACTCCACCAACCCTGAACCACCACCCCGCACCCCCACCCGTGCCCTCCACCCCCACCTAGCCCCTGGGCCCCCCGCTCCACACCCCTGCACCCCTCTGCTCCGCCTTACTCCCTCAATCCACCCCTCGCACACCATGCCCTAAACCCACCCCGCACCATCACTCCACCCCCGTACCCACCCTCCTCACCCAGTTTTAGCATTTCTAGCCTTCTAGTGATCCACAGATTATGTATATAAAATTTGGTTGAGTTTGGTCCAATTGCAAGAATTTTCATTTTTTGACCCCCCCCCCATTTGGGTGGTTAGTTTTTGCATTTCTAGCTCTCTAGAGGCCCACAGATTATGTATACAAAATTTGGTTGAGTTTGCTACAAGGGCAAGAATTTACATATTTTTTTCACCCCCCCCCTTTTTTTGGGGGGGGGTTATAAACAAAAGTTATCAGCAATCACTTCCCCTACAACTTTGCTCATTATAAAATTTGCCGTAGAGTTGATAGTTTAGGAGTTATTTGATAGTTTTCATTCGTGCGCCCCCCCAAACTCCCTTTTGAGGTCAAAATATCAAAACGTTATATAGCTAAAAATGTAAGTTAGAAGACATCTGATACAAATATGAAATTTCATAATAATCCCTTCAGCCGTTTTGACGTGAATCGTGAGCAACTTTTCGCGGAAACCAATGAAACAAGACAGACAGACAGATATATAGGAATTTTGTTGAGGGTGTTTTCGTTCATAACTTTGCTTGAAACGTGTTCAACCAAAAATTTGGCGTGATTTGGAGCAATGTACAGATAGAACCTTAATTTTATATTTATAGATTTAATTTAATTAAGAATTGTCGTTCAATTTCTTTTTTCTTTAAGTTTCTCCTATTAAGATACTAATCGTTGATTTTGGATGTTATTTTAGTGATGCCCCAGCAGCCCCCGCCCCCGCCGCCGCCGCCGCCGCCGTCGTCGCAGGAGGCCCCATGGATATCAACACAGCTCTCCAAGAGATCCTAAAAACTGCCCTCACCCATGGATCCTTGTCACATGGTCTTCACGAAGCAACTAAAGCTTTAGACAAGTATATATAACTTTTGACAAAAAAATAAATTTAATTGAAAAGATTTTGTTCTTCTGAGAATAGCAAAGTTGTTGATTCATAAAGAGGAATTATGAAAGATATTTTTCCATTAAATTTATCTATAAAAACTTCAACATCTTGACGTGAATCGTGAGCAACTTTTCTAGAAAATACTTTCGCGTCTGTCCTTCGCTAATTTCGATTCGAAAAGTCAACTCGCAATTTTTATATTTTATTTATTTTGGACTTTAGATCTGCCAGAAGGGTGACTTATTTTTTAAGTATTTTTTCTGTCTGGATTTGAGATATCTAAAAAAGTTCGTTCTGATGCCAAAATGTTTGTATTTCTAAAATGAAGAACGAACGGCCTTTTAGATTCAGTGCGAAAAAAAAATTATTATAAGTCGTATTATCTAACGTTTGAAACTTATAACGTAGTTGTAATGAGTAAAATTTGGGTCACGAATTAACCCTAACCTTTTTGACATCAATCATAGACTTCCTCGATGCCCCCTTTAGATAATTCAATTTGTAATTAACAAATTGTATTGAATGTTTGTGTAAAGTATTTCTATGGAGTTAAAGGTTTATCCTTCGAACTTAATTTCAAATCAATAAAATATCCCACCCCTCGGATCCCCACCATTGCACCCCACCTCCTGCACTCCCCACACAATCAGTTTCAAGAGATAAACAAAATTAATAAATCTATTTATATTATTATTATTATCATACTGTATCGCTTAATTTTTTTAAATTTATGGATGGATAACTATTGTTATCAAAAAGAAATCAATTTCTACAACTTGGATAACAAGTTTTGAAAAAACCGATAAGTCTTCATCTTTCTTTCATAAAAATAGTTTATTTTTTAATTAAGGTTGTTGTTTCTTAGGATTTTTTGAAATTTAGACAGATTATTATTTAAATACTTCTGCATCGATTGGTGGCAAAATGAAATTTATGAACAATATAGTTCCGGAGATATTAAATTCCAAAGATAGAGTTTTTCAGACTCTTATACATTGCACTATACGGGATATCGGAAAGTTTACATACATATTTAATTAGTACCTGGAGGCACCGAGCGATGCTCCGTAACTTCTTCCTTCAGTTAAAAGCTTTATTTTAATATTATTTTTAATTTAAAATTCTGATAAAAAGGTCGATTTTTATTTGAAAGCCGGTTTCAAATTAAAAAAAATACAAATATATATATATATATAATGTATTTGACCACAGTGTTATTTTTTCAGAAAATTGAGACCTGCTTATGCGAAAGATATTTTTAAATAAATTCTTGATTATTTTTTATTCTATTAAATAAATAAGGTTCTTTATAAAAACAATTATAAAACGTTTATTAATAATTCTAACGTTTAGGGAGAACAACAAACCACAAACACAATACTTCTTCAAGGCCTTTTAGAACAATGAAATAAGGCAACCCATTGTCTGCCTGGGTACAAAACGAAAAGGGAGACCTTTTTGAAAACCCTAAGAATGGGATTTGTCTACCTGAGAATAATTAATTTGATTACGAAAAAAACACATCAAAAACAATTTTGTCCAAGATGAGACCGTGACAGATCGAATTGTCACCCCAAAAACCCCTAACCCGTGAATTTCATCAAAATCGGTAGAGTCGTTTTCAAAATATAACCAAGATACAAACAAATATATATACAAACAAATAAATATACAATTTTTGCTCGTTTAATAAGAGTAGATAATTAAGAAACTCTTCTTACCATTGTTATAAAAAACTAAACCAACATTAAACAATAACTGATACAATTTTTAAGAAAATTTTAATCCATAGTTACAACACAGTTTCTGAGATAATAATGAATAAATAATGAAAAATTTACATTAAAAACAAGCTGGCAACAACGCATTTATTTAACCTAAAAAGTGGGTTAACTTTAGTACTTTTTTGACGTTTTTTCGTTTCAGCCATTGTCGCAACAGCTTTCAATTGCTTATTAAGAACTTTTTGTTTAATAAATCGACCTTTATAATGTATTTTATCTGACATTTCTATGATAAAAATATTCAAGCTCGGACACTGTTGCCAGATTTGTCAAACGAGCACGGGATTGGCTAGTAGTGGTACATAAACAGCAAAAAGTTTTGGGCTTATGAATTATGAATCCTTACTCTAGTCATTAACTTTTTTGCTAGTATTGTCGCGAAACAACTACCTTAATTTATTTCAAATCAAAATTGTATATAATATTATAACTAGAACTTGTATTATTAAATATAATTGCAAGGAAAAATTTGAATTCTAACAAATTGTGTTGATTTTCTAGACGTCAGGCTCTCCTCTGCATCCTCGCAGAAAATTGTGATCACTCTGAGTACAAGACATTAGTGGAAGGTCTTTGCAACCACCATCAAATCCCATTGATCAAAGTAGACAATAACAAAAAATTAGGAGAATGGGCTGGACTTTGCAAAATTGATAACGCCGGCAGAGCAAGAAAGGTCGTAGGATGCTCTTGTGTAGTAGTTGGGGTAAACTTTTAATCTATTTACTATTGCTGAACATTTAGGGCCTGTTGTATGTCGGTTGGTAAACTCTTTTTAAACGTTGACAAAGGGTAAATCAATACAATTCACCTTGTGCCCGACGGGATGACCAATCAGATGAAAGTGCCTGATATCTGATTGGCCATCACGCCGGGCACGAAGATGAATTCTAAGGATTTACCCTTTGTCATCGTTTAAAAAGAGCTTACCAACCGACATACAGCTGGCCCTATAGTGCTTAATTTTCTTTATTCTATTTCATTATTGTTTATTTTTTTAGGACTACGGTGAGGAAATTCCCGCTCACGACGTTCTTAAAGATTATCTTAAACAATCCAGAGAGCCATGAAAATATTCTTTTTAAATTATTTTAATTAAATAAAAAAACCAAAAAAAAAACTTACTCTAGTTGTTTTATTTTTTAAATCCAACTCGTTTTTATGCGGTAAGCTTTTCACGGCCCTGATATATTTTCTCACAAATTTTTTTATGATTTCCCCAATCGTTTACTTGACAGCTCCTATATTAATTAAAAAATAAATTCATTTTATTAAAATATATCCGAATTAGAGATTATATATGAAATAATAATAATTCACCTTCCACAATACCAAACTTCACGACATCGAGAAGCATCGACTCTGAGCTTTTGTTCCACAACCACTTGCACATTTTCGATCGTTGTTCAAGACTGCATCCAATGTGTCCAAGTCGTAAGTTTCAGTTAAACTATACAGAAAACAATGTTAATATTCAATTTTAAAATACATTTTTCAGATATATATATTATTAATTAATAAGTTGTAGGGAAATAAGGACAATAGCTTATGCAAATAATTTTTATTTTTTGCCTGACTTCCTCAGGGCTCAAACAAATTAACTTCTTTGCATATTTGTCAATTTTATTAATAAGATTGGAGTAACTTTTGGAGACGGACTGATAAGTGAATTAAGTTGATATTGATGAGGCAGTCCAAAAAAGAAGAAGATAATTTACACTATCTTTTTATTCATAAAACACATTACATTATTACACATTACATTACATATTACATTATAATTCAGCTGATAATGAAATACAATATATTATTGTTACTGCCACTGAAAGAGGAGACAGAGGGGAATGCCGCATTGGATTTCCTTCACTGACTTTTTCAAAACCCTGAAGAAGGGAGGGAATAGCCTCCGAAACGTCCGGCTTTATGAAATAAAAACATAGTGTAAATTATCTTCTTTTTTGGACTCAATATCCACTTAATTTTATTAATATTCATTCTTAGCAAACACATAGGATAAGGCCAGTCATCGAACGGTTCGACTAAAACCATCTAGATTGCACATTTTTAATAAGGGATCAGACGTTTCGACACCTATTTCTGAAATCAACAGACATCTCCCATACCATTTGAAAACAACTCCAGAAATAGGTGTCGATACATTATGCATTCTGATGAGATTTTCTCATTAAAAATGTACAATCTAGGGAAACTTCTCTTTCGAAAAACAATTCAAAAGAATATTTCTCCCGAAACGTTTCAAGTATTAATAAACGTATTGTGATTGTATTTATTCAATTGGATGTTGATGAAAGCAGTCCACGGTGGTTGTAAAAAAATAAGACTATAGAGGTGTTTGCATATATTTACATTTATTTAGTCAAACCGACGTTGCGGAGTTTATTCTCTCCTTCTTCAGGGTAACAAAATAGTCAGTGAAACGTGGTTCAAAACATAATTACTTTCTGCTCTCTGACGATGCCAATATGCCAATATGTGTGACATATTAGTAGTCATCAATTGCTTTTTACTTTATTTTCTATTCGAGATGAAAAAAATTTTTTGTAGTCGTTTTTTTGGCATTGTCAAAAGGAGACAGAAAGTAATTATGTTTTCTGAACTACTTTCGCATTGACTTTTTGTTACCCTGTAAGAAGGAGAGAATAAATCGCCGAGGCAGCCGGTTTAACAAATAAATGTAAAATAATAAAACCTCTATAGTCTGCATTTTTTTACAACCACCGTGGACTGCTTTCTACATCAACATCCAACTGCATATTTACTACGCAGTCCGCTCTCCAAAGAAAATCTCTATCAATTGTATTTATTATTTTTAGTTTTTGTCAAGGGAAAATGGTGTAGGTTCTTTGTGAAACATATTAAATAAAGTAAAAGAAATTTTTTTAGAAACTTTTTAAAATTTAAAATACTAGGTAGGTTTCACATAAATAAAAGATCAGATGCTTGTTTAGCACGACTCTATATATTCATAGACAGTGTCTGTGAACTCCTGAAGATGGGCTTAAACCCCGAAATATATATATATAGGAGTCGTGCTAAACAAGCATCTGATCTTTTATTTATGTGAAACCTACCTAGTATTTTAAATTTTAAAAGTTTTAAAAATTTTCTTTACTCTATTTATTATTTATTAAAAAAAAAAAAAAAACATGAATTTTTACAAATTTTTAACAACACTCAATAAGCTTAGATTCAAAACACCTAAATTTACAAAAAAAAAGTCTTTTTGAGAGATGCCTTGTCTGGATCATGAGACAGTGAAGAGCTCTATGTTTATAAAAGAATTATAAAATTTAACTTACCCTTTAGCTAAAATTTTCATTTCTTCATCTGATGCATTAAAGAGTCTTTGAGCAAACATTTCAACATAATAATCCAATTTACTAACATACATATTCGAAATATTAGCTAGAATCTTAAAAAGATATTAATTGAAATAAATAATAAAAAATAATTTAAATCATTTTAAAATATATAGTTCGTACCTCTGGACCTATTTCGAGAATAAGAGGGCGATTACTAATATTGGAACCAGGGCCAGATAATTGAAGATGGGTCAACAACATTTTCAAATCGCCTAATGGTGGAATCTGATCAATTACCGAATCAGTTAAATGGACTAATACCTAAACAAAATATAAAATAATTTAATTATTATATCATTTAGACGTTCATATTTCCTCAAAAATGGTTTTAGAAGGCTGTCATTCCTCTTTAGGCTTCTATCATTCCTTTCTCTTAAAGAGGAATTATTGGATTGACGTCTCAAACGATGGGCTTGGAATTAAAAAGTCTTCTAATTCCATCAAAGCCAATTTCGTTTTTTTACTTTTTACTTTATCATACAGGGTATGGTCAAGTATTGTAATCGTGGATGAAAAAAGTGGTTTTTTTCCTTCTTTTTTTCAAAATATCTCAAAAACGGCTGAAACTATTTTGATTAAAAGAATTGAGAGAAACTATGGCATTTCGGTCTACAAAAAAGCTCTAATAAGTTAACATCGAAAAAATTATATTTTTCGAGATACTAATTGTTTTGTCAAAATGTCAGTTAGTCTGTGCGTTACCAAATTTTTGTGGACGAGCTAGCTCAAAAACTAGTGTGAATATCGAAACCAAATTTCACACGTAGTTTTGGTCCATTGAGATTAAGAGCTGATTAGATTTTGGTGCATATCGGCCCAAAATTAGGGGGCGGTGGGAATTAAAAATCTAGGCTATTTGAGTTGAGCAATCTCAACCAAATTTTGTAATAACATAATCAATGGGACCCCAGAAGTCTAAAAATGCAAAAAACTAACCGCCCAAAATGTGGGGGGGGGGGTAGGCATATGGTCAAAAAATGAAAATATAGGCTCTTGTACCAAACTCCACCAAATTTTGTATATATAGGTAATCAGTGGGAGTGGAGTCTAAAAATGGAAAAACTAACCCCCTCCCCAACATGATTATATATTAAATAATTTTATTAAATATTAAATATAAGTGAGGGGCCAGATTGTATGGTAAAGTCAAATGGATGGCCACATCAGAACATCAGCTTATTTAATAGCAAATAGAAGTATTCGATAGCCTGTATAATGCGAGTTTTCCCCCAAAATACCCCTTTGAGCCCCAAAAAACCATTATTCTGTTATCATTAAAACTCAAAACGATAAATATCAAATAAAAATAAAAACTCGAGTTAGAGCAGCCCTAGATACCCAAGATTTTGATGCAAATCATCTAACAATAAGTAGGTATTTCTTAATTTCATGTGTTGGATTTTTCTTAATTCTCTGGATAACTTCACTAATGATTTTTTTTAGTTTTATTAAGAATTAGCTATTTTTTATTATTGATTAATTTTATAAAAAATTCTGTCTTTCTTTTAAGTTTCAGCTTTCTAGCTCAAACCGTTGGCTGGCAAAAAAATCTTGGCGAAATTTGCAGTAAACACAGCCCGTCTAAATTCCGATACACACGATTAATCCATATAGAAAATCGGAAGAACTTTGGTGCTAAAATATTTGAATTTCCAAAACGAAAAACTGATTTTGGCCTTTTTATAAGAACTTCCAATTCAAAGATGCTGAAATTCGAATTATTTAATGGCAGACAATTGAACGGTTGTAGCTAATTGCTGAAATTTGGAATAAAAATTTTAACTTTCTGTCTCAAATACTGACAACTATTCTCCAAATTTGCACAGTACATCCTGAGAGTCTTGATACGTTTCCCTCAAATTATCAAGTTTGATTGTTAGACCATAGTAAATGAAAGTCGCATGTATACAGATGTGCATGATTTTTATTTGTCATTTTGTAATTCAAACGGTTAATGAATTTTTACGTTATCACTAGGGTTCGGATTTTGCATATAATACATGTTTTTTCCTTGATTGCTATCCTCCAATCTTTTGTATCTGAGCGTTTTAGGGTATCAGACCCACCAAGAGAAATCTTATTTGGCATATAAATGCATATTTTGGAGTTTAAGTCCATATTTTGCATATTTAGCGATTTAAGCTATATTTTGCATATTTGTATGATTTTTGTCCCTCGTTTGTTGGCAAATCAGAAAAATAATTAAAGAAAATTTTAGAGACAGAGAGGGTAGGCCACAGGGTTCAAACCTTTTTTTGACCCACTGTCAAACAAATCGAGAAAATTTAAGGAAATAATTAAAATAATATTTTTTATGAAAATTAGTCTAAAAAAATAAAAAAAAAAAAAAATAGTACTTAAATTTGGAGTAATTTTTGGAGACGGACTGATAAGTGAATTAAGTGGATATCGATGAGGCAGTCCAAAATAAAGAAGAAGATAATTTACACTATCTTTACACACTATAATTACACATTATAATTCTGCTGAGAATGAAATACAAGATATTATTGTTACTGCCACTGAAAGAGGAGACAGAGGGGAATGCCGCATTGGATTTCCTTCACTGGACTTTTCAAAACCCTGAAGAAGGAGGGAATAGCCTCCGAAACGTCGGTTTTATGAATAAAAAGATAGTGTAAATTATCTTCTTCTTTTTTTTTTTTTTGGACTGCCTCATCGATATCCACTTAAGTACTTAAATATCTTTTAAAAATAAACTTTGAAAACATTAATTTTATATTAAATAATTTGCAGTTGTTTCTTAAAATTTTCTTAAATTTTTAAAGAGAAATAAATCACGCAGTAGTTATATTATGGTAAAAAAATATATAAAAAAAAACCGAATTTCTTAAGTTTATTTTCGTTAACATTAATTTTAAACTGTTTTTTTGGATTATTGGATAAAAAAATACTTGTTAGGTTTCACATTAAGATATAAAAATAAAATAAAATGTTTCACCAAGTACCAACACCTAATTGCTTAAAAAAAACAAAAAAAAACTGTTTCTCTTGGAACTGAAAATGCCAAAAATGACTAATTCTTCTTTTACCCGTTCAAAGAGTCGGTTAAAGCTATCAAGCACTAGATATTATGGGTTTATAATGCATATTTTAAGTGCACATTTCCTTTTAAAATGCATATTTTTAGTGCAAATTTCAGCCTTTCTTTAAATGCATATTTTGCTGTTTTTTAGTGCATATCGATCCGAACCCTAGTTATCATATAACAATATAATAAGATTTATTTTGCATGTTACCATATGTACCTTTAACAATGTTTGCTTTCGATGTTCTGTAATCTCATAATAGTTCTGAATATTCTCCGGGTTAAGGAGCAATTGACGAAGCGCAAGCCAACAGTGAGCCTCCACCTTTTTAACTGGTCCATTATGGTCTTTTACCCAGGGAGACTCCCTAATCAAATAACTACATATAACAGGCGTATCATGATAAACAAGCAATCTATGAACGAGACTTGCAGGAAACCTAAAATATATTTATTTTTTAACATATTTTTCATAAAATAAAATAACAATATTTTTTTACACTTCTAAATTTTGAGCCATATAACTAATAATAGTTATACATCGGAGATTTATATCCTTTTGAATTGTCTCTCGTTGTTTGTCAAGCTCCAATACTATTTCATGTGTATTGTCTTTTTCAAATTCATCACTGATAACAGCGTCTGTCATCAATGGAATCAGGAGTTCATTTATATAGCTGATAGCATAATCCGCCAAGTCTATACAGAAGTCGCCCAAAGATTCACAAGCATCAGCATGAAAGAGCATATTTTCCAAGAGGCTGACACAGGTGCCTTCATGCAGGAGCTAAAAAAAAGAGACATTTTCAAATTTATTCTTACATTAGGTAAATAAAAATCAAATCTCAAGTTTACTAGGTGTACAAGTATGAAAGGGAGATTTGAGAAACAGATGACGTACCAATTCAGTGTGGAGCATAAAGATTTGACATAGATGGCATTTTGTTGCTCCATCAACAAGTATCGCATAAGTGATAAATTGAAAAATTGTTTGCATATTATTTTGCTGTGTTCAATATGTCGAAATGTGTGCCAAATAAGAGTATTAATTTCGTTTTCATTCGAAGAGAACTGCTGCTGAATCATACCGAATGCTTCGAGAAGCTTATGATGAATATGCTCCATCGCAAGATACGTGTGAAAGATGGTTTCGGCGTTTCAAAAATGATTATTTTGATGTTGCAGACAGAGAACGGAAAACATCCAAAAAGGTAAGAAGATCCAGCATTGTTGGACGAAAACGGTTAATACCAAACGCTACCAACAACAATTGATCGGTTTGAACAGATCGGTGCTCAAAAAACGTTCAGTGCTCAAAAAACGATCAGAATATCAAATAAGCTGACGTGTTCTGATGTGGCCATCTACTTGACTTTACCATACAACCTGGGCCCTCACTTAAATTTAATATTTAAAAAAATTATTTATAATAATGTAGGGGAGGGCTGTTAGTTTTTGCATTTTTAGACTCTTGGGGTCCCACTGATTATGTATACAAAATTTGGTTGAGTTTGGTACAAGAGCCTAGATTTTAATTTTTTGACCATATAGCCCCCCCCCCCCTCATTTTGGGCGGTTAGTTTTTGCATTTTTAGACTTCTGGGGGTCCCACTGATTATGTATACAAAATTTGGTTGAGTTTGCTCAAATGGCCTAGATTTTTAATTTTTAACCCCCCTCCACTCCCCCTTAATTTTGGGTCGATATGCACCAAAATCTAATCAGCTCTTAATCTCAATGGACCAAAACTACGTGTGAAATTTAGTTTCGATATTCACACTAGTTTTTGAGCTAGCTCGTCCACAAAAATTTGGTAACGCACAGACTAACGGACAGAATAACAACCAGACACACAAACTAACAGACATTTTGACAAAACAATTATTATCTCGAAAAATATAATTTTTTCGATGTTCACTTATTAGGGCTTTTTTTGTAGAGCGAAATGCCATGGTTTCGCTCAATTTTTTGAATCAAAATAGTTTCAGCCGTTTTTGAGATATTTCGAAAAAAAGAAGGAAAAAACACTTTTTTTCATGCACGATTACAATACTTGACCATACACTGTATGGTAAAGTAAAAAGACAAAATAAGGTCATTTTTCTACATGACAATTCTCCATCATATACGGAAAAACCAGTTAGCGAGACCTTGGATGCACTCAGCTGAGAACTTCTACCCCATGCGGCTTACTCATCAAACTTTGCTCCTTCCGATTACCCCTTGTTTGCATCGATGGGTCACGCACTTGCTGAGCAGCCCTTTGGTTCATTCGAAGATGTGTAAAAATGACTCGATGAATAGTTCGCAGTAAAAGGGGAAGTTTTTTACTGGCGTGGTATTCACAAATTTCTCAAAAGATTGAAAAAATGTATAACAAGCGATGGACCATACTTTGAATCAAGCACTTTTTTATCATTCTTCCGAATTTAACAAGTTTTTTTAGAAAAAAAATTTCCCATTTCATACTTGTACATCTGGTAAATATTTAAAATGTTTCGGATCGCAAAATTATAGATTTTTTAGGTATAATAACTTATTACCATAATATAAGCCATAAAAGTATTTTCTGGTTTCGGAACTATAGAGAATAGTCTGTCGAAAATTAATGTTTTCCATACATGAATTCCGATCGCTTCTTTAACTAAAAAACATATCTGCAATAAAAGTAAAGTTATCGTTAAAATTTTATCAAAAATGCAAAATATTTCGGGGGTGTTTTGCCTGAACAGCCGAAATATTGGCAATTAATGTAAGTAAAACAAAAAATATGTGATGTAGCCATCTCATGACTTACCATACCCCCCCCCCCCTAATATATACAAAATGTGATCCAAATGAGACAAAGGGCTCACATTTTTAAAAACCCTTAGCCCTAATGTTTAGCGTGATTTCCACCAAAATCTAATCACCTCTTAAACTCAATATAAAGTATAAAAATTTCGTTTTGATACCTTCAATGGCTTTTGAGTTCGAGAGCGTACAGAAAATTTGTTAACTCACAGAGACTAACCACACTAACATACTAACAAATATTTCAACAAAATAATTAATATCTTAAAATATCAATTTATCGATATTCGCTACATAAAGTTTTATGGTTGATCGAAACCCCCCGTGTAGCTACTCGCCTATTTTTTTTAAATTTTTTTTTCATCAAAGCATTTGAAATATTTCAAAAATATGACAAAACAACCCTTTTCAAATACCATTAGAATACTTCACCATACCCCGTATATAGTAAAGTAGAAACATTTATGCGAATTCCTCCTTTCCTAAATATTTTAGAGCAAACGTAGGCAACTTTTTGATAAAGATGGTCACTCCCAATTTTTTTCTATTTATTATTTATTTATTCAAATATACAGGCAATGATATGTCCGAATCTGTATAGATTATTGTAAATTACATTATTCGACTGTCGGAAGAAAATTTGCTATCTGGCACAGTGATAATAAATATTTTTGGGCGAAGGAGTGATCACAAAAATTAAGTTAGTCTATTTTCCTGATTTGAATTTTTATTTTAGAATTCACAAGAAACCATCCCTTGAGTGAAATAAAGTAAAGAAAGTGAAATGTTGATTTAATGCTTAGTCTCCCTTATTAAGAGGGATCATAAAAATTAATTCATGCTTTATTTGTGCTTATCCAAATCGCCAAGTATGAATATGGCCTAAAATAAGTTAACTGATCATCCATTCATCCTCTATAAAAGAAGTATCTGCCCTGAATTTATTAAGAGAATTATTTCTATCAGATTCTAGGACAATATAAAAATCACTAATCATAAATAAGGTGTGTGTGAATAATAATTCTTTGATCACCCCTTCAAGCTTTAAAAGAGATGACTATCCTTAATTTGACATTTTACATAAGAGGATGATTTCCAGTACGTTCTCTTAAAAGAGGTATCTAGCCTTAATTCAACATTATAGTTATATTGTCTGCCAATGGCGTAGCCAGAAAATTTTCATGGGGGGAGGGGGGGGTCAATTCACAAAGCAAAATATTTATTGGGAATTTTTTTTTATTAAAACAAATACCTAGTCCAGTTCAATTGTGTTTTTACCCGGAAAGTTTTGGACTAGTTGTAATTTCTTTTACCCTATATGTTTTTGGCTGTGTTGAATACGAATCTGAGGTTTGCTAACAAAATTTCGTGACGCAACATTGTCAAAAATGAAAAAAAAAAAGGTGAAAAATCTTTTTTGGCGGTTTTTTGCTTATAACTCGAAAACTATCAATTTTCTTAGTAAAGAACCTTCCTCTTGAAAATGAAAATTCATAAATTTCATACAAATTTCATCATTTAGGTTTTTCTCCGACCACCAGTTCGGGCTTAGCTAGTTGAAAATTGGCGTATTTTTTCTGTTTCCGCAAATCCCAAAAATTTGGACTTTTTTCGATTTTTCCCATTTTGACAATGAAAGAGCACGTTTTCGACAAAGACCATGCACTCTATACATTTTTAAACTAGATTAAATTTGATACAATTCAAACAAAGTTTCATCTTAATTGGATAATGATAACCCGTGCTGCAATGAGGTTGACGTTTTTGAAAAACTCATCCGCCTTTATATTCTGCCTATACTTACTCTTTCCTCTGTTATGAAATGGTCTTTAACGTTTTCTTCTACATTCCCATTTACTTCCACAATCGCTTGTAGATTTAATTTTTGTAAACGTTGGTGTTGTTCATACCATCTATAAATATAATTGATTTTATTTCAAGAAAATAATATTATATCAAATAACTTACGTTAAAGTCCCGAGATCTCCAATTTCATAGTGATAAAGGGTTGAAACATAAGATTGAATTTCACTCGGGCTTAATATATTATTTGTCATTATTCTTACAATTATAAGATGCGTATATAAAACTCGCTTTCTCTATTTATTTACTAAATGTTTGTTGCCAAGGAAACACTTTATAAATAAAAGGTAGATATAATAATAATAATTATAATAACAGGGGTGCCCCCCCCTTGTTTCATGACTCAAATATAAATAAATAAATAAATCTTTATTACTCTACTTACTTAGGGCCAGTTGTATGTCGGTTTGTATTGTCTTGTTAACAAAGACTTTACAAACCGACATACAACTGGCCCTATAGAGCACAAGTCCTCGGTGATCAACCAAACATCAATACAAATTAACTACAAAAATTAATAAACATCAATTACAAGTAATCAACAATTAACAAACAAGAAAAAAAAAGAAATGTATGCTCATCATTAACAAATAACATGACCATAGATTTCCATCAAAAGACAAAACGTAATTTAAATAATTCCGTCCAAAAATCCCCCCCTCCAGTTTCATGAAGAATACACCTCTCTACCATTTTAGCCAGTTCAAAAGAATTAGAAGACCTATCTATTACTTTTTGTTGAAGTTATAAGACTTGACCGCTTTTATTTTTAGAATTTAGAATATAGGTAATGCTAAAATGCAACATTTTTCACCCCCCTGTAGGCACCTTTGATAATAGTATGTTGAAAGGAAAGTATTATCGAAATCAATTTGTATAATTGGAGCAAAAAGTGAAAACTTTTTCAAGACTAGAATTAATATTAAACATTATTAAGAACCAGTGGCGTAACTATAATAGGGTGGCAAGTCGGCAAAATGCCACGGGCTCCCAACCGGAAGGGGCCCCCGGCCCGACAGGGCCGTGTGAGCACAGGAGGATCCTAACATTTATTATTACAACATTTAGTAAAATATATTAGTTTTATCTTTAATTAATTTAAGTTACCTACGTGCATACTCAAGTTAAACAAAAAAATATATCAAAATTTCAATGCATTTGTTGGAAAAGATATCACCCAGCATCAGTAAGCGTAGCTTGTCCTAGATGGGCCCTGTATCAAAATTTGTCGGAGGGCCCTTCTACCCGACTTTGCTTACACACATCGGGGCCCCTGCGTAGCTCGGGGGGCCCGTATCATTGACACGGCAACAAATTTATAATTTTTTTGGGCATAGTATTAAAAGATGGAATATATTATCAAGTTTTATATCTAATAAAGAGGAGCCTGGAGAATCTTCAAATTCAGTAACATTAAATACATTAAATCCAACTAGATGGGCAGGACGTTTCGAAGCTATTTTTGCTTTAAAAGCTCCGTTTGTTGATGTTCAAAAAGCGCTCATAAAAACTATTCTATTAAATTCCAAAGCAGATGAGAGAAATGAAGCTATTTTACTGAAGAATAAGGTCGAAAACTACAACTTCATTATGTTACTGATGGTTTTCCATTGCAAAATTTTACAGACCATCGACGCGGCCTCTAAAGCACTTCAATCTAAATTCAAATGCCTGCCTGGAAGACCTTGAAAAGTATCTAAATTAATTTGGAGATTTAAAAACGCAAGCAAATAGTATATAGCAAAAAAATGGTCTATAAACCCTGAATTTCCTAAAACTCTTCAGAGGAAGGTGAAACGAATTTTGATGAAATTTGCGAGGATGAACGTCTCCAAGTCAGTATACGCTCTTTAAATTAAAAGTTACTAGAAAATCAACTAATTATAATAGCTTTTTATGTAGCTACTTTACGTAGTGACTTAATATAAAATAAAAAAAAACTTTCACGTTGGTTGAGCTTCTTTATATTGGTTGGGAGAGGGCCCCATCCGATTAATTTGCCATGGGCCTCAAACGGTGTAGTTACGCCACTGTTAAGAACAATAATTTATTCTAGAGCGACATATACATTGGATTCTTACGTAAGGATGAGGGGCGCCATGCACTCTCTAGCGCACGCCGGCTCTCCTTTATTTATAGAATATATAGTATTTGTTTTATGTAAATATGTAGAAAATGATAAAAATAATTTTAACCGGAAATCCTTTATTTATTTTCCATTGATAAATTTATTTATTTGCTTTTATTATTAAAATATTTATTTTATAATAAGTTAAACTACTACTAAAAATTTTCCCATTCATAAAAGGAACCATGTCCCCATATAATGCTTAAAGTTATACCTATATATATATATTCCTGGTCTTAGCCAGGAGGTGGGGAAGATTAGGGTGTTAACCCTCCTCCGAAATGTTGAGGTAAACATATCGAAATTTTACTGGATATAAATAAAACGTTAAAAAAGAATTTAATAAAAATAATACTGAAAAAAAAGTAAGTTTGTCAACAGGGAAGTCATGTCTCCTACAACGAGTATGAGTATCTATCTATAGGAGTATATTTTCTATAGAAGTGAGGGGGGGGGTAAACTCATCAATACTGAATTCCTGCAAAGCCAGCACAAGAATAATGACAACCATAAATTCTTAATAAAATAATTTATTAGAACGTCATTTTTATCCTCTTAAACATCAGTATGGTTAACAATTTTTACCATTTAAGTGCTCCCAGAAGCAATTCAATTTTGAGGCCTCTATTCTAAATATTTTTGGTACCATTACAGTGTGAATTCTTTTTTCTATATATCATTCACTCTGTATTTGGGGTTGTGCTTTTACTCATCTTAGCTGAGCAATCCTTTCATACATACTATATATTAACTAAATGTTTAAATTTTTTTAGACCTTTTGAGGTTTCTTCAGCTTAAGAGACGTGAGCCTTTGCAGAAATACGCCAATGCTCTTAAAGGAGGATCGTTGCTCCTTCTTCAGATACGCACAGTGGCGGATCATATGGTAAGCGGAATGAGCGGCTGCGGGGGGCACTGTGCTTGTAAGGGGCTCCAAAAAAAGAAAAAAAGTGTTTTTTTAAACATTGTTTTATAACACTTGAATTCAATTTTGTTAATAAGTACCAAAATTTAATTATATAATCGTTCATGGTTCAGAATTTTTTTTATTTTATTTTTTGTTTAATTGATTTTGAGGGCCCCGTTATTTTACCGCTTAGGCAGAGTGGGCCCACTTGACTTGCTCCGCCACTGCGGGATACGCAGAGTGTATCATTGAAATTTCAAGGGGGGGGGGGGGGTTGAAAATTGTTGCAAAATTAGCATTTTTTTTTCCCACCCTCTTGGCCTCGGGAACTAGTGCCCAGTTAGCCAAAATTAGCATTATATGCTAAAAATAAAAATGCTCTAGTTAATAACTTCAACAAAAGGTAATAAAAACCTCTTCTAATTCTTTTGAAGTGATCGAATAAAATATAATCTACAAGGAAAGGGGGGGGGGTTACTTTTCATGAAAATGGTAGGGTGAGTCATGAAGCTACCTATAGGGGCGATGTACCTGAATTAAAAATTAAAAATAATATATCGCTCGCTTTTAACTAAAGCAAAAAAAAATATTAAGCGCATATTTTAAAATAATATTGATCCAAAAATGTAAATATCTACATATATATATATATATATATATATATATAATATATTTATTTAATAGTAATTTATTTGATTTAAATTATATAATATTGCTGATTGAAGAGATAATAAACTCAAAAAGCAATAGTGCTATTTGTTTTGTCAAGTTGTCAATCCTTGTGGAAAGCGGTTAGAGAAAGAAATTCAAACGCGAGCCAACCGATCTATGGTTCAAATTGACATGGACAGTTAGCCAACAGACAAAGCCGCCGCCTCCTTTCGATTTAACCCTTTTTTTAATATTAATTAGACAATACATACAAATCAATTAAATAGATAATTCTGTGCAACATTAAATGTATTGTTTTTTAGTAATTTTTTAATTCATTATTTTTATATTTTTCATTGAATATTTAGAAAAAAAAAATATTATGGATCCATTTACCCAAGTGAGTTTATATAAAAAAATAGTTGTCATTTATTTATTTATATAATAAATTACATTGTATTAATAAATTGTTTTTTTTTCTATTTTAATTTAAATATAGCGTATGATTGAGAGAGCAAAAGAAAGGCGTGCAAAATTTGCTGGGAAATTGCAGAATGAAACTGTTGAAGAATCTCGGCCTAAAACTTCACCTCTACAAGAATCTAATCAAACGATTTTTGAAGTTACCACAAAAGGTAAATAATTATTTAATTTTCAATTCTTTTTATAAATATTTTTTAATCTAACTCACAAAAAAAATCAAAGAAAATAATGGATTTCGTGTCAATGGGTTACGCCTTAACGAGATAACTTTTTTTATTATTATTTATTAATTTGAACAATTTATACTGATGAATTTTCTCTAACTATCTTGAAATAAAACAAATTATAAAATATTAGCATTTTTATAGATAATCAGCCATTGCAAATAGAGTCAAGCAGACTTAGATTGTTTTTAAAGATGTAAGGTAGACTGCTCCCTATTTTGGATATTTTCGAATATTTACGCGGACATGGTTCGAAATAAATAAAAAAATATACAATTGGATGTTGATAGGGGCAGTCCAAGGTGGTTGTAAAAAAATAAGACTATATCAGTTTTACTATTTTACATTTATTCGATAACCGACGTTTCGGAGATTTACTCTCTCCTTCTTCAGGGTAACGAAAAGTCAATGAAATCAATTGCTTTTTCTATCGAGATGAAATTTTATAATGTTTTCTTGGCATTGTCAAAGGAGACAGGAAGTAATTATGAATTGATATACTTTCATTGACTTTTCGTTACCCTGAAGAAGGAGAGAGTAAATCTCCAAAACGTCGGTTATCGAATAAATGTAAAATAGTAAAACTGATATAGTCTTATTTTTTTACAACCACCTTGGACTGCCTTCATCAACATCCAATTGTATATTTATACCAGTCCATCTCCTAAAGAAAAACTCTATAAAAAAAAAATATCCCCCAAGTTTCAAGTCTCTATCTCAATTTTAACTTATTCCTATACAGCGATTAAGTTCCCCATCTAAATAACATGGGGTTTTTGGGATTGAACGATCAATTTTTTATTCCTGCCAAAGTAAAGGTGGCTACACACGTAACTGCAAACTTAACAAGTAGGCATGATCAATCTTTTTGCACAAATTAGGTAAATTTCTTCGCGGCACCACACAGTGGTACAAGTATATATGCTTGCACAAGCGCCACTTTGCTCTTGGACGATGATGTGCTGGCTGTGGCTGCTTTTTGTCTTTTCCACAAGAGAAAAACGTAAAAAAAGAAACGTGATATGTGGTGTAAAGAGTGGTTTATGAAAAAGAAAAACCTATTCCCATATTAGTTTACTAAGTGAATTGAAGATATATCCGCGTGATTGGCATAATTATCATGATACTCTGATGATTTACTTCGTCAAAGACATGGTTGATTTTTGTATTCAAGAATAAACTCTTCGAGTAATTCTCGGTTGACTTTCTTCAGATCGCTAGACATAATGATTTGTCTAGAGTTCATTCACGAGTATAGCGTTTACTTGTGTAAATCGGCATGTCCTAGGTACACACGGTCCGTTTCACTTGCGCAAGCGCGACTTGGTTATCACTATTAAAATTCAATCAAGCATCAAGCCACTTGTACAAGTTAATTATTTGCGCAAAATTATCCTACAGACAAAACAATTATTGGTACTTACGTATTAACGCCACCGCAGCTAGATTTGGCGGTTTTTAAATTGGCCAATCTACACCTAAAATTTTAGAGATAAATTATAAAATAGAATAAATCAGTTCTCCTCTGTCAAAAAACAGCTTGAATAGGTTCGGTTTATGATCTCGGTTCGATTAGATAAAAAATCCGTTCCCAAAAAAACATTGCGGTGGCGTTAATGTACCCGCATTTTTTATTTAGTCGAACCGAGATCATAAACCGAACCTATTCAACTTGTTTTTTGACAGAGGGAACTGATTTCTTCTATTTTATGATTTATCTCTAAAATTTTAGTTGTAGATTGGCCAATTTAAAAACCGCCAAATCTAGCTGCGTGGCGTTAATACGTAAGTACCCAATTAGTTATTATTGTCTAGTACAGAAGTACAAACCAAACTAATTTCTCCGCAAAAATTTAAATTACTTTTCTAGATATATCGATGATGTCTCACTCTCCCCACATTTCCCCTACTCTTTATTTTAAATAGGAAATGAGAATATTTTAAAATCATATTCTTTTGATTGTATAAATATGAGTATTAAATAAAATGCTATTAAAAAACCTATCAATGGAATGTTTTTTACTCAAATAAACGTTTCATAGTTTAACTAATTCTAAAATTTGTTTATCAAAGTCATAGCTTATTTTTTTCTATAGTTTTAAATATACCTTTGTTTTATTTATTCTCATTTTTATAATTTATTTTCTAGTTACTCTAAAGAAATCGCCAATGAAATCATCTCCAATGAAAGAGATGAATTCTCCAAAAGCAAAATTTAATAAACAACCAGAACAAACAGAAGAAGTAAGATCGCCAAAACAGAAATTTAATAAACAATCCGAGCATTCAGAAGTGAGATCGCCAAAACAAAAAATTGTTAAACAATCCGAGCATTCAGAAATGAGGTCGCCAAAACAAAAAATTGCTAAACAGAACTCTGATGCTGAAAACATAGATTCTGATGGGGATTACAAGACAAATTTACAAGAACAAGAACTTTCACAATCACCACCAATTCAGCAGAGTAGCTGCTTACGTGATACATCGAAATCAAGACTTAAACGACTTGGTGCTCTTTATTCAGGTATGCATTATATTTTATTTTCATTTTTTACAATTAAGGTAGTTCTTTCACAAACGGAAAAATTCAAGAAGTCTTCGAAACTTGGAATATAAGTAATTAAAAGCATAATAAACACACTGTTAAAATTTGAAGACGATTTACCACACCAAACATGAAATAATTGCAATTAAAAATGAAATTTTTTACATATGGTAGATTGGGAAAGGGTGGGAAAATGATCATTATTTTATTTTTTTTCATTGAAGTACTTTCACCATCTTGATGAAAAACTAATATTTGTTAGAATAATATATTCGGAGTAACTTAAAACAAATTGAAATGATTTACCTCGTAGTTTTGATAAAAAAAAAACATATTTGGGCGATTATTTTTAGTGGAGGGGATATAATATTAATGGCTTGGAAACGATCCATTCATAAAGAGAATATAGTAGTGTAAAAAGTACAGTCACGTTAAAAAACATAACCTAAAATTTTAGCACCGTTCATATTTATAGCGTGGTTACGAGGCTAAAACTTTTTGTGTGGATTGTCGCGAAAGAACCTCCTTAAAAAATCAATTATATATATGTTCGGTGAGGCTTCCGCTGATAGGTTCTATGTCATTAGAGGTTTTTCGGGTATATATATATAATACATATTTTATATTATTTACAACTTATTGTAGACATTTCTATAGATACCGCACATATTTAATTATTTTAAATTCAGAAGATGGAAGAAAATTAATACAACTATACTAGTATTTTTTTATTCTTTTTTTTTTTTTTTTTTTTTAATGATATTGATGTGAGAAGGAGATACACCAGAAGGTGGATCCCCTAAGGCCTGTATGGGCTGGCCCCTCCATCGTGAAAAGAACAGAGTAGAAGGAAAAAGAAGCCGGGATCACGAGCCAATCTCAGAAACTTAGATACAATTCAATATCCAATTTACTAAGGTTTTAGGGGCTTCGAGCAGTGGTAAATTCTCCGCGCGATGAATTCGGTTAAATTTATCTCCCACTTAATTTTTATTACCAGACCCTATACTTACAGAAAAAATGTCTGGGTATAGCCGGGAATCGAATCCCGAGACCTCCGGGTTGCCAGTCAGTTATTCTGACCATTGCACCACGGAGGCGGACATATATTATAATTCTAAGGGGTCAGATAGGCTAGAGCGGTAGCGTGACAGCGAGCTAACCAGGGACCCGGGTTCGAATCCGACTCGAGGCATCCAGCTAAAATCTGACCCCCGCGGGTAGAGACCACATTTTAAAAATATATAACTAGTATCGTAATTAGGCTTATGGCTAGAAAGGCCCAAAAGCCAAAAAAAAAAAAATTTATAATTCTATATTTGGACGTTTTGGACAGCACAATATCAATTTATAGAAAGTATTGGTGATACAATATTAATAAAACAACATCTAATTGAATCCCCAACAACAGATAATTCTAAAAATAGAGCTGAGAATGGACATTAGAACATATCCAAAAAGTTCAAATAATCAATTATAAAATAAAAAATATCATTCTTTTAATTTTCTTCCATCTTCTCGATTTAAAATATATTTTATATTTAACTGGAACCTTATAAAAATGCTCCCAAGTTTTAGTTACTTCCTTCTTGTTCTATGTTCTTATGATTGTACTCTTATCTAAGAAAGAGGATGCTTATCCGCACTTCGAATGTTAATTTTATCTCTTAAACTTCCTGACAAAGTAAGAGAAAACACATCACTTTGACACAGTAACATATTGAATTATTTTGATTAGTTATGTTCATCGATTAAATTATTAAAGTTGTTATAGGGAAATAAGGACTATATCTTTTATGCAGATAATTTATATTTTATTGTCAACTTTGTTGACTTCTTCAGGGCTCTAAAAAATGAAAGGCCTCAATTAATACATATTATAAGAATTTCAAATCAAAAACAAAATTTATCTCAAAAACCACTTCAATACATAAGTACATACAAAAAACAAATTAACACACATACAAAACTCATTTTACAGTTTTGTATGTGTGTTAATTTGTTTTTTGTATGTACTTATGTATTGAAGTGGTTTTTGAGATAAATTTTGTTTTTCATTTGAAATTGTTATAATATGTATTAATTGAGATTTTTAAAGCCCTGAACAAGTCAACAAAGTTGACCAAACGCTGGCAATAAAATATAAATTATCTGCATAAAAGATATAGTCCTTATTTCCCTATAACAACTTTAATAATATTGAATTATTTCATACATACCATTTCAAATTTTTATTTGTAAACTTTAAACGTTTATTGAAACTTGTGGAAACAACGTGAAATTTGAAATTTTGTGTATATATAAGATTTTTGTCCATAAAATGACACCTTAATAGTTTATATCCAAACTTTAAATCATTTAATTGATCATCTTCAGGGCAACACTGTAGCTCTCTCTGATATCCTAGATAGGGATGGCAAATTATTTTAATATATCAATATAGCTTATAGCGCTATATCGATACATAAATATAACCCAGCAAATATATCTGTATATAATATATTGATATATTGATATATTGATATTGATATATTTTGATTAATTATTTTTTAGATATTAACAAATCAAAAACTAACCAGTAATTGTAACTTATTGAGAAATAAAAACATCCTATGACAGTAAAAATAATTTAATCTTAAAAATACAATTTTTTTTTTACATTCAAAGCTAGTTTCACCTAAGGTTATATATCAAAAACAGTAGTCAACAGTCATAGTCATGTGGAGTACACTTTTTTAAATTTAAAAATTAACTAAAAAAAAAAACATGAAAAAACTACTTTCCACAAAATGATTCCAAAAACAAAAGCTTAGGCAGTCTTTTGTCGATATTTTTCTAGTATTATGGTATTTTTTCGCCTCTCTATTACAATACATGACATACATTTTTATTTTTTTGAGTTTAGAGTACCTAGTCAAAGCATTTTTTAATAGTTGTGATGTGAAATAAAAATTTCGTGAAAAAAATTCCGATATATTTTTTTATGTATATCTCAAGGAGTATATCGATATATTTTGGAAATATATTGATATAAAAAAATAATCGATATATCGTTGCCATCCCTAATCCTAGAAGAAAGTCATAATTTGAAAAATGAAATCCAGCAATAATTGTTGAAACTTGTGGATTGAATTAAAATTTGAATAATTGTTATTATTTATTGGCCTAATAATAAATTTATCTTCAACAAATTAACATTTAAATTATTTTTATTTTTTATTCCACATCTCTCTTTCACAGAGTTTCAATATAACTTTTATATATAAGAAACTTAATTCACTCATCTCGAAACGGATTAAAGACCTTCTATTGGCTAGCTTTTAAATAAATTTCCATTACAAATTCCTATTATTTCAACTACTATTTTACCTTGTCTTCCTTGAATTAAATCAAATTGTAGAGAATGAAAACGTTTCATCTTTTAAATTCTGCAAGTCAATTTTTTTTTAATATTAATGACGAGTCAAATCATTGAAATAGCAGAAATCTTACACCTAATACTGTTTGTTTCCTTTAAAAATCATTTTTTAAATTTTATTTTATCTTAAAAGATGCTTTGTATTCTTTTAGCAATAAATAGTTAAACAACATCTCAGCCTTATTCTAAAAAAGGCACTAATACTACAAGTACTAGAAAATCATAGATCAAAGATGGTGTCATCTATTAAATCCGATGGAGTGGAATATTTTTAATTATATGTCAGAGGGGTTGTTTTTCACCCCCTCGGGAATCGAACCCGAGTGCCAGTAACAGCAATACGGGCCACCTGGCTCACACCTGCGGGATACGAACCTCTCTGACATATGCAAACGCGTAAAATATTTTACTCAAAGATTGTTATCTTAATTTGTAAAATTTCGCGATATAGTGATTCTAAATTTAAACATATAGCCATGCCATATAATTTAAATAAAGGTGCGTTGAGTGTTTCGAATTTTGAAGAAATTCAAAATTCGAAGGGCAATGGAATGACTTTTCCTAATTTAATATGAAAGATATTAATTTGCCGATGGTAATAGATTCAAATTTACTAGAAAATCATAGATCAAAGATGGTGTCATCTATTAAATCCGATGGAGTGGAATATTTTTAATTATATGTCAGAGGGGTTGTTTTTCACCCCCTCGGGAATCGAACCCGAGTGCCAGTAACAGCAATCCGGGCCACCTGGCTCACCTGCGGGATACGAACCTCTCTGACATATGCAAACGCGTAAAATATTTTACTCAAAGATTGTTATCTTAATTTGTAAAATTTCGCGATATAGTGATTCTAAATTTAAACATATAGCCATGCCATATAATTTAAATAAAGGTGGTTGAGTGTTTCGAATTTTGAAGAAATTCAAAATTCGAAGGGCAATGGAATGACTTTTCCTAATTTAATATGAAAGATATTAATTTGCCGATGGTAATAGATTCAAATTTACTAGAAAATCATAGATCAAAGATGGTGTCATCTATTAAATCCGATGGAGTGGAATATTTTTAATTATATGTCAGAGGGGTTGTTTTTCACCCCTCGGGAATCGAACCCGAGTGCCAGTAACAGCAATCCGGGCCACCTGGCTCACCTGCGGGATACGAACCTCTCTGACATATGCAAACGCGTAAAATATTTTACTCAAAGATTGTTATCTTAATTTGTAAAATTTCGCGATATAGTGATTCTAAATTTAAACATATAGCCATGCCATATAATTTAAATAAAGGTCGTTGAGTGTTTCGAATTTTGAAGAAATTCAAAATTCGAAGGGCAATGGAATGACTTTTCCTAATTTAATATGAAAGATATTAATTTGCCGATGGTAATAGATTCAAATTTACTAGAAAATCATAGATCAAAGATGGTGTCATCTATTAAATCCGATGGAGTGGAATATTTTTAATTATATGTCAGAGGGGTTGTTTATCACTCCGCGAGTCGAACCCGAGTGCCAGGTAGCCCGGATTGCTGTTACTGGCACTCGGGTTCGATTCCCGAGGGGTGAAAAACAACCCCTCTGACATATAATTAAAAATATTCCACTCCATCGGATTTAATAGATGACACCATCTTTGATCTATGATTTTCTAGTAAATTTGAATCTATTACCATCGGCAAATTAATATCTTTCATATTAAATTAGGAAAAGTCATTCCATTGCCCTTCGAATTTTGAATTTCTTCAAAATTCGAAACACTCAACGACCTTTATTTAAATTATATGGCATGGCTATATGTTTAAATTTAGAATCACTATATCGCGAAATTTTACAAATTAAGATAACAATCTTAGAGTAAAATATTTTACGCGTTTGCATATGTCAGAGAGGTTCGTATCCCGCAGGTGAGCCAGGTGGCCCGGATTGCTGTTACTGGCACTCGGGTTCGATTCCCGAGGGGGTGAAAAACAACCCCTCTGACATATAATTAAAAATATTCCACTCCATCGGATTTAATAGATGACACCATCTTTGATCTATGATTTTCTAGTAAATTTGAATCTATTACCATCGGCAAATTAATATCTTTCATATTAAATTAGGAAAATACTACAGAAGTGATAAACTTGTAAAGGAAACCATTTTTATCTTATTTATTTACACGTGAATCCATAATAATATAATGAACAAATACTACAGATCATTTACTAAGTAAATAAATATATGAAGATATATAATTTTTACTTTATAAGTGAATTCACAAAATATATATTGACAAATACTTCAAGCTATTTATTTGTAAAGTAAACAAATTTATCTCCATTTATTTGTATACTTTGCAAATGAATCACTTGTAGTATTTGCCCATATATGTTTTGTGAATTGACTTCTAAAGTAAATAAATAAATAAAGATTAATAGATTGCACATTTTTAGTGAATAAGTATGTACGATGTTTCGACACCCGGTTCTGGAGTCCTGAAGGGAGCTTGATTCTTGAACTAGGTGTCAAAAATGTGCTATTTAGGTGATTTCAGCTGATACTTTTGTTTTGATAAACAACTCAGCCACCAAAGCAGCAAGTGTTTACTTTTCAAGAGTATCCAGTCTCGTAACTAGCCTTTGAGTGGGTCATCTGATAGCTCTTAATCCTGGACTTCTTTTATTTATTTATTTTTTTGTTTTAAAATAAATATTAATAAAACAAGATATACCTATTTTTTTTAAGTACTTAGTTTATTTATCATACTATTCAACAAAAATTGCTATTTTTACTATACGTCTTTTTAAGCCCCCTACAGCCTGTGCGGGTGCACCTGTTGCATCTGCCTAGCTACGGCACTGAGTGTATCGCTTGTAATATTCCTTACTTTTTATAGAATAAAACTCTGTTGTATTTATTTTCTGTAATTTTTTTTCTTCGTTTCGGCTCTGCTGTGTGGGCCGCGTTAATTCAACTGTATCATTGAGCTTTAATTCTTGCTCAGGATTCTCGCTTTCGCTTCGTACGAATTCAAACGAAATATTTCACACGAGCTCGTAATAATAAATTTTCGTACGAATTCTTATCCAGTGTAACCGCTGCCTTATGGGAGCCTCTTTTCTTTCCTCCGTCCACTTCTTGTCGGTTTTTAACTTGGGCTTTTTTTGCAATCGCTGGTATGAGCCGTTTATTTTGAAAGTGGCATAAGTCCATTTTTTTGTTTTTTCGAGATATTTATATTTTTATAAATACATATTAATCACGAGTTTCCTACATTTGATTCACTCGCCAATCGAATGCAGGTAATTTTTGTCAGATATTAAGTAATAATAATATCTGAATTTATATATTTCTGTGTAAGAAATAATGAGCTTTTAAATATTTTCTAATTAAAATAAATTAGAAAAATATATATAAATACATATATTTATAAAATTATATATTTTGATATATTTATTTTACAAATTGATGAGAGTATTAATCTTCCTTGACTGTGATATTATAAACATGAAAAGAAGACATCTATGCCTAAGTAAAACTGGCATTAATACATTTTTTTCAAAATTGCACTTACGCCACTTTAAAAATAAACGGCTTGTATGTCCAAGGTTTCCTTTGTAGAAAACCACGTTCCTTCATGTATAATCTCTATTTCTCGGAGGTCCTTTTCAACTTCAATGAACCAGGGTCCCTTCGTTTTTTTTTTATTTACAAAATAGGAAAAGATCCGGTTGGTCAGTCTCTGAGAATTCATACTAATTCTCCTTTTCCGAATGCTCTCCGTTATCTTTTCTAAATGCAAGTACAGTTCGTTGTTATGGCCTTTCTTGTACTCGCCATTTTCTCTGATTGGTTCTAGGATCTTTCTCAGGATTTTTCATTCTTTGGCTTCTATCTTTTCAATCTGACCCTTCCTATTCAATGCAAGACATTCTACCCCTTAATGGGCTTCTGAACGAATGAATGTACAATAATATCTAAGCTTCGCGTTGATGGACACTGATTTTTTGTAGTAAACATCTCTAGTTAGTTGGTTTGCTACTTCCCTGTAATTATTAATTCTGTTTGATTTTTTTCTTATTTACTTTAGCTTTAAAATAATTAAAGAAACAGGAATTTATATAATCTTGTTTTACATGTTAACATTCTATATCAGGGGTGACCAACCCGAGGCCCGCCTTAACATTTTTCCGGCCCGCGAGATTCATCACACTTTTACAAAATATATTTATTTTATAATGGCCAAAGTAGTGAAAATCAATCTATTAAAAAAATACATTATTTGTGCATCCATATATTCTAAATTTAACTGTCGAAATTATGAGAAAAAATTAACTTTGATTTTAAAATAATATTCTTGCGAATATATGAAAGATATTCAATTTACACCTGCGAATCGATTTTTTTTTCGAAAGTGAAATTGACCAAGCACAAAACACACTCAAACATAACGGACGCTAACCTGCAACACCAATTAAGATATGTAAATACCCAAATTGAGATCGATTTGCAAAAGCTAAGTGAAAGAGTGGAGAAACAAATATCGCACTAGTAAAATAAATATTTTTTAATGATTTCATTTTTAGTATTATATATATTTTTTACAATGTGCATTTAGTATCATTGTTATTATATTATCTATGTTTACATGTAAGAATAATAGTAAACAACATAATAATAACTCATTATGTTTAAATTTTCACTCCAAAAATATCTATAGTGGCTCTAAATCTAATATGAGAATATATAATTGTATATGCGGCCCGCGGAATTATGGTACATTTCCAAAGTGGCCCGCAAGATCATTTGGGTTGGCCACCCTTTTTCTATATATTGGTTGGTACTCAGCGCTTCAGGGATATAGGTATATACAATTAAAATAAACCTTTGATGTTTTTTTCTAATCTTACTAAATCTTATTTTGTTTGTTATTAATTATTATAGATTCGCAACTTTCTTCACCTATTCATCGCACTGAAGCTCGATTTTGTGCCGACTCCTCTTCGGACTCCGATTCTGAGAAAACCCAGAAAGGGTCCGGGTCTTCACGAGGACCCCGAGCGTCGACAGCCTGTCGCTCTAGACGCCTCGCCCTATTAGCTAATCAGATTAACGAATGGGAAGATGAGCCCAGGGTGAAGGCAGCTCGCACTTCGGACCCCATAGACGAGGGGAAAAAACGACAAGCACCGCAACCGCCCTCGAAAATATCATCGCCGATAAAAAGACAAGCACCTCAGCCACCTCCGATGCCCTCCACCTCAGCTCAAGTTGCATCATCGCGAAAACAATCACCGATTAAATCGCAAAATGAAATGAAAAAAGAATCGCCGATTAAAGAGATGCCCAAAGGAATTGTTCCGGCTGCTCAAGGGGTGGCCAACAAGAAAAACCTCTGGGACAAACGAATTCTTGAAACATTGGTAATTAATTCATTTTATTAGATATTCCGGGTGTGTCTCAAATGCGCGGAGAAAATTCAGGAAGTGGTTATATTAAGCCCGGTTCACACCACGCGTTTTTCGCTGATGGTAGACTTGATGGCTTTCCTTGAGGGCTTGGCTGCCGCTAGATGTCGTGATGGATTTTTAGTTGTTGGCTTCACACTCTGCTATTTGCAGTAAGGCTGGATTTATTCTAAAAGCAGGATCAGATGCGTGCGCACACAATCGCTCAGCAGTTGTCAAAAAAAATGGCTGGCAATAATATAATTGGAGAGGTTATTAATCGTAGACGAACTGCAATTATTGCTTTTTTATTAATTTGTGAAAAACGGCGAAAACAAAAACGTTTGAACAATCCGCCCAAACTGTGGTTCGTCCATGGTTATTGCGGCTTCCCGATTGGTTTACCATGCGCATGTCACCCACGTGATAAAATACTGCTTTCCGATTGGTTCTCTCACTAATTTTCCAAGCAATCTATCAGGAGAAAATAGAACATGTTCTAATCACAAAATCCAACAAGCTAGCCAGCTTCCCAGCCCTCAGTGACGTCATTTTAAGCCTCTGGATCCAGCCTAGCCAGCCATCTAGATTTCTATCAACAAAAAACGCCTGGTGTGAACCGGGCTTTAGTCAAAATAAAGAAAAAAAGTTCATATAAGCATATGTCCAGAAACCCTTCTTATACTAGCTATCCACCATTTTTTTTCTTGCTAAATAATTTATCTCTGGAACGGTTTGACCGAGGGGTGAACCGCGACCTAATATCATGTACACTTACTTCCACTTTCATTTCTAAGTAGAAGTGAATAGATCAAGGGGCATTATCTAATGAATTCCACATAATCCCAAAGACTTGTTCACCTAATTCCAATCGCGGTTCACCCCTTGGATTTGACCTATTGAGTTGAAACTCATCAATGTAAAGACCTAGTTTTTGAAAAAAATATAAATTTGATCCAATTATCCCGTTTCAAAGTAAAGACTAATTTTTGGTAGTCCTTTTAATTTTCTGTCGAAAGGTATGACTGACAAACCTATCAGCCAAAGGTAAAAGTAAAACAGCGTGCATTTTTGCGAGCATACGGTTGGCGTCATATGACTATTAATTTAAATAAATTGAATATATAACGTTTTGAGAAAATTTTCATTTATCAATTATGAAATCTAAAAAGAAAATTAAATATAGAAATTCTAGAAAAACTTGTTAAATCTTTAAACTCAAGAATCAGCTATTTTACTATTATCCTTTGTTAGATAGTTTTGATAGTCATGCCTTTCGATAGGAAATTAAAAGGCCTGCCAACAATTATTCTTGATGTTTTTTTGTAAAAATGTAGCGTTTTTGATCTATTTTTAAATGGCTGATATTTTGAAACGACTAATTGGATCAAATGGATATTTTTTTCCCAAACCAGGTCTTTATATTGATGAGTTACGTGAAAAATTTCTAGTGATTTTGTCAAGCCTTTCCAGAGATGAAAATTATTTAGTAAAAAAAAACAAAAAAACAAAAAAAAATTGTTAGAATACTGGTAAAAAAAACAAGATAACATTTTTTCTTGAATTTCTATATTTAATTTTCTTTTTATATATCATAATTGATGAATGAAAATTTTCTCAAAACGTTATATATATCCAATTTAAGCCTTCTAATGATTGTTTTTTATAAAGAATTATATTTATTTTCTAATATATATATATATAAATATTTATTAATATAAAACATATTTATCAATATAAAACAGAGAAGACACTGATATATTCCTTTTGTCGTGTGAAAATGTAATGTTATACTTTTTAAATAATATATCAAGTAAAATTTTGGCGTAAAAATAACGCTTCCCTATTTAAATCTTAATTTTTAATGGAAATTGTTTTCTTGCGCGATTTACATTATATATCGTCGCTTTAGATATTGTGTAACCCAGCGTTATAGTCATGGTGCAAGAATTTGGTAACATTATAACACAAAGTGTATATAATATACATCCTCCGGTTAACCCAATAAGAAGGTAAACCTGCTAAATCCATTTTTTATCACATATGTGTTGTTGTTGTCCGCCTCCGTGGTGTAATGGTCAGAGTAATTGACTGGCAACCCGGAGGTCTCGGGTTCGATTCCCGGCTATACCCAGACATTTTTTCTGTAAGTATAGGGTCTGGTAATAAAAATTAAGTGGGAGATAAATTTAACCGAATTTATCGCGCGGAGAATTTACCTTAGTAAATTGGATATTGAATTGTATCTAAGTTTCTGAGATTGGCTCGTGATCCCGGCTTCTTTTCCTTCTACTCTGTTCTTTTCACGATGGAGGGGCCAGCCCATACAGGCCTTTATGGGATCCACCTTCTGGTGTATCTCCTTCTCACATCAATATCATTAAAAAAAAAAAAAAACATATGGCATATTAATACCGTTCGAAAGAAAAAGAGATGCAGCATCGACCAAGTAAAACTGTTATTTAAAATTACGATCGTAAGTTGTAGAAAAAAAATGTGAAAAATAATTTTTCCATAACAATATTAAAATTTGTTTGTTTTTTCTCTGCCCTGTAAAATTTCCTTGTTATGAGTTAGCAGGTTTACACTCTTAAGGCGACGATATATGTTCCTGACAAATTTATTATTTATTTAAGATAGTTTCAATATGGTTACTTGGCCCTTTAATATACAATTAGCCCATTACAGTACAAATATATATGAAAAACAAGTTTTTAACTAATTACAGTCCATTATATAACACAAACAAAAAAACAAAAACAGTGGGAAAAGAATCAAAAGAACCACTATTGGCATATTTTCAACGGCATGCATCCAAGACAGCCGAAAAAACATCTCAAGCTAGTTTGTTACCAGTAACTCAATAACTCGTCTGATCCGAAATGGCAACGAGTTAGTTCCAGACTATAGTCGCCTGGACCTCGAATATAGGATTATAAACATATATTAGATTCGTCAAATTCTTTCAATCTGATGTTATTAAAAAATTATTTATTATTTTATTTATTATTTTATTTGACTTTCAGAATAATCTTATTTTTATAAATATTTTTACTTTATTCTTATATTCGATTATCCCCAAGATTTTGATCTTATATTAGGGATGATTATTATTTAGGCTAGGCACACACAGTCGATTTTCAGTCGAGCGATAGTTTAGTTGATGGACATAAATATATTAAGTTTAATGTAGGTGCATACACAACACAACTGCAGATCAACTCGATTATTTAATCAAAATCGATCGAGAAGCACTTATGATAAAAAAATCGAGCTTAGTTATTAAAAATTAGAGTTGGTTATAAATTGATAATTCATCCCGATTTCAAACCAACCCAACTAAATTGTTGGGTCGACTGAAAATCGACTGTGTGTGCCTAGCCTTAGCTGAACTAAATAAACAAAAAGGAACTAAATTATTAACAATAAAATAAAATAATAATTAAACTAGAATTTTGTTATTACCTAGAGTGAAATTTAGTGGTATATATGTCAGATGGGTTTATCTCTAAAGATCGCTATTGGCCCGGATAGTTTTTGGCACTTTGATTCTATTCCCTAGGACATGGGTCGGCAACCCGTGGCTCGCGAGCCACTTGCGGCTATTTCAATGTGAAGATGCGGCTTTATTTTAAATCCAAAATCAAATTTATATGTATCTAATCCTAACCAAATACCATAATATTGAATTAAATATGTTAGTGGCTCTTTAAAACCTGGGAAATTTTGTAAATTGTAACTTTTGACTTTTCCGTCTCAAAAGGTTGCCGACCCCTGCCCTAGGATACAAGAGCCCCTTTTTTGACATGAACAATCTAACATCTCAGATTAAGTAGAGAATAGGCATTGATTATTTTTTATAAAATAATAAATAAATTAAAACAGGAATAGCAGGGAATTGGACAATAAATAAAAAACAGAGTTTTTATTAAATGGACCAGACATTTCGTCGATTTATTTCGACTTCCTCAGTGGCCCAATTTCACTTGTCTTGTGACAGAGTGATAAAATGGGCCACTGATTAAGTCGAAATAAATCGACGAAACGTCTGGACCATTTAACAAAAACTCCGTTTTTTATTTATTGTCCAATTCCCTGCTATTCCTGTTTTAATTAATACTTATTATGGATGCGATTGATATACATTAATAAATAAATTTTTATATTTAAACACTTGAGATTTATATTTTTTATTTTTTTTATTTTAGGAATCGCAAGGATTTCAACGTACAGTATCCAATTCCAAATTGTTTTTCGATTACAATAAAAAAGAACAGCCTAAGCAAAATATATCAGATCCTCCGAAGATTTTAGAAATCCGAGCAAAAATGAAACCTGAACCAAGTAGCCCGGAACGAAAAGTGCAAATGAAATCTCAACCACCAATGCAATCTAGTTCTGTGATGCAAAGAGCGGCTCTCTTTGAATCAGCCAGCCCAACTAAGAAGAACACGCGCGACCCATCGGAATTGCCCCTACACGAACGATTAGCGCTTTTCGAAAAAGGGGGCAAAGGCAAAAACACACCCGCCCCGCTTATTCCGAAAGCACCTTTTGCTATGAACATTCCCATATCGAAACAGCCAGCAACCACGCCAACCCATCCAAGTGAGAAATTATAAATATATATTAGATTATCTTTCAAGAATTGTTTTCTAATTGATTTTTATATTTTAATCTCTTTGTTTTAGATAATGACAGAGAAATGAAGAAACCTCCATCTCCTGCGAAACCAAAACCATCGGCTCCTCCACTCAGCAGTGAGGATGAAACATTGGCACCCGGTAATTATACTTCACTTCAAATATAATACAACTTCAAAAAATTGTTCCTCGATCTTCATATTAAAGTGTTTAAAAATAAAAAAATAAATAAAACATTTAAGGGAAAGAAAAATTAACTTCAAATATAATAATATATAATACAACTTCAAAAGATTGTTCCTCGATCTGACGGTAATTACACTAGGAACACAATTAAATTATAGCACATAATTTTAAGAAAGAAATTCATGTTTAATCAAAATTAACTTCTAAATACATAAACAAAAAACAATCTTAATTAGATGAAAAAGTAAAGAATAGGCATTAATTATATATAATTCATAAAATTTCGAGTATGGGTCCAATTTTTAAGGCCATTTTCCTTTTGGAAGTAAGTTTTTTCCCACCATAAACTAAATTTATTGAAATTATACTTTTAATAGAAAATAGTTTATCTTGGATAACAAGAAAAAATAATTATGTAGATAAAATACGAAGTCTGAGAACTCGTCATATATCAATCGAAATCCCTAACATAGAACATTATCAATCTATGTATAGCGATAAAACAAACAATTTGAGCTATAAAGTCGAAACTTGGCACAAAGTGCAAATTTTCAATACATTCGGATCCGCCAAATTTCAGCTCATTAGAGCTCTCATTAAAAATAAAATTTGATTTGAATTATTACTCTCCGACTATTCATGAAAAAATTTATTTTAATAAGAAATTTAAATGACTTGGCGCGTACTGGATATGTTAATTTTTTAAAGGAGGATGAATGAAATTCAGTTGCTTATTTCCAGTATTTTTTTTTTATTAAGTCAAGTGGTTTATTCAAATATTTCGAGAGCACTACGGCATCTCTTCTTCAGTGGAAACTGCAGGACCAGAATAACAACGAGTTAGGAGATTCATAGGGCATTGTCTGTTAATTACCAGTGGCAGATCAAGTCAAGTGGGGGCCCTAAGCGGTAAAATAACGGGTCCCTCAAATTCAATTAAACAAAAAAAAATCTGAACCATGAACTATTATATCCAAATTTTGGTACTTATTAACAAAACATTTATTTTTTTATAAATAATTTTTCATAAAATATATTATAAATTAGTTCAGTTGGATTGTTAAAACAAACAATTCTTATTTAGAACTGAATTAAAAAAATCGAGGTGTTGTTACATTTCTAAAATTGAATACAAGTGTTATAAAACAATGTTTAAGAAAACACTTTAACATAATCGGCCTTTTTTGGGGCCCCTTACAAGCACCCCCCCCCCCCCCGCAGCCGCTCATTCGGCATACCCTATGATCCGCCACTGCTAATTACAGATGTTAAAATTGTAAGATACCCACTTTCTCACCATCTCACCAATAAACCGACCCCATCAGCTTACACAACGAAAAAAGCTTGACCATACAAATAATGTTTTCCTAGCCAAAAAATCCCTTTTTAAAAAGGATTGATCTCTCGACTAGATCGACACTTTTGGATTATTGCGGAAGAGCGATTGTTGGTAATGTCTGGATAGCAAGCTTTAATGTTTTAGACTTTTGGGGATGCTAGGTTCTGGAACTGGGGAGACGATTAGTTTCGAAATGATAAACAGTATATTTTGTTTGATGAATCAATCCTTAAATGTTTATTTTATTTAGGTGAAGTTTAAGTCAATATACAATAGTTTTACACTCGTGGAAAAAAGATAAATGGAAAACACACTGTGTGAGTTGAAGACAAATAAAGTAATTGGTATAACCGGCTTGAGTCCGAAAGATAGATTTATATTTTCCGGGAGTAATACAGACAAAATCTATAGTTGATGTAGTTTCGTACGGGTCAAACCGTTTGTACCAGATAGCACGTAAATAGTGACCTGGATCGATTTTGGAATTTGGTGGGCAACTGGTAAGCGCTGGTCCGAACTGGTTGGAGGAGAGGCTTGTGCCTGGGGCCGAAAGATGTATTAACTGAAGAGGGATTCGCTCTGCTGCCTTATATACTAAAAGTTAAATGACAGGTTAGCATACAAGTGGTACACACAGGGGGAATGATAAGGGCGCGTGGGAAAGTTAACTTACATACTATACAATTTCACAGAACAAGATGATAAACCATATTTATTAACATTCAATTTTTTAACGAAGTCTTTCAAGCTCCTGAAAAAAAAGAAATATTTTATCAAAGGTTATTAATTCCATCCTCCGTACAAATGTCTTATCAGATTTTCTAAATTTCGATATTTTTTCTCCTCTTCCCTTAATAATCCGCCACTCAACTGTACATTAAAATTTATATTTTTTCTACGTTTATCTTACAGCAAAGAACAAGAATAGACAATTTCCTATCAATCCGACTCCACCTCAAATGCCAGGTAAAGAATAATTCTGACAATTCTTCACTTTGTATACCGGGTGAGTTTTTTTATCTTGAGACAGTCTTATAACTCAAAAACAGTGCATGTATATGGAAAAAAGTTTCAAATAAAAGTTTTTATTTCAAGGGGGAAACTAAACTACACTGCAATGGTCCTGGAGTTGAACGATAATTTATTTTAATAATTCATTAACTTCTTATTTTTATTCATAATTAAAGATCTAATTAAGGCAATCGATTAGTCATCGAACAAGGGAAACTTATGAGTTCTGGGAAAACATAGCAAATGACCAGTGATTAACAACAGAGAAGAGCATTGACATGAGTGCGGCGAGAGAGTGAGCATATATACTGCTATCGAGTGGCTCTGAATACACCTACACATATACTTATATTCAAGAGTATTGACTTCAGAGAGGCGAGCAAGTGAGCATATACTGCCAGCAAAGTGGCACAGAATACATATACAAATACCTATATCTGTATTCAAGTTCCGCAGTTTTGACAGGAGAGAGGCTAGCGAGTGAGCATACACTGCCAGAGGAATCGAAGAGAAGATATACAAATACCGATACTTTTACCTTCAAGTGCCGCCGTGATTGACTTCAAGAGTGAGTAGAAGCGAGAACACAGACTTCTTCTTATATATATATACTTCTGCCCTATAATTGAATATACACGCAAGGCCAGGAGTGAATAGGAGAGCTCTACTGTCTAATATATATACACATATATGCATATCTACACATACGGCGGAGTGACACACACACCTACGCGCTGATTCCTCGAGTACAAGGAGTATACAACGAGCACACACACACCGGAGGCTCCTCTCCAGGACTTCGCTTGCAATACAGATACAGAGTGCATTGTACAATCAATCAATAAAACCATCTCATTGTCTCATAACCGCTGGTCTGTATAACATTATTTATAGTATTAGTACCAGGAAGCCCATTTCCATACATCCTTCACTCATCACCTAAGATTTCATTCTCCATTTTAGGGACGTGCCACTTGGATCAGACACTGAGGGACACACCCACCCCATCAACAAATAGCGAAGCAGATTAAACTAAGATTAACGTAACAATATAAAGCCCAATTTCCCTAGTACATAAGTTACATTGCCCCCCCCTTGCCCCTTAATAACCCCCACCCCCACTATTGTTTGTCGACATAGAACAAGCTTTCAAGGGTATTTCGAGGTCAAGTTCTGTTTTTTAAATAGAAACTAGAATAGAAATTTTTCGACACTGTTCTGAGACATTCCAGAGTGTATGAGTGTATCGAAAGTCTTCTGAATTAATTCCAGTTCCAATTTCGATATTTTGGCCTTATAAGTTTCTTTTTTTAATAGACAACTCGATAAAATGAAGCTCCTGAGGGCAAAATTATTAAATTATTTATTTAATAATTAAATATTTGATCATTATTATTTGATAATTAAGTTGAATGATTGTTAAAAATAATTATTAAGATTTTTTTTTGAGATCTAATTGATTTAATATTATTTTTATTTGATGTCGTATAAAAAAATAGTTCTAGTGAAAGATGTTCAGTTTTTTTTTGATTAAAAATATGTAAAGAAACATATAGGTTTCTATAAGATTGGAGTAATTTTTGGAGACGTATAATAAAAAGATAGTATAAATTATCTTCTTTTTTTGGACCGCCTCATCAATATCCACTCAATATAGGTTTCTATTTAAAAAACAGAACTTGACCTCGAAATATCCTTGAAAGCTTGTTCTAGGTAAACAAACAATAGCGTAGTTTAGTTTCCCCCCTGATATAAATGAACTTTTATTTAAAACTTTTTTTCATATAATTGTTTTTGTGTTAAAAGACTGTCTCAAGATAAAAAAACTCACTCTGTATAATTAATTAATAATGTGTATCTTTTAATTGATTTTGTTTTTCTTTTAGTTTCTTCCAATATACAGAATAAATGGATTCATGTTCAATCGAAATCGAACACTGAGTGTCTGGTGGAAAGTCAACGCCAAGAGCGTCAAAAAGAGCTCCAGGCTCTGAAAGACCGTTGGAATGGTCAACGCCATTTGACAGGTTGCAGCCCTGAGAGGCTGGCTCCTCCGCAGCCGCCACAACTTTCTCAAGCACCCCAGGCTCATTCAAGCATTGAGCAAGAACGACAACCCGTGATCAAAGCCGTGGTAAAGAAAGATGAGGGCAAAAGGGAACCCAGGCGAAGTATCAGCTCGAGCTCTGTTAAACGTATCAAAGTGTCGCCGCCGAAACCCGGAATGCTTTATCCAAATCTATCAGACATTGAAGCCACGACTACGGACACCGACCAGGAGCCAAAAGAGAGTCCGGCAGATATTAGGTAAGAAAGTAATTTAAAGATTAGCGCTTATAGCCTCGGCAGCTGAAAGCGCCATAAATCAAATCAAAATAATAATTTAGAGATTATGAATCTTAATGTCATTTTTCATCACTCTAGGCCAGTGATTCCCAAAGTGTAGATTGCGTTAAAAGAGCGAGTCGCCAGAGAAATTCCAAATCAAAACAAAAACGGCTTATTAAGACATTTATTTTCTCAGGGCATATAAAATAGACCAAAAAATAATAATTCGCTACAGTGCTGCTGCGAACTTTTCTTCGAATGTACTATTCATTTTAGTAAAATGTACTGTAATGGGTTAAAAAATCGAGCCATTCAATTTAAATTCAATAACCTCTTAAAACTTCATAGATACCCGCTGCAGAACTACCATTATTTAATTCTAAAATTTTATTTATTGTCACCGGGAACAAAGCCCATTTAGACAGCACATCAGTAAAGTGTTAGTAGGGTTAGTGAGGGAGCTGAGTTTTAGCCGGTCGAAATTTTATATGCTAGCCAGGCTCCAACCCAGTCCTCCCGCTTGAACATCGTCATCAAAGATGCCGAAGCGGGGCCAGTGCCTTAGCCAGCTCGGCTAACCCGACTCCCTATCCTAAAAATAAATCACATACTTTTTTGGTTTCGGATGAATAATATCTTAACAGTATACAGTATATAGTTAAACATTTTTTAGTAGAGACGTTCGTTACTTCGTCTATGATTCTTGGGAAAAATGTTGTGTTGACAAGAGATACAATTTTTTCGTAACATGATTTATATTGATATTTTGAAGCTTATATTTTTTAGGAGTGTAATGTATCATAAATGTACTACTACCTTTGAGATATTTTTAACAGACTTCAAAAAGGAGGAGGTTCTCTATTCGACTGAATTTTTTTTGTGCCTATGTTACCTCATATCTCCGCCAATTGTGAACCGATTTTGAAATTTTTTTGCATTGGGTTCAGTCTACCTTTCGATTGGTCCCATTTTTTTCATAGATATTAGACCTTTTTTGTTGGGTTATTTCATGCCTAACTTCTTTGTTTATGAACCGATTTCGATGATTCTTTTTTTATTAGAAAGGAGGTATCTTAGGGATGGTGCCATATTAATTTGATCAAGTTCTGATGATATGATCACTATTAATAACATCACTAAAAAGAGAAAAATAAAAATAATTTTTAAGAAAAAATAAAACCGACTTCAAAAAAATTAAATGCAACAAATAAAATACACTAAAAGGTATAAAATAGTTATTAACTAATTTAGTTACACACTAAACTACATGAAATATTAACATGAAATTACTTTTTTAAGTCCGTGCCAAACATATACCTTTTATGAATCGCATTGGCCCCAAGTACAAAAAGTAATTCATGTTAATATTTCGTAGTTAAGTTGTAACTAAATAAGTTAATAATTATTTTATACCTTTTAGTGTATTTTATTTGTTGCATTTAATTTTTTTGAAGTCTGTTTTATTTTTTTCTTAAAAATTATTTTTATATGGAATGTATTAGAAACTAAATTATTTTAATGTTAATGTACTAGTGTATTTTTCAAGCAAAAATCTACTGTAAACAATACATTTATGCAGTGACGGCAGCACTGATTCCCTAACTTAATTACTGAATATTTACTTTAGAATTATATATATACAAATTAGTTCATTTTTTTTCTTTCTTTCTCCTTTTTAATCCAACGTTTCGGAGGATTCTTCCCTCCTTCTTCAGGGTTTCAAAGGGTCAACACTGCTGTAGGAGAGAAGAAGGAAGCATCTTGTTTGTTTTCTTCTGTGACCCTTTGAAACCCTGGAGAAAGAGGGAAAATCCTCCGAAACGTTGGTTTAAAAGGAAAGGAGAAAGAAAGAAAAAAATGACAGTCCAATAAATACACCTTGTTTGGAAATGCGGTAATTTTTTCTTTCTTCACTAGCCTTCGATTGTTTTCAGCTGGAAATTCTACCAGTCCGTCTCTCTCCAAAGAGAAAATTTCTTCAAGTTATTTATAATTAAAATTTTTCAGCTACGAATCTTCAAATGATGAGTCAAGTCAAGAGGATTCGAGCCAGGATCTGGGTGAGACAAGCTTTGGCCGCGAGATCTTGAATGCAGCCACCAATGGCCGAGAGTTGTTAAACGAGCAGCCCACTTGTGATGAATCCTCGGACGATTCCCAACCGG
Source organism: Forficula auricularia (assembly GCA_024734495.1). NCBI lineage: Eukaryota > Metazoa > Arthropoda > Insecta > Dermaptera > Forficulidae > Forficula > Forficula auricularia. The sequence continues at coordinate 145,153 of JALMQS010000690.1, read as the reverse complement.
AGAATATGCTGCGCGAATTTGACGGCTATTTAGACACGGCCCTTGATCAAGTGGAGTCCGATAATGATAGTGAACCAACACCGCCGAAAAGAGGACGAACATCCATATCCAAGGTTTGTTAAAATTATTTTCGTCAAAAAAAAAAATATTTACCTATATATATTATGGGTTGTTTAGTTCGCATCACATGACTAGCATTTACCTCGTTTTTGATAACAAACTAATATTAAAATAGAAAAGAATTAAAATTAGTATTAAAAGTTAATTAAATTAAAAGAAATTGTATTTATTTGCATTTTATTTTTGAAAGATGGTGATTTAAAAAAATGCAGGGTACTGAACTGAATTAGCTTTTTAAATATTTACGCACAAACTTAAATAAATAACACATAATCAACAAAGAATATGTGATTCTTGATAAATATTGAAAATATTAAAAAATATCATTTGGAGAATATACCTATGGGTCATTCCATGTCAATTCAACGACGTTCGATGTGACACCTTCGATTTTTTCAAAAAAACTAACAAAATACAACGTTAAAAAACAAAATTTTTAAGCTATTAACGAAGAAAGGATTTAAATAACTTGTAATTAAAAAAAAATATAGATTTTAAGTCGATTTCTCCATGTCTTCAGCAATGGTTACCAATAATAATCGAAACGTCAAAAACCTAATGTAGAATTGTTATTTCTCAGGCATTAGATGAGAATCGATGGCTATTTTTGATTTTAAGTCGATTCCTCCATGTCTTCAGCAATGGTTACAATAATAACCGAAATGTCAAAAATCCAATGTAGAATGGTTATTCCTCGACTATTAAATGAGAATTATTTTGGAATTAAAGTCAACATGAACTACAAATTGCAAGTGATATCTGATTAATAATAAAGGAACAAACATATTAATATTTTAAATGAATTTGGATAAAGTTTAGCAACGATCCGTTGCAGTTTATTTTTTTGTAATTTCGGGTTTTTTCGTCCGGGATCATGATAGTTGATTTAAATAACGTAAAAATAAAGAATTTTATCCCTTCGAAGTACTTAGACTGTAAAATATAATAATTTACACCAAAAATTTTTATTCAAGTAATCTTTTCAATTTTTAATTCAATCATTTCATATGAATTTTGGGGAAAATTTTTGTATTTTACAATATAAGTACTCCGAAGGGATAAAATTCTTTATTTTTACGTTATTTAAATCAACTATCTTTTTTTTCAAAAATTACATTAAAAAACGAAAAAAATGACTCCTATTAAGTTACAATATCTTTATTCTTATCAAAACTATGAATATTTTAATAATGCTTTGTTCTATATTCTTCAAAAATCGAAATTTCGTTATGGGTTAAGATAGAAAGCTAAAAATTTACGTCGATACTTCTTTCTACATCTATAATAACATATCAGAAAATCAAAAAAATCGAAGAGGGTCACCGACAAAACGTCGTTGAATTATCATTTTTGAGAACATGTCAGAAAAACTAAAAAAAGCATGTAAAATGATACTCTCGATCCCAATTTGAAGCAAAAACTTACTGTGATATTTCGAACTCAAGTTTTATCAATTTCATATCTCTGAGAGTTAGGATTTTTGGGCTATCTCTACACCAATTGCTTTTTGGGCACTTTTTTGGCACTATAGATCTCATGACACTAATTTTGGCTGAAAATTTACTCTCTAAATAAAAAGCCCCATGAAGAATTGCATTCAAGATTAAAAAAATGAAAGTATAATTAATTTACTGGAATTAGAAGATTTGAAAATGTCCTATTCTGGAAATGCCATTCCACTTATTCTATTGAACGGAAACTAAAAATTAAATTGATTTTGAAAAATATTGTTTTTTCCCCCTTTTTTTAGTCAAGCTTGACGATTGAATCCAATAGTTTTGAATTTAAGCCTAAAATTGAGGAGAAATTGCCTGAACTTGTAGAAGAGTCCTCAGGCAATGTTATACCATTAATGCACACTGTCAGTTTCTATCGACGTCAGCAAAACCGGGTAAGTCTATCAATAATCTTTTTCACTAGGTATTGATTTTTTAAATGCATTTATTTATTCATTAAATTTTATTTTCAAATTAATAGCAACAAACAAATCCAAATATCCGAAAAATTATAAGATCACCAACATCACCAACATATGAAATCAAAGAAGAACCAGAAAAGATTGATCCTGAATTAGTGAATGCTCGCATTGCCAAACTTCTCGATGAGGTAATTATTTTTTTTTTTTATTCTTACTCAGTTTTATTGACTTCCCTTCTTCTAGTCCAGGGGTTCCCAATCTTTTTATAGTACCGTACCTGTACGTTGTAAACAATTTGACCAACAAATTTTGAAATGGGGAATAAAATGCAATGGAGAACATTTGTAATAAAGACAAGTAACATGGAATATATTTTGATAGCTAAACATATACATAAAATATAATAATCACTTTAAAAAATATATATAACACTCTTCGACAAAAATTTCCCCCGTAAACCCAACAATGAATTCCAGTAAAGTTTTCTACGCTGATTATCATGCAATTTCCTATTTTTTACAAAAGTCGAGTTTTTAGATATTACCGGTCAAAACGACGAAAAATGCCATTTAGACCTATTTTTGAGCCCCATTAAATCTTAAACAACAATATTGGAAATCAAAATATTTTGTTGACGTAATAGAAAACAGCTTCCTATTTGATTTTCAAATTACCTCTTGTTTTTAGCTCAATTAGAACTAAAAAACTAAAACTACGTGATTATAAAGGATAATAAACATAAATAAAAACATAAGGTCTTAGTTTTTTAGTTATAATTCGAGTTCTAATTGAGCTAAAAACAAGTGGTAGTTTGAAAATCAAAGAGGAAGTTATTTTCTATTAAGTCAACAAAATATTTTGATTGCAAATATTGCTGTTTAATATCTAATGGGACTCGAAAATAGGTCAAAATGGCCTTGTCGATAATATCTCAAAATTCTGACGTGTTGTAAAAAATCGGGAAATTGCATGATGGTAGGCGTATAAAACTCTACTAGAATCCATTGTTAGATTTACGGGGAGAAATTTTTGTTTAATTTTTGTCGAGCAGTGTAATTAGTGAGAAGGTTGGGCCTGTTTATTATTAACTAAAGTAATATCGGTCTCATTGTTTGTCAGTTTAAGGCCAAGATCCGATTCAATGTCCAGCTCTATATTTGGTTTTCATCGCAGTCATTGCAGAAAATCCTTTTTCACATAAATATGTGGTCACAAATGGCATTAAAAATTTTACTGCTTGACAATAAACTTCTGGATATTCTTTACGAATAGATAGCCAAAAAGTGAATAGGTTGGAGCTCTGAAAGCTTAATTTCAATCCACTGTAAAAGACTCTTTTGCAATCACATCGTCTGAACTCTCGTTGTGAATGCGAAAGGATTTCGAATCCAATTTTGAGCTGGGAGATCTTCACGAAAATAATTTAGGAAACTGAAAAGTTTTTATTTTGCCGAGAGTAGCAGAGTTGTTGATTCACAAAGAGAAACAAAGAGGTTGTCCTCTGCTTGATGCAAATAATAAATAATAAATAAATAGTATATATATACAGATATATCATCTCGATATATATGTGTGTATGTTTATTTGCATCAAGCAGAGGACAACCTCTTTGTTTCTCTTTGCGAATTTAGGAAACATTCAAAAGTTGATGTTAGATGTTTTCTAATGTCGCTCATCACATTGTCTTTTATTGACAAATATTTTCTTCGATAAAGTTACAGAGGAAATGAAACATGTTAACATTTTGTTTTTCAATTTGCTGTTGCATGAATTGCAATTTTCTCTTGAACGCACTTAGGTATTTTGTCATACAAGTCGAACACAGAATTGTTAACTCCTTGCAAACTCAACAATCCCAACAAAGTATTACAACACAAACAATGGATAAGAAATTCCAAACTAAAATATTAAAATGTATGGATTATTAGTTAATATAGTCATTTCTTTTCTTTTTTCGTAATACAGATTTTTAATAGATTTTTGTTTTAAATTGTAAAATCATTCGCGTACCGGTAGCTGCTTGTCCGCGTACCCAAGGTTGGGAACCACTGTTCTAGTCTAATAAAGTTGCGAGTTGCGACCAATACAGAACCATATTTTATTTATTAATTTTCTAATATAGATAACCTGTATGAACTTTGAATTTTTTTCTTATTTCTTTATATTTCTTGTAAATGATTTTTCAATTCTTAACGTATCTTCTTGAAATATTCTGCTCTTTTGCCGACTCGATTCCGAGGAGTTTTCTTTTATAATACTATTTGAATTTTTCAATCAGAACCAAATCCATCATTTTACCAGAAAACTCCAAATCACCTCACTTATCAGATCTTTAATCCCCAGAATCTCCAAACTAAGCTTATTATTCCCCGTGTCCCCAGATGGACAAAATACATCAAAACATGTATTTTCGATACAAAATACTTGAAAATTTATTTCAATTAATATGCTTTGAATATTGAAGGTATCATATTTTAATTTAGTGATAAAGATAAGTAATATTTACCTAATGAGAAAGGTGAGGTAGTTGTTTTTTGCCAGTTCTTTATAACGTTCTTTAAAACTTTTGAAATTTGTACGCAGATTAATTCCCCCTTGAAATACTAAAAATGGAGGGGGGGGGATTCCACCCCAGTTGAGAATCCCTGCTCTAAATTTTCCCTCTCACATATGTCACATATGTCTCAAAACAATTTTTTGGCCAACTCTTTCCGTTGTAAATTATAATATACTAACTGAATGGGCTGTGTTTTATCACCACTTCTGTTCAACATATACTTGGAAGCAATATTTAAAGAAGTACTTAATGAAACATCAGGCGGGATCAGAGTGAATGGTGTGGTAATCAACAAACTGAGATATGCAGATGACACGGTCATTTTGGCAAACAATCCTGCTGAGTTACAACGAATGATTGACAATGTGGTTCAATACAGTGAACAGTTTGGGCTACATATGAATATATCAAAGACCAATGTTATGGTGTTCTCAAAAATACCGAGAATTGTTTCAATAAAAATAAATGACAAAACAGTCAAACAGGTGGCTGCCATTAGATATCTGGGAGCCATAGTGATCCAGGAATGTGACGCCGAAAAAGAGATAAGATCTAGGATCGAACAGGCTCGAAGGGTCTTCGCTGACATGAAGAGGTTCTTCGTCAGGGATGAGCTGAGAATAGATCTGAGGACGAGAATGCTGAGATGCTATATATTCCCGGTCCTCATCTATGGATGCGAGAGTTGGACGGTTAATCCAGCTATGGAAAGAAAAATCGAAGCATTTGAAATGTTCCTGTACCGAAGGATGCTAAGAATACCCTGGGTGCATAGAATCACCAATAACGAAGTTCTCATTCGCATGAAAAAGCAAAAAGAGCTGCTCCTTGCCGTCAAGGAAAGAAAGATCCGGTACTTGGGCCACATCATGAGAAGGGAACGTATGAGATTCTGAGGCTGATCATCGAGGGTAAAATTCAAGGCAAAAGATCTGTCGGTAGAAGCCAAAACTCCTGGCTGAAAGACCTAAGAAGATGGTTGGGATGCTCATCGATAGATGTTTTCCGGGCGGCTTTATCGAGGACAATGATTGCCATGTGGATCACCTACCTTCGTAGGGAGACGGTGAATTAAGAAGACGAAGAACTGATTGAAATGACCGTAAATAATCGCCAGCTCTGTTCTCTTATCTTGGTAAAATAGAGAAAGCTATTTTTTTTATTTTTTTTTATAATGATATTGATACAAGAAGAAGTTGCACCAAGAAGGTACAACCTCTGTAGTCCGTGGTGGACCCTTGTAACGTGAAGATAAGGGGAGATTTAGGGATTGGGTAGCAGTCGAAGGTATCTGTGGATGCTGGTCTTGAAAGATTGAAGGTTATAAGTTGCTGGAAAGACGGTCGGGGGAAGAGAGTTCCAGTCTGAATTTGATTCTTCTATTTTTTTATGATTAATTTCTATTTACTTATTTTGACTCTTTTTCGAGCTCGGAGTTCTATTCTTTCAAACTGTATTCAATTATCTATTTATTTTAATTTTTTCAGATATCAACACAGCAAGCGATTATTTCACAAACGAGTCAGGCTTTGAATTATTGTGAATCCACCTTTGAATTTACTGGTTCAAAAGAACAACTTGAGGCGGAACGTTTACTTCTTTTATCAACGCAGCGACGTCAAGCTATGCATAACGAAGTTCAACGGCTACGTGTCGAAGTCAGTACACAGGGCGGCGAGGGAGAACTTCAATTATCCGCCATTTCATTAAATCTCAATCGAGATTTTCTAAGACAAATGGCAAATGGTAGATATTTATTTACGAAAACATTTGAGGCGTTTATTTTGAAAGTCCTGTTCATCCATTTATTTTTAAATCGAGATATTTAAGGGTTTGAGTTTCAATTAATTTAAAAATATTCCAAACTGATAACGTGATAACATAGTATATATAGATCAGGGCTGTCGAACATTTTGGCTTACACGGCATTTGAAGAAAAAACATGTCTCGGGCCGCATATAAAATATACTAATTCAATTGATATTATTTCTTAAGGTAGTTATTTCACCATATGGGTTTTCTCAGGATTTTTTTGAAATTTAGACAGATTATTATTTAAATACTTCTTCATCGATTGGTGACAAAACGAAATTTATGAACAATATAGTTCCGGAGATATTAAATTACAAAGATAGAGTTTTCTAGACTCTTATACATTGCACTATACAGGATATCGGATAATTTACATACATATTTAATTATAATTAAGAAACTCTTCTTACCATTGGTATAAAAAATTAAACCAACATTAAACAATAACTTAATATGTTTTTTAAGAAAATTTTAATTCATAGTTACAATACAGTTTCTGAGATAATAATGAATAAATAATGAAAAATGTATAATTAAAAATTTACACTAAAAACAAGCTGGCAACAACGCATGCATTTAACCTAAAAAGTGGGCTAACTTTAGTAATCTTTTAAGACGTTTTTTCGCTTCAGCCATTGTTGCAACAGCTTTCAATCGCTTATTAAGAACTTTTTGTTTTATAAATCTCTTTTTATAATGTATTTTATCTGACATTGCTATGATAAAAATATTCAAGCTCGGATAATGTTGCCAGATTTGTCAAACGAGCACGGGATTGGCTAGTAGTGGTACATAAACAGCAAAAAGTTTTGGGCTTATGAATTATAAATCCTTATTGTCTGTTCTATATACTCTAGCATTAACTTTTTGCTAGTATTGTCGCGAAACAATTACCTTAATCAAAAAATATAGTTAATAATGTAGAATAATGTTATCCATCATGACAGAGGCAAAAATTTCATAGCATAATAATCTTCGAGTTGTTTTCCTTCAGGGTTTTGTTTTTAAATCGTTTACTACTTAATAAAATTTTAATTACTGAAATAATTAATATTAAAAAAAAAAAATGGAAATATGAGATGATGAATAATTTTTAAATACTCGAAATTTCGTTATTTTTTTACCTGAGCTTATAATTTTGATTTTAATAAATTTTATTCTCGAAAATAGCTTCAAGTAGGTATATATAAATTCATATTTCTATAAAGTGAATAAATATTGTGAAGCCAGGAGGAATATTTTTCTGGGTAGATAGATAATTTTTATAAAATTTTAATAAAGAGACATTATTAAAAAAAAATTTCATTTCCATATATTCAATAAGAAAGTTTGCACGTAAAATATTTAAATCTATAAAAATGGTTCAAAATATGCCAAAATTGTGATTATTTTTTCGGAAATCTTGATATATTTTTTTCACATTGAAAATTGAAAATCTTATCTTCGAAAACTTGTAGGGCCATTTTCATTTTCCAATTTCTTCTTATTTTAGAAAAAAAAATTGATCAGGTCAAATTGTATCAGATATTTATGTTTTCCAATAACATAAAAATATCAATGTTTTAAGGAAGTTTATAATTTTATGTCGGGCCGCATTCATTACTGTGCTGGGCCACGGGATGGACAGCCCTGGTATAGATAATGTTTTTGTGTTCCTTAAAGTTATAATTTATTCATCTGGTTAGTATAATAAACATTATTTATAAAATAATACTTTTTTGTTAGGTATATATGGCCTTAGATCATTTTCAAAATTAATAAGACTTATAATTTTTTAAAAATACGTAAGTCCATTGAAATAAACATTACAACTTTTAAAGTGAATAAAACGTAATAATTAATTAATAAAACAATAATATTGAAGGAGACAATAAAAGAGTGTGTCTTCTGCTGGAATTATAAATTTTATTTATAACGAGACTATAGTTTCGAGGGCTTTGCCCTCTTCATCAATCTATTACAATTGATTCACAGGAATTAATGTATGGATTAAAATCTATAGTTTTGCTTAAATAAATTAAAAATTTATAATTCCAGCAAAAGACACTCTCTTTTATTGTATCCTTCAATTTATAAAAATTCTGCTACTCTCGGCAAAAAACTTTAAATTTAAAACAATAATATATTATAAAAACAAAAATATTTAAAAAACAAAATTTATTTAATTTTTGCTAACTTTTTAAAGAAAATTATATTACATAAAATACGAGATAATTTTAATGATAAAAATAGATCTTGAATTATAATATAGGTAATCTAATTGAATATGTAGGTCTCGAAATGACAGAAAATTTAATATATTATTGATTTATTTAACGTATTACGTCTAAAAATCTATATACATTAAAAATAAATTTTATAATTTTTCTCATTAATATATCAAAGAATAATTGATACGTCAACGAGAATTATTTTGACCGCGCTTATTTGAAAAAGATATTTATCGCGAGACTACTGCTGATTACGCTATTGGAGTCTGCTGAGTCTTAAGTCTGGACCAAGAGAGAAAAAGATGTGATTCACTTAGCTACAATCCAACGTCATTTCGCGTATAGCCCAATAGACATTCGGATTCAAATTCACTTGGTGATCCATCTTGAGATTTGGCTCGTGATCCCGGCTTCTTTCCTTCTACTCTGTTCTTTTCACGATGGGGGGGGGCCATCCCACACAGGAGGCCTTTAGGGGAAGCACCTTCTGATGTATCTCCTTCTCACATCAATATCATTAAAAAAAAAAAATTATTTCAAGCTAGAAATATATAAGTTCAGATATTATTTTCACTCAATATTTGACAAAAATTCCCTACATTAGATTCGCGATTGAATCAAATGTAGAAAACATTCGATTACTATATATATTAGTTAAAGATGTCAAAACAAGAAATATTGGTTAAAGGCACTACTTTTTTATTAATTTCATATTTTGTTAAATATTTTATCTTATTATTCCTCATATTTTAATATTTAAAAATGTATGTTTTTCCCGATTAACGCCGGCTACTTCAGCTAGTTATTATTAAAAATACATGATTATTTTTTAGTTTCATAATCAGTATTAGGTGTAACAAATCAGAGGAACAAAGGAAACAACAAACACCTTGTTATAAATGACCAATCGCAACGTTTCGCCAATTTATTCTTGGATTCATCAGGCTTATACAAAAAATAAATACAAATGAATCACTCACATAAAGATTAACCCAGACATTAATATTTATTTTGATCAAATTATTTTCAAACACTTGTCATTCAATTTTTTTCTTACTAATTAGAATACATAACAACTTGAATACATTTATTTATATAACACCATTGCTACTCTAAATAATGAATGGTGTTATATAAATAAATGTATTCAGATTGTTATGTATTCTAATTGGCAAGAAAAAAATTGAATGACAAAGTGTTTGAAAATAATTTGATCAAGGTAAATATATAATGTCTGGGTTAATTTTAATGATTGTGAGTGATTCATTTGTATTTATTTTTTATATAGAGCCTGATGAAGCCACAATACATTAACGAAACGTTCCGATTGGTCGTACGATTTAACACGGTGTTTAATTGTTTCCTTTTTTCCTCTGATTTGTTACATATAATTAAAAATACAATTATACTAGATAATATACTAGAAATCACATTAAAACTTTGCAAAGTAGACTTACTGTATTCCACTTTCGAAATATTTTTTTTTTTATTCTATTAAGCAAGTAATTTTGTGTTTATAAAATATTAATATATTCAACTAGTAATGAGCCTCAAATTGTTTAAAATACAATTTTTTGTAAAATTATAATGGCTAATTCACTTTTTTTGTGAAAATGAACCCACGCCACTTTCAAAATAAACGTCTAATATATTTAATATACAAATTTGAATATTGAAATTCAATTTTTTTACTTTATTTTTAGATGACCTTTGTCTGTATTTGGTTTGTTTGGCGAATTACGGCGATCAAGTCCAAGCGACCTCAGCCCTCGAGGCGTCCGTCTCGACATTAGGAAAAGAAGCCCGGCTCCAATTTCCGGGACCTCCACTTCGACTTGTTAATTTACCTACCAACTTTATTGTCTGCTTGGAAGTCTATTGTTATAAATTTCGTAAAGAAATTTTGCCAGAAAAAATTAAATACCATATTAATCAAAAGGTAAATTTTTTTATAAATTTAAATTTTCTTCAAGATAATATTTGCCTTTCAAAACTACACACACCTTAAAGCTAAAACTTATAGGAAATCGTCTTCCCCGCCCCTGAACCCTCTTCTCCACACATCTACGATAACTCTCCACCCTTCTCCCCCACGCCGAGGTATAATTTAAAAACGGTTCTAAACTGTAATTTGAAAAAGACACCTATATCCCAAATTTGTGCTCAATAACTTGAAAAATATATAAGATACTAAGCCTTTTGGGTTTAAGACCCCAAAATAAAAAAATCACCATTTTAACATTCAGGGGTAAAATTTTGAAAAAATGAAAAAATTCGAGATATTTCAACAATAGATCTTATACTCAAATTGATGCTAAAACTTAAAAACCCAAAGACATCTTTAAAAATTAACATTTAAGGAAAGCAATTAGTAGAGATTGTGGTGTTGGTGCAAGGTGAAACATCTTTAATAAAGATAAGAGTAAATAAATATTATATTTAATATTGATTTACTATGAGTTAAGAATACTAGGTCACTTATTTCACATTAAATGTGAGTGTGAAATAAGTGACCTAGTATCCTTAACTCATAGTAAATCAATATTAAATATAATATTTATTTACTCTTATCTTTATTTAAGGAAAGCGGTGTTGGTTTATAGTGAAACATATTAAACACAGGAGTTTTTTGACGGTTTATAGTGGTGTTTCATAAAATCAATACAATGTAAAATTTATATTCAGTCTTTTGTTAAACCTCGTGAAGAAGGTCTCGTAAACCGAAATATGTATAGAGATAAATAAAAATCTCCAAAATATAATTAAAATTTTCTAAAATTTTTATTTCCTCTTTGTGATACACCACTATAACGCGTCAAAAAACTACTGTGACTTTAAAAATTTCGAAAATTTACCCAAGGGACAAATAGAACAAAATAAAATTTGACCGCCTCCCTGGTGTAATGGTCAGCATCTCTGGCTGGCAACCCGGAGGTCTCGTGTTCGATTCCCGGCTATACCCAGACATTTTTTCTGTAAGTATAGGGTCTGGTAATAAAAATTAAGTGGGGGATAAATTTAACCTAATTTATCGCGCGGAGAATTTACCACTGCTCGAAGCCCTTAAAAAACTTAGTAAATTGGATTGTATCTAACTTTCTGAGACTTGGCTCGTGATCCCGGCTTCTTTCCTTCTACTCTGTTCTTTTCACAATGGAGGGGCCATCCCATACAGGCCTTTAGGAGATGCACCTTCTGGAGTATCTCCTTCTCACATCAATATCATTAAAAAAAAAATACCCATATATGTTTTTTCGTATTTTAATGCTTCACCTTTCTAAACTAAAACCATATCTATATTTTCTGGTTTAAGAGATCTTAAAAAATTCTTTGTCGAAATTAATTAAAAGTACATGTTTCTGCGCTCCATACTTTTTGATTATTACATTATTTTGGACTTTTTAGAAGCGTGTTTTTAGTTTTTTTAAAATATAATTTATTTACATTAAAGATGATTCAAAGTTAGCTGATCAAAATTTTTTAAAACATAAGTCCAGCAAAAGTATTTTTTCTCCAAAAGTATAGAACCTACTTAAGGTAGTTGTTCCGCCAAATGGGTTTTCTTAGGATTTTTTTTGAAATTTAGATAGATTATTATTTACATACTTCTGCTTCGATTGGTGGCAAAACGAAATTTATGAACAATACAGTTCCGGAGATATTAAATTTCAAAAATCGAGTTTTTCAGACTCTTATACATTGATAATGATAAGAGTAAATAAACATTATATTTAATATTCATTTACTATGAGTTAAGGATTCTTGGTCACTTGTTTCACATTAAAATTAAAAAATTAAAAGATGTAAAATATTTTTCAATATTTATATATTTCGCTATCAACCCATCTTCAGGAAGTACAGAAAATTAACTAATTTAACTTTATTGAATGTTAGGATATATATATGTTTAGTGAACAGAGGGAAAAAATGTTTAAATTATTTTAAAGGACAATTTCTCCTTTAGGCTATTGTTAAGTGAAAATTTCGGGTTGGGTAAGGGTTTATTGACATAGGTGTGGATAAATAAAGGAAAGTTAGAAGCTAATTGTCTTGTGTCTCTAAGCTAATATAATATTTATTTATTTATTTATTTAATATATATTTATTTACTCTTATCTTCATTAAAGATGTTTCACCTTGCACCAACACCACAATCTCTACTAATTATCTTATACATTGCACTATACGGGATATCGGAAAATTTACATACATATTTAATTATAATTAAGAAACCCTTCTTACCATTTTTATAAAAACTAAGCCAACATTAAACAATAACTAATACATATTTTAAGACAATTTTGATTCATAGTTACAACACAGTTTCTGAGATAATAATGAATAAATTATAAAAAATGTATAAAAAACATTTACACTAAAAACAATTTGGCAACAGCGCATTTATTTAACCAGCGAAAGAAGTATAAAGCGCGCATGCGCTAGATTTTTTCAAAATTATAATTTTCATAAGGTGTAGCGTAGGCGTTGATTACATTTGTTAAAAAATAATAAAACGTTTTTTATAGAACTTTTTTAACTTTTAAAATGTATTTTATCTGTCATTTTAATATAAAAATATTCAATCTCTTTCAATGGTGCCAGATTTGTCAAACGTGCACGGGATTGGCTAGTAGTGGTACATAAACAGCAAAAAGTTTTGGCCTTATGAACTATGAATCCTTATTGTCTGTTCTATATACTCTAGCATTAACTTTTTGCTAGTATAGTCGCGAAACAACTACCTTAAATTTTTATTTTGAATTCAATAGCAGGATTATTCAGGATTGCGTAACAAAAATTAGAATAATAAAATATGTAAATTTGTAGCCATAGCATCTCATTTTTCAGGGCAGAGTAGCGATTTTTACCATTTTTCAAAAAAATGTCTATAAGGCTAGACACACACAGTCGATTTTCAGTCGAGGGTAGTTTAGTTGATGGACATAAATATATTAAGTTTAATGTAGGTACATACACAACACAACTGCAGATCAACTCGATTATTTAATCAAAATCAATCGATGAGCACTTTTGATAAAAAAAATCGAGCTTAGTTAGTTAATTAGAGTTGGTTATAAATTGATAATTCATCACGATTTCAAACCAAGCCAACTAAATTGTTGGGTCGACTGAAAATCGACTGTGTGTTGCCTAGCCCAGGGGTCGCCAAACTTTTTTGATCATCGACCCCTATATAATTTTTCGAAATCTCCATCGACCCCCATAAAAGTAATTTTCTGTTAATTAAAATAAAACTCTATTATATACTGTAATGTACATTTATTTTGTGATTTTAAACATTTATTAAATTAATAGTACATTGTGTGTAAAACAATAGTTTCATGAAAAATATATTAATGATGAAATTTAATGATTTTCCCAGAAATAAGTTATACATATTTATTAAATAATAAGTAATTATAAATAAGTAGAAATAATAAGTAAAGTAACTACAGATGTATTGCTTCTTAATCAATGAGATGGGTGTGCCTGGTGTTTTTTTGCAAGGTTCGCTATATTGGGTTCAAAATTGGTCAATTTTAATCTTAAATCCCCTCGAAACTCCACATTTAATTTATTTCTGTACTTAGTTAAGATTGAATTTACGTGACTGAAACCGGCTTCAACCATATAGGAACTTGGAAATGCTAGCACAAATGGCTGAGCTATATCGTAAAGTTTTACATATTTTTGCATTATATTTATATTTGTCCAAAATTTGCTTATTGTTAAATTTTTAAGAAGCGTCCTTGATATTAATGATATTAATTCAATTATAAAAAAATTCACAAATTTTACATACTCAATTAGGTATATGTGATTTGCGTATTAAGAACTGTTTTTTCTTCGACCCCCAATAGACCCTTTCGATCGGATCGACCCGCGCTTTTGTTAAATAGACCCCTGGGGGTCTATATAGACCACTTTGGCGACCTCTGGCCTAGCCTAACTCGAAAACTCTGAGACTTATATTTTAAAAAAAATTTTAGATTCTGGACCGTCAAAATCTCCTGTTCACGGTTTATCGTTGTTAAAGATCTCTTTATTTAGTTTTCTAGATATTATATTCCTGTCTCTCTGCTGAATTCTTCAACTCAAAATCCTTCAAAAAATTTAAATCAGCCAAAAAGGGTCTGATCTTTTTTAAACTGAATTGTTTTAGGAAACCCAAAAGAGCCGATTGACCCCTAAGAAGCACAAAGCCGATTCTCGTTTAACGAAGCCGCCAATGCACGCGACCTCGGCCTCGGCCGGTGGCCCGAATGTTGTTCGTGTTCCATGTTTCCAATTATGCGGCAAAGTAATGTTCTCTTTGGGAGAAACAAATCGCACGCACTTTACTTTGACAAAGATGGCTGTCCCATATGCGTCCCCACTGGAAGGCTCGCTACAGATACAGATGGCCTGCAGAGTGGGACTCACTGTTACCCACGCTGGATTTCTCACCTTGTACAAGGAGGTTCGCGGAATCCCCGCCTTGCATCGACGATGGGCACGACTAGATGGCGAAAAATTGCTTTTCTGGAAATATCCAGATGATGAAAAAACTGAGGTATTTATTGTCAGAAAAATCCTCCTTTTTTTTTTATTAATTCAATCCGAAATATATTTTGATTATAATTTACTTTTTTTTTTTAGACTCCAATGCAAAGTATTTCGTTATCCGATCCATCAAGTAAAGTTGAGCCACTCTCCCGGGATAAATGTATAAGGCCTAATACTTTCGTTGTTGGAACAACGGCTAATAGGTAAACTATCTTCTTCTTAATCATATAATAGGCTTTTGCATATCGTGGGCTTCTTGCGAAAAGTCATTAACTAATATTTTCTTCAATTTGAGATAACCCAATTTCAAATTTACGATTAGTTTTAAAAATACTTAGGTAGCAATTTAATTGTTTAGCTTTTGTTTTTGTAATTATAAATATGTTTTATACCTCACATAATTGAGTAAATTGCTTTACATATATTGAATAAGTGAAAAAAAAATTAAAAATGAAAACCTCGTCGCACTTAGTGACTCGTTTCGCGTTATCGTAAAGTTTTTTTTTTTTTTTTTTTTTTTTTAATGCAATCGAATGCAAGAAGGGGTGCACCAGTAAAGGTGTAGCCCTCGTGGATCTCGGAAAGACCCTTGCATTACCGAAGAGAAGGGAAAGTTGATTAAGTGAGAGGGTGTAGACGTAGGTGTCTATGCACCCTGGTTTTGAAGGTTTGAAGATCATAGGTGCTGGGAAAGATAGAGGCTGGGAGAGAGTTCCAGTTCCTTGAAGTCATGGGGATATAATGTATTCGCGAATGAAGCGGTCCGGCACTTTTCCAATTTGACCGCAAAAGAGTGTTGGGAGTCGGCAAAACGTGTGCTGGTGTGCAAAGTATGCTTTGGGGGGAATTATTGATTTTATCTCATCAGAGCATCTGCCGTGATAGTATCTATAGAAGTGCAAAAAGTCAGTAAGGGCCGGTTGTGTGTCGCAAAGTAAATGCTGATTGGCCATCCCAGTGTCTCCATTTACCATCTACCGTTTGTTAGTGGTAAAAAGCATTTACTTTGCGACATACAACCGGCCCTAAGTGCGTCGAATTTTTTTGTATTGTAAAAGGGAGTTAAACAACAAAATTTAGCTAAAGAAAAAATCGTTTATTATCCAATTTTCTAAAATTATTTAAAAAAAACATCTAAATTTAAAAATTTATTCTCCGGAGGACTCTTCATCATCATGGTCAAGTCCAGGTTCTGGCATGCAATCCCTTTTGTAAGAAGCGTTCGGAAGGGATTTATACCAGGGATGAAGCTTATGAGGAATATTCCCCTTCTCGTAAAGCTTCAGAGGGTCGTTTTTTTTCTCTTTCCTCAAGGGTAGCAAGGCTGAATCATCATCATCGAGTATACAGTCCTAAGACTGGTTTGATGCAACAATCCGTCTCCACTCGACTCTGTCCCCCGCCAGCTGTTTGACCTCTCTAAATGTCTGGCATCCCATATTCCCAATTATTTGGTTGAAATATTCTAATCTGGGTCTTCCCCTTCCCATTTTCTTTCCCACCTCCCCTCCAAGATATCCCTAAGCAGTCCCCCATGTCTCAGTGTGTGCCCCATCATCTGACCTCTTCTCTTCTTCAGACTCTTCCACAAGGTTCTTCTTTCTCCGATTCTTCCAAGAACTTCTTCATTTGTAATTTTATCCATCCATTTGATATTCATCATTCTTCTGTAGCACCACATTTCGAAAGCCTCTAATCTCTTTCTCTCCGCTTCTCTAATTGTCCAGGTTTCACACCCGTACATGGCTATGTTCCATACATATGTCTTCAATAGCAACTTCCTGTTTTCTAAGCTGATTGAGGAGGAGCATAGTAGTTTTTGTTTTGAATTAAACCCCATTTTTGCTTGGATAATTCTTGATTTAATTTCGTTTTCGCTCCTCCCATCCCATGTTATTTTACTTCCTAGGTAGCGGAATTCCTTAACTCCTTCTAGGTTTTCTTGGTTAATTTTGATGCATTCCTGTCTCGTTTGTTCTTTTTGTACATACTAGGACCTTGGTTTTATTCTTGTTTATTTTCATTTTGATTTCTTCTATTAGGATTTGGTTAATTCCATTCAGGGCGTCCTCTAATTCTTTTTTATTGCTTCCTAGAAGGGCAATGTCATCGGCAAATCTTAACATAGCGATCTTTTGACCTTGGATTTCGATACCTGTATCAATTTTGTCTTTGAATTCTTTGAATCATTTCTTTTTTATTTTTATTGGGGGGCCTTTTGCTGATGTGCGAATTGTTTTATAATTTTTTTCCTCATAGTCGTAGCTGTACTCAATTATAGACGGCAATAGATTTCGAAAATTTGAGCATTTTTATTCGAAGCCAGTTTACTTTATTTCCGTGCTCATCTTTAAGTCTGTTTATTATTAATCATCCTGTCGGATTCTCAATTCATTTTTTTTCCATTTCAAAAAATTATAAAATAATTTTCTAAATGTAGAATTAACATAAGAAATTATTGATTATATTATTTAACTTTCAAGGTTCAAAAATTGCTTTAAGAAAAAATTAAAACTATCGTTTAAAATGTTAATTTGTCAAAATTTCATATTTAGCTGCACTTTTCCGCCAAGTTTTAGCTCTCTGGCGTTTGTTGACGAAAATGCCATGTTACTAAAATAAAAAATAGAACTTACCCAGTCTTAAAATCTTTTTCAATTTTTATATTTTTTATTTTACTAACTTATTTTTTTGTCTTAATTTTTCTTCTAGTCTCATGCTTTCGGCTGATTCGCGAGAGGAACGATCGAAATGGTGTGAGAAATTGAATGAAGCCCTGGAATTGGTGCACTCCTGGGGTGGAGTCAAGCAGCCCCAATCAACGTCTTAATTCCAATTTTACTTACATATTAATATATATTTATATATAATATACTCTCTCACCCTCTCTCTAATATCTCTCCACTGTTGTGTTTTATATCAATTACATGTTTTCTACAATATTACATCACACTAACTCAATGAATATATTTATATACTTTTTCTTTAAATTGTGTTATATAGGTACTAATTTCAATATAATTTTTAATGATTTTTTTTATATATATATAATTATTAATACTATATTTTTTATCGAATTTACCAATAATGACATATACATTTTTATATATCTATATATACATAACGAATATCATGGTTGAAATATAAAAATACATGTAAAATTTGGAAAAATATATTCTTATGCTTGTTTGTATATGTTTAATGTTTATTTTTTGTTCTTTGAATCTATTACAAATTTACCTGATAATTTTTAGACTCAGATATTAATTACTTAGGGAAAGAATATTGCTTGAAATTTATCCTAACCACTTTTCCCTATTGAAGATAGATTTATTTACTCATTAGCGAGCCGAAATATTGAATTCACTCGAAAAATTTTCAATTTTTACTTTCACATTTATATTCATACAATATAATGGGGAAGTATTGCGATGGCCTGTCTGGGTCCTGACTCTTTAAGAGCTTGTATCTCAGAGATGAAAAAAGTTAATTTAATTTTGTAACTTCTAGGTGGAACGATTCGTTCTATGACCTTAATAGTTGGATTTAGGACATAAAACCGGAAATTGTCAATTCTCCATTAAACAATTTTTTTGGCTCATTGTTTTGAAAAATATCTGGAACGTGGAGAAAAATTATTTTCAACCATGATTTTTTTTTCTGTCACTCTGTCTATATTAATATACCCACGATAACTTATGAACGAAAATTCGTGGTGCTTTTGCTAAAATGTTTGTATTTCCAATGCGGAGAAATTATTAGATTTTGGGCTTCTCTGGAGCCTGATCTTGTAAAATTATTCATAAAATATTATTTTTTGAATATATTTTGAAATTTTAATCCGATTCTATAATAATCGAACAGGTGTGTTTTACATTATTCAGCGAAACTTTAAACAGCGTACCGAGTCTTGGAAAAACTTCCTCCAATTTTTGTTTTTTAAACCACAAGTGCTAATAAATTATAATATCATGTCGCGCATTAGCGACTTCCTTGGGCCTAATATAATGTCGGTAACAGTTATTTTAATAAGCCCTATCATGGGTGTTCGTAGAGGGTAGCTCCTGAGATCGAATAATAAATTCTGTACAGCCCTGACTTCCGTGTTTTCTTAAACATTGTTTTATAACACTTATTCAGATCCAAGCGATTTTTCACGGCCCTACTTCTTCTCACCATCTACAAAGCCCAAATCCGCCCCTGTCTAGAATACGGCTCTCATCTATGGAGAGGAGCCTCTAAATATTCTCTTGCTACCCTGGATGCAATTCAGAAACGAACCCGTCAGGCTAATTGACGATTCTACCCTCACCGACTCCCTCGACTCGCTAGCTCATCGAAGAAATGTCTCTGTCCTTTCCCTTTTCTATAGATACTATCACGGGAGGTGCTCTGATGAGATAAAATCAATAATTCCCCCCAAAGCATGCTTAGCACGCGTTTTGCCGACTCCCAACACTCTTTCGCGGTCAAATTAGAAAAGTGCCGGGCCACTTCATTCGCCAATACGTAAATCCCCATGACTTCAAGGAACTGGAACTCTCCCAGCCTCCATCTTTCCCAGCACTTATAATCTTCAAACCTTCAAAACCCGAGTGCATAAACACCTACGTCTCCACCCTCTCACTTAATCAACTTTCCCTTCTCTTCGGTAATGCAAGGGTCTTTCAAGATACATAGGAGCTGCTTCTTGCATTAGATTGCATTAAAAAAAAACGTATTCAATTTTAGAAACATAACAACACCTTGATTTTTTAAATTATTATTTTCTAAGGGTTGAAATTTTATTTAAATCACATAAAATTTATTATAATTATTTATTGAACACGAACAAATAATACAATATAACTACGACGATCCGATCGACTTATTCTGCGGTCGTTTTCAAGTATGAAATTTTGAGGGCCCCGTTATTTTACCTTAGGGCCCCACTTGCCACTGATTGTAACAGATCATAACAAATAACCATCTCCACCATAACAAATTAAACCCCCCGTTTAATGTGTTACATAATACTTGGACGCTCCCTAGTATATTCTAATTGTGAAAAAAATACTCAAAAAATTAAATATTTAAATAAAAATGTTATAATATTATTTGTCTCCAAGCTTTAGCCCAGCCTTGAAAATTTTTCTGCTTACGCCCCTGCGCCCTATTGAAATTAACGGATCCGAGGACAGAAAAGTCTTCCGACTGATAAGCTTGATAATAAGAAAATAATTTTCACTCGCATCATTAATAAGTATTAATTAAATCAGGTATATAGCAGGGAATTGGACAATAAATAAAAAACAGTTTTTATTAAATGGGCCAGACGTTTCGTCGATTTATTTCGACTTCCTCAGTGGCCCATTTCATTGTAGTTATAATAAAAAAGATTAAAGATGTTTCGTCACATAGTGGAATTGTCTTTTCACAAAGAGCATTGCCGTAGTAAGGGAATTTCCCTAGAGGGGGTAACTGCAGTGGCGGGGCCAGGGTTGAGCGAGGTGTGGCGACCGCCCAACCAAATTTTTGTTGAAAACGTGCAATTTTTTGCAAAATCGCAGTTTTTCCTTTATAAAATGAAAATGACTGATCCTAGGAACTTGATTTCTATCTCATTCTGCTAGAATTTGTTGGCTTGAACGTTTACTTGGACCACTTTTTTGATAAAACTTCTTAGATTTATAGATATCTAGCATTTTCCATGACGAATGAGGATTCGGATCATATCCTGTCCGGAAAATGTAGGATATCTATATATCAAAGAGTTTTAACCAAAAAGTGGTCCAAGTAAACGTTCAAGTCGACAAAATTTTCTAGAGAATGAGATAGAAACCAAGTTTTTAGGATGAGTGCTTTTCATTTTATGAAGGAAAAACTGAGATTTTTTGTAAAAAATTGCATTTTTTAAAATTTCAACCTCATTGCGATACGGGTTACCATTATCCAATTAATATAAAACTTTATTTAAATTGTAGCTAATTTAATCTAGTTTAAAAATGTAAAGGGGCTTCTTTGTTGAAAACGTGCTCCTTCATGGTCAAAAAGGGAAAAAATCGAAAAAAGTGCGAGTTTTAGGGATATTCAAAAGTGATCCTGGGGGCAGTTTTTTGGATCCCCATTAAAAATAGAATTACTAGATCAATTTTATCATTCATTTTTTTAACCAACGCGAAAATTTGTCCTCTTTAATTTACTATAGAACTGTTATTTATAAAATATGAACTGTTTTCGAGTTATAAGCGAAAAAACTGGAAGAATTCCGAGGTTTTTCGGCCGCACAAAAGTTGTCCCCCTTACTTTCAAGTTAGATTTGGCATACCCACACCATACCAAACAACACTAGAAAAAAATATCTTCCCGCAATTAATATAAGCTTAAACCCCCCTATTTATTGGGCTATAGGTATGGGAAAATAATTTTTTTGAGATCTACATTTTTCAATCTGTAATAATTTTTTAAGAAAAAATTAATCTCATAGCATAAATAGTTATTGACTAGGGGGTCAACGAGTTTTCTAAGGAGCAGTGCCCCCCTTGCCCCCCCCCCCCCACTCTTAACTACGCGCATCACAAAGAGTGATAAAATGGGCCACTGAGGAAGACGTCTGGCCCATTTAATAAAAACTCTGTTTTTTATTTTTTATTTATTGTCCAATTCCCTGCTATTCCTATTTTAAAAATTTTCTCGTTTCAATTTTCCGCCAATTAAAATGCCCCCTAGCGGCAACTCCAAGAACTAACTATCAATTAAATGAAAAAGTGAAATTCAATCTATTTCAACACTTTCCATTTCGTTCATTAAAATATACTTTCCCTTTTTTTATTTTTAGTTCTTTTTTTATTTTTGTGATATTCTATTGACAAACAAATACATTTCTCTTTCGTTTTAATTTCAAGTTTTATCCCCTGTCAATTCGATTTGTATGCTAGATTGTCAAGAATGTCAGTAGAGCAATTTGACAACCAGAAATATTTCCGCGAGCTGGAGCAATGGCTAAACGAAGCCAATTTATGGAAGAGTATGCTCGGGGCATTTCCCTATGCAGCTGCGGCTGCTGCAGGCGCCGGTGCATTCCAGGCTGCCCCTGGTCCGGCTGCTGCTGCTGCTGCGCAACAGGGCTCAGCCCCTACGGCCCCTAATTCCCAGCCCATCATCCAGGAGATCCATGGTAAGTAAACACCCTCACTACCTACTCTATTCAACTCAGCTAAAAGATTATAATTATATTTATTCTAATCATTCAACAGGTGTAATCTACGAAATTCCACCATTATGGAGAAGATTTGTCGCTGAAATTCTCGATTTTATCATTTTATTCGCTTTTAAATTGGTGGTGACCTATGTCGCAGTGGAATATTTCAATTTTGTGTAAGAATAACATTTTATTTATTTATTTTATTCAGGGGTGCTTCATGACTCACCCCTACCAACCCCAATTTCATGAAAAGTATCCCCCCCTCCCCTCTTATAAATAAAGAAATAACATTGAAGGAGACAATAAAAGAGTGGGTCTTCTGCTGGAATTATAAATTTTATTTATTTATAACGAGACTATAGTTTCGAGGACTTTGCCCTCTTTCATCAGTCTATTACAATGGATTCACAGGAATTAATTTATGAATTTAATCTCTCTACACAGGGTATGGTCAAGTATTGTAATCGTTCATGAAAAAGGTGTTTTTTTGCTTCTTTTGTTCGAAATATCTTAAAAACGGCTGAAAATATTATAATTAAAAAAATTGGACCAAACCATGGCATTTCGGTCTACAAAAAAGCACTAAAAAGCGAACATCGAAAAAATTATATTTTTTGAGATATTAATTATTTTGTCAAAATGTCTGTTAGTACGTTAGTACGCGCGGTACCAAATTTTTGTGAACCCACTAGCTCAAAAACTAAAATTCACATTTAGTTTTGGTACATTGAGATTAAGAGCTGATTAGATTTTGGTTGAATTCGAACCCAAAATTATGGAAATTATAAGATTTCAATATAAGTTGTAGACGCTTTAATCGATTTTTACGAAATTTTGCATATTCACGTCTTCTGCTGGAATTATAAATTTTATTTATTTATAACGAGACTATAGTTTCGAGGGCTTTGCCTCTTCATCAGTCTATTACAATGGATTTATGAATAAATTCATAAATTAATTCCTGTGAATCCATTGTAATAGATTGATGAAGAGGGCAAAGCCCTCGAAACTATAGTCTCGTTATAAATAAATAAAATTTATAATTCCAGCAGAAGACACACTCTTTTATTGTCTCCTTCAATATATAAAAATTCTGCTACTCTCGGCAAAAAAACTTTCAATTTAAATAAATAACAGTAGATCTACACTAAAACTTCTTCCTAAGGAAACGGTATTGCTCTATTTGTAATAAAATTAGTGTCAATTGAAAATGCATGTTTAATGAGGAGCAGGCCTGATTCTATAAATGGGCACATGCCCAGGGCCGCAAGGGTTTTGGGGCGTAAAGGGGGCGCAAGAGAATAGAGAAGATTGGTCTCAAACAATTTAATTACCAGATGACAAAAGTGAGGTAGAAAATAATGCTAGGATAAAAACGTTCAAAGTTTTTTACAAGGCTCAGTAAAAAAGTGAACAAACAGTTAAATTAGTTAAGTTTATGTATACCTATATAGAAAGAAGATTTGGTACTTACGTATTAACGCCACCGCTGCTGATTTGGCGGTTTTTAAATTTCGCAAATCTACACCTAAAGTTTGTTTGGGAACGCATTTTCTATCTAATCAAACCGAGATCATAAACCGAACCTATTCAAGTTGTTTTTTGACAGAGGGGAACTGATTTATTCTATTTTATGATTTATCTCAAAAAGTTTGGGTGTAGATTGGCGAAATTTAAAAACCGCCAAATCTAGCTGCCGTGGCGTTAATACGTAAGTACCGAAGATTTTATGTACCGAAGATAAGACCCTAACAGATCGATAATCGATTTATCGATGCAAAATCCCCCTAATTCGTCATTTTCATCGGAATCGTTAGAATCGTTTTTGAGAAATCGTTTCTCTCTTATATACAAGAATTACTCATACTATATATATTTGTCTAGATTAATTTTTAACAACGCTTAGCTTACTTTTTCCGCCACTAGATGTTCCGGCGATCAATTTCAAACAAGATCGAATATGGCCCGGTCAAATTAAAAACTTTATATCGAAATTGAAATCACAGATACATGAAATATACTCTAATCAAAAGAGAGTAAATTTTTCTGATTAATCGTTTGGTTAATCATATCCATAATTTAATTAGTTTTATATTAAATAAGACGTACACGTTTCGTCATTTTATTTGTGACTTTCTCAGCAACTTAATTCTCAAATCAATTTTCGATAATTATGTGAAATATTCTATCTAAAAAAATTGGAAAAGAAGAAAAAGAATGTTTCTCATAATGATATTGGACAATTGAGTTGAGAAATAAGTCCCTGAGAAAGTCAAAAATAAAATGACGAAACATACGTCTTATACTATATATATTTGTCTAGATTAATTTGTAACATCGCTTAGAGAAATTTCTCTAAAAAATTATCTCTAGCCTAGAATCGAACCGACGAACTCTTGAACTAAGGGCATGAGCTCTAGCCATTAGACCAATGAAACATTAATATTTATATCTTGATTTCTGTTACTAAAACTATATATTTTTGATTTAGACCTTGTGTCGAGATAATATTGTATTCATTTGAACTCGAATGAAATAGATTTTAAATTAAGAAACATTAAATATATATTAATTAACGAGGCAAATTTGAAATATAATTGTCAGCTCGGATTTTAAACTGATGACTCCAATCGATTTTCATTAACCAGGCAAATTTGAAATATAATTCTAATTTGGACTCGAATTTTGAAATGAAAGACTCCAATTCATTTTAAATTAAGAAACATTAAATATATTGATAATTGTTCCTCCCCCCCCCCAGGCCACTCAAAAATTAAAGAGGCGAAACTTTTAAGAGACGATGTATTTTCGATAGTTTACGGGTATACATTTGGAGTGTGGTTTTTTAAGAGGAATAAGATTTTTGGACCGAGACGCTGCCCGCCAGGGCACCAGCCCGGAGGGCCGAGCTTCGAGGGCGTGCCGAAGGCACGCACGAAAAGCTCGTTTAATATAATAAGATAAGATAAATGTTTTAATGTAGTCCCCCCCCCTATAAATTTAGAAACTTATCATTTTCTGATGTATTTGAAGGTGCTGTCTATGAATATGATAATTTTCCTAAGTGAATCGCTTTAAACCCCTTTTTAAGCAAAATTTGTTTACAAGATACCTGTTTGAACGAAAATTAAAACATTTTGTTTAGGGGGTCAGGTAGGCTAGGGGTTAGCATACCAGCCTGCTAATCAAGTGGACCTGGGTTCGAATCCGACTCGAGGCATCCGGCTAAAATCTGACCCCGGGGGTAGAGACAAATTTGAAAAAAAAAAAACATTTTGTTTACATTTTCATTGTTAAGAATTTCTTCTGATTATTATTTATTTTTTATCATTGTATGTGTTTATGTTTGTATAAATTGATGTAGGAGTCAATCGGTTAACTTTTTGCAGTGAGTCTGACTTGAACCTGAGCATCCTGCTCCGTAGGCAGGGACTCTACTCTTTTGGAGAACCCTTGTTAAGAATTTATTTAAATTTTCACTTTTTCTTTCTTCTAAATGTCTCTTGTTTTGCTTTTAGTGATTTGGATAAATTCGATGTCGACATATTGAACAACAATTTCCGTTTTGATTATAAAGCAGCACTCGAGATGACATCCGAGATACTTGTATTAGAGATGCTTCATCGTGTTGTCGTATTTTTATATGAAGTAAGTATTGTGATTTTTTTTTAATATTTCAAATCTTACTTGAAATTTTTTTTACTTTGTAACAAGATAGTACTTATCGCCGAGGATGATTTTCTTCCTAAATATTAAAAATCAATCACTTAGAAAATAAAATTTACTCAGAAGCGTCTCAGGGAAGTGTATTTGTACCAATCCTTTATCCTTTATATACAGCTGATTTACAAGACTTCCCTTGCAACTTTTGCAGACGATACAGCTATCCTTTTATCCTAAAGAGACCTCGAATATTATTCTAATTCAGTGGTACTCAATCTTTTTGCTTAGCAGG
This sequence comes from Forficula auricularia, assembly GCA_024734495.1. Taxonomy (NCBI): domain Eukaryota; kingdom Metazoa; phylum Arthropoda; class Insecta; order Dermaptera; family Forficulidae; genus Forficula; species Forficula auricularia. Next base: position 118,852 of record JALMQS010000690.1, on the reverse strand, counting down.
CCAAATTCGGCAATCAGATGGTTCTGGCGGGCCACACAAAAATCATTTTTTTGTATCACGCCTGTAAATTTAAAAGTTCTTATTGTAGAAGAATAAATAGGCGAATAATAACACAGTGAAAATTGCTTAACACGAAACGGGATTTCGGATTTGAGGGGTTTCACTGTATTTAAGTATATGGTATTTATTACTAACGAGTCTCTAACCGGAGAGTTTTAAAAAAGTTTTCACTTTTTAACCGACTTCAAAAAAGGAGGAGGTTCTCTATTCGACTGAATTTTTTTTTTGTGCCTATGTTTCTTCATATCTCCGGCAATTGTGAACCGATTTTGAAAATTTTTCTTGCATTGGGTTCAGTCTACCTTCCGATTGGTCCTATTTTTTTTTCATAGGTATTAGACCTTTTTTGTTAGGTTTGTTTAGGCCTAACTTCTTTGTTTATGAACCGATTTCGATGATTCTTTTTTTATTCGAAAGGGGGTATCTTAGGGATAGTGTCATATTAATTTAGTCAAGTTCTGATGATATGATCACTATTAATAACATCACTAAAAGAGAAAAATAAAAATAATTTTTAAGAAAAAATAAAACCGACTTCAAAAAATTAAATGCAACAAATAAAATACACTAAAAGGTATAAAATAATTATTATCTTATTTAGTTACAACTAAACGACGAAATATTAACATGAAATTACTTTTTGAAGTCGGTGCCAAACATATAGCTTTTATGAATCGCACTCGACGGATCTTACTTAGTACGTTTGGAGGGTATGCTCGCTTATAGGTATAGTTTGTTTGGTACCGACTTCAAAAAGTAATTTCATGTTAATATTTCGTCCTTTAGTTGTAACTAAATAAGATAATAATTATTTTATACCTTTTAGTGTATTTTATTTGTTGCATTTAATTTTTTGAAGTCGGTTTTATTTTTTTATTTCTAATTTTTTCTTCATTTCATATTGATTTTGAATGCTCAATCTATCTATTCTATTTTCTCATATACCATATAATCTAATTAACCTGATTTTTGTTGCAGGCTTACTGTCTGACTGACGTGTCGTTCGGCGGCCAGGGCGGGGCCACCCCTGGCAAAGCGGCGATGGGCTTGCTCGTGGTGCGTTGCGACCGGATGCCCGTGCCTGTGCCCGGAAGGCCAGGCCTCGCGATCATCTCCCCGGGGACAGGGCTCAATATCTACTGGGCAGCTGGCCGGGCGTTGCTTAAGAATTTAGTTCTTGCCCTACTATTTCCAATCTGTTGTTTCGCTATGTTTCTCTTCCGGTATCAGCGAACAGGCTACGATCTACTTTGCCATTCCATTGTGGTGAAGGCACGGACGACACCCACACGACAACGACGCCAATAAAACAAAAATTTAAGAAAAACAAAAAAAAAAAGACTGAAACTGTGATCTTGAATATTTTAAATTTAATTTACAGTTTATATTATATATACACACATAATATATTATATTTTAATGGAATATTGAATGAGTGAAGATTTTAAAATTGAAATATTTTTTATATAAAATTTGCTGAATCTTACTAATTTAATTTACACTACGCTTCAAAAAAACTGGAACACTTGGAAAATTTTGATTTTTTTTAAAAGAAATATCAAAATTTATATTTTTTATTTAAACTTTTAATAGATATTGTATACATGTAGAATTATTTTTAAACAATATCACAATGAATAAAATTCTTAAGTAGGCACTTAAGATATATAAAAACAAAATTTTTCATTTTTGTGATCTTTTTTTATCACAAAATTCTCAAAAATTTCAAGTTCTAGTAAGGAATATTACCGCCCCTCATCTGAATCAAAGCCGCCAGCCTCCTAACCATACTTCTGATTAGGCGTACAACCTGCGTATGGTCCAGATTTTCCCACTCTTCTTGGAGGAAGTCTTGGAGCTGCTGGATGATCTCTGGAGCAGGATCTCTAGCACGGACTCGCCTCCCCAGCACGTACATACATACACTCCATACATGCTCAATGGGATTTAAGTCCGGACTGCAAGCTGGCCAATCCATAGTTTGAATCCTTTTTTAAAAATATTCAAATTGTTTTCAAGTGTTCCACTTTTTTTGTAGCGCAGTGTATTTTAAAATCTATAAACATCATCAATTTCAGTTGAATATACTTTTCTTGTATCTTTTATTAGAAGGGTTTATTTCACATTATTATTGTGCTTTTTGAAATTTTTCCTAAAGTATAATCCACTATTTTTTTTTTTTCTATCCGAAATAACCTAATAAGACAATATAAAACGTTATTGGCGAAAACACACAATAAGGTTGAGTGGAATTTATTCAAGATATACATAGAATTAATAATTCAATTAATATCTTTCAACAATAGCTATAGAGGCGCTCTTTAACAAGAAATAAAATAAATAAATGAGCCGTTTATTTTGAAAGTCCATTTATGTTCGAATCGAGATATTGAAGGGTTTACTTTGGATTAGATTTTAAAATATGGGTAAGGGGCCTCCCTAAATTACGTGAGGCATTTAGGTGGGGGAGGGGGTCGAGCCGAATCTCACCCAAACTCACGTGGGGGAGAGGGGGTCTCGAAAAAAAAATTTCCGCAAGAAACAGTGTAAAATTTCGAAAAAACTGGGTTAAATTAAGTAATAATAAACTTTCCCTCAACAATGACATAGAAGCTATTATCTTTGCTGTTTATAGCCGATATATAGTAAACAAACCTTCAAAAGGAGATAAAATAATAATAATAATAAACTGGCAAAGATAATCCATCAGCAATAGGGAATAAAATATGAACTGTTTGATACACCTACACCGCCATATTATAAATATCTCCCAGCTCCAGTGGTTAAAAAGAACAACGTGATTTTATATTGGGACAGACTTATTCTCACCGACAGAAACCATTAACTACAATAGACCAGATATTCTTCTCATTAACAACACCACCCAAACGGCCATTATAGTTGAGATAGGAGTACCGCTCACTCATAACCTTAAAAAAAACTGAAATAGAAAAGAAAAATAAATATGAGGAGCTTGCTATCCAACTGAAAAACATCTGGAAGTTAAGCATGGTCACGATCTGCCCACTGGTAATGTCTGCGGAAGGAGTCGTCTCATCCAACTTTGATAGAAATATTGGGAAACTTGGCTTGTCGAACACCTTCTCAAGGCAGGCACAGAAGGCAATTATTCTTCAAACGTGCCACATAGTGAGAAAGTTTCTCAATTAGAGATTATCCGATGTTTTATGTGGGTCTAGGTGAATTCCCTTCCCACATCGACCGAGCCTAATCCCAAATAAGATCTGAAGGGATAGGTGAAATTTTTCCAGCATAAGCTGAGAAAGTGCATTAACTCGGATAATAATAATAATACTAGTCTTAACTAGTCTTAAATAAAAATAATTAAGCAAATTATGTTTTTTAAATAAATCCAACGCAATGAAGCACAGATTAACGTATTTACACTAAAAATACGCATTTTGAAAAATCTCATTTGAGATTGCGGGGGGGAGGGGAGAGTCGTCGATAAATCGCCAAAATGACCTCACGCAATTTAGGGACGCCCCCTAACAAATAACATAGTAGAATAATGTTTTTAGGTTTTAAGGGTGTCCAATTTATCATCTCAATTAGCAAAATTAACATTATTTAAGAAATAATATGTTTTTGATGGCTATGAATGGACTTTTACGCCTTTAAAGTGGAATCTAACTCTTTTTTAATGTTCGTCGGGGTTAATCCCTTAAAAAAATAATACTTTATAACAGCTCGAACTTCAATTTTTCAGAAAATGTCATAATTTGTTTACTTTATTCTATCGCCATAAACAAGCAAATAAACGCACGCGTCTGAAACTTCGCAACAAGGTATTTAAAGGATCATACTTGACAAATATAATAACCATTTGCTGATACTTTTGGATTCTATAAGTCAGGCCGAGAACATTTCGAACCATCTTCGTATATATAAAAAAAAAATCAATATTCCATTATAGTGTAGATTCCTGTATATTATATACATATATGTATAATAATAATAATTGCCAATTCATTTAAAAGCGAAATAAATGATAAAATCTCAAATCTACAACTAATATAATATAACATATAAATATGGTAAAAACAAATTTTTAAAAAATGTACAAATATTTATATATATATACATACAATATACATATATGTACCTAGCTCTAGATATTATTTGCATATATACAGAACCATGTATTTTTGTCATTCTATTAAGTTTTTTTTTATTTCAATTCATGTAAATATGAATGAAATAATGACAAATTAAATAATGCTTGTTTTATAATTATTGCTATTTATAATTTTAATAATAAGACAGTTCTGTATATATCATATTAGAAATCATAAGGAATATTACAACCAGTGGGGTGTTGTTTGTGTTCTCTTGCGGGTCCTATTAGAAAATCCCAAAAGACCTAAAATGCAGATATAAAGCGGCCCATACACTGTCAAACAAATTGCGCAACAAAGTGTTGCATTGTGTATCAATTTGTATTCCAAGCTTTGAAGGCCAAAAGTTTCTCCTTAACTTAAAACCTTGGTTACACTCACATAACCAAGCACCCTAACAACCCTGTTGCGTTTAACCCCACTAACCAAACCCCTCAAGCAATGGAGTGATTCTTTTGGGGGGAAAAATCTAAGGGGAAGCCTTTGATCTCGTGGGGGGGAGGAGAATTGAGGGATGTTGCACCCCATAATAATTTTGGCATTTTTTGCAGTTACAGGGGGGAGTGCTTTTGGTTGAAGTATTTTCCCTTCACCAACTTCGGTAATTTTGCCCCTCCCGTTGAAAACCCTAACGTTGGGGGTAATTGCAGCTGGGGCTGGATTAGGGGGAGTAGTGGCCAAATGAGGATTAAGATAAGAAAACTTCGGTGCTATCCCTTATCCCCTTCAACCGTGTTTTGCATGGGGGACACGTGGTTCCTCCCCAATCTTTCCGCCAAACCGTCGATGGGGGGATACTTGGTTGAAGGGGACTCTATTTCAAGGTCCTTGGTCCTTGAAATAGTCCTCCATCCTTTCAATGGTCGATAAACGTAATAGGCTGTAAATCTATTTATGGGATCTATACTCCCTTCCTCTATGAGACTGTCTTTGTAGTCAAAACAATGATTTTAAATTGCAAATTTAAAGGTGGTGCTTGAAACCCTAAGACTTACAAATTCAATTTGTATTCCAAGCTTTGAAGGCCAAAAGTTTCTCCTGAACTTAAAGCCTTGGTTACACTCACGTAACCAAGCACCCTAACAACCCTGTTGCGTTTAACCCCACTAACCAAACCCCTCAAGCAATGGAGTGATTCTTTTGGGGGGCAAAAATATTCTTCACCTTGGGGGCCGCCGGAGCCCATACATTGTCAGAGAAATTGCGATGCACAACACTGCGTTGTGCATAACACAACATTCATAATGAAAAATATTGCACAACTCGCCCATACACTACACAACGCGTTGCGCAACGCTCCCGTTGTGTAAAAGATTTCAAACATTTTTGAAACTTGTCAAACATTTGCGCAACGCATCAAACTCTCCCATACACTGTCAAACAATTGCACAACGGCCTGTGTTGCGCAATTTGTTTGACAGTGTATGGACCCCTTTAGGTACAGAGAATGTAAAAGGTAAATAATATTTACTTTCACATACATTGCGAAGCAGGATTTAAGTAAAGTATTGCATTAATTTTATTTTAAATGTTTAGAATTTAAAAAAGAATTCACAAATAAAGAGAAGCAAGGTCATGCATATTACGTATATTGATTGGAATTACGTAAATTATATTCAAATATTAAATATTAAAGAAAAAGAAGAGGAAAAAACACTTGTGCTTCCAAATAAAAATCAAGGTTAATCTTTTATTATTATTGTAATTATTAATAAAAATTTTACATTTTATTATATTCAAATACGTCTGAATTAATCACACCACTAAAAGCTGGAAAATTATTTTTCCATCAGCCCTGGGACGTAATCACAACGAGGTCTCGTTTAAAGACAATTACCTATAAATTAAATAAAAGAACAAAGAAAAGGTCGTTATTCTTTAATTTGATTTAAATTTAATTCTTCATTTAATAAAACAACATGTATTTACAAGCTTTTTTTAAGTTGTATTATCATTTTCTATTAGGTAGTTCGGAAAGTCATTTCTTTGTTTATCAAGAGATTTGCTTCTAAAGCGTCAAGAAAATAACCCATTTTTGAAGAGAATTATCACTGGGGACGAGAAATGGGTTCTCTACAAAAATATGAGGAGATCATGGAGTAAAACAAGATTAATCTGCTCAAACTACTTCGAAAGCCGATATTCATCAAAACAAGGGGATGCTCTCTGTCTAGTGGGATTTCAAGGGAATCGTATTTTTTGAACAATTCTGAAGTGTACTGCAATCAACTGGATAAATTGAATGATTCACTAAAACAGAAAAGGCCAGAATTGTTCATTAGAAAAGTTATAGTGTTCCACTAGGATAACGCTAGACCTAATACAAGTTTTGTAACTCGTTAAAAGCTTTTACAACTTGGATGGGATGTAACTACCACACCCACCATATTCTCCAGATCTGGCACCATCGGATTATTACTTGTTCCGGTCTCTGTAAAATTTTTTAGACACCAAAACCTTCACTTTAAATGAAGGTGTCAAAAATGCATTGGATCAGTTTTTTGCAAGCAAAGATCAACATTTTTTTGAACTTATTTTGATTAATTATGCCCATCGATTAAATGATTAAAGTTGGTATCGGGATGATTTGCCTTGATATGTTTACTAAGAATAATTATAAAAATGACAAATATGCAGGGAAATTAACTATTTGGTATGTAAAATGAGTTTTTTATGTGTATTAATTTGTTTTTTGTATGTATTGAATTGGTTTTTGAGATCAATTTTGATTTTGATTTGAAAATGTTATAATCTATATTAATTGAGGCCTTATCACTTTTTAGAGCCCTGAAGAAGTCAACAAAGTTGACGAAATGTTGTCAATAAAATATAAATTATCTGCATAAAAAATATAGTCCTTATTTTCCGATAACAACTTTAATAATTTTTTTGAACGTGGAATAATGCTACTGCCAGAAAAATGGCAAAAGGTATTGGACCAAAATGGGGAATATATAATTTTATTATATATTTAAACACTATAAGAAAATCGCCTTTTATTTTCACCAAAAAAATAAAAAACGAAATGACTTTCCGAACCATCTAATACCATCATGTTGCCTTTAGTTAAAGAATAGCAAATAAAGTGATTAGATAAACAAGTGCCAATTCTGGATGAGTTTATTAATTATTATTAACACTCTACTTATGTGCTGTCTTTTTTATAAAATTTAAAGCTTCTTCCAAACACATTATTTTTAATTATAGGAAAATGTAAGATGTAACTGTTACTCCCTCTGTCCAATAAAATTAAAATTACACATAAAATAAATATTAAATTCATTTTATTATTACAATATAACTAAATAGAAATAAATTTAGTGTAATCCAAATTTAGTTAAATGTTAAAATGATATTTAGCCTTGTTGAACGCTTCTTCTGAACATATATACTTTTCAGCTAATCGAACCTCACGACCAAGTTTTACCTTATTTACCTATATCAGAGGAATTTTATAGGAATTTCCCCCTCCTGTGAACATAATTGATTCCATATACGTTTGTAATGTTAAAAACGTTATCCAGAGTATTTCTCTCTAATTTATTAAATGCATCTTGAACACATTCAATCAATTCATCAATTGTTTTTGGCGAAGTTTCATCATGTTGTAGTGATAGATTAGAGTTAAAAGAACCCAAATCTAGAACGTTTAAATCAGGACTGTTTGGTGGTTGTGACTTAAATTGAATATTCCAACCATCAGTAGAACCTGCAGCAACAATATCTTTATTATTATCAGAGGAATGTGATTTTGCATTATCTTGGTGTATCTAAATTGTTTTGTTTTTATACTTTTTATACTAATTATGATTTCATTGCTTCGATTTGGCATCTCTTCTTTGTAAATTCACGTTATTTGGGTTAAAATTTTCCATTTTGAAATTACAGCGGTGACTATTTTATTTTTCTTAAAAAAACTAATTTTTTTTCTTCAACTTTCGAAACTAGATAATCAAAGATTTTCTTTCAAATGTATATCATATTTTCGGACAGAGGGAGTATTATTTAATAAATTTACTAAATAATAGTTATTTAAACATTTACATTTTCCTTTAACCATTTTTAACTATATTAATAAAATAAATGGAATTAAAAGGCACAATTTTTCACTGCTTTAAAAATTATTACATATTGACAATCGTGTATAAATTTTCTCTCGAGGGTTTATTTTGGAGCCGTTAGTGGTATATTATATTTATAATAATTATAATAAAAAGCTTTATCGGTTTGGGATTGTTCAATCATTAATTACAATGCCAACAACATATTAATATATATATTTATTAATAATGAAGCAAGAAGATGCTTTACGAAAAGCGGATAACATCTGTAGTCTGGAATGGACTTTTGTATTGCTAAAACAAGGAGAATAGAAAAATAAATTTCAGGGAATTGATGGGAGATGAACGTGTAACCATGGGTGAAGGACTTGAAAGTTATATGTCACTGGATGCTAGAAGAGAGTCCCAGTCTCTCTTTCATTTATAAAATAAGTCGATTGGATCAATTTTTTAGTATCTGATTACGAACATAGTAATATAAATTGATTAGGCCCGCACAGGGCTCGAAATGGAAAATTTCACCAACTCTAAGTATTTACGATCAGAAAAATGGGGTGGAAGTTAAAAAGAAATTGAATCTAGAATCTTCTTAAGAGAGGCAGGATTGCTAAGGGATATTTTAGAGAGGGAAAGAAAAGAGCAAGTGAAAGATTCACATTAAAGTATTTAGCCCAGATAGTGAAATGTCGTGTGGAACTTTAAGAGAAGTGAAAATATTAGCATGGAGAGTTGAGTGGAGGCGGGTGGTTGCGTCAAACCAGTCAAAGAAAATCAAATCGACAACAGCAGTATGGACGTGTCGAAGCAAGTGTTGTTCAACTTTACTGATATACCATAAACAACAAATATTCATTCTGTTCAGTTTGTTTTGCTGGAATAGATCGTCTGAATGTCGTGTCTTTTTTAATGATGTTCGTCGCAATCATGTTTAATAAATTTTCAAAATCGGAATTATTCATTCTAAAAAAGTTTGAAGCCCACGTGAGGTTCAACTCGTCAACCCTCATCCAGCAATAAATCCTTAATAAATTCCTCAGTACTATACTTTTTTCTGCCACGATCAAGTCTGGGCCGTACCCAAAATCTCCGTGGGCGCCTACGACGATCTTGCAGGCTTCCAACAACTGAAATGATAATTGCAGCAGCCGCCACTGCAGTATCTTCTGCATCATTTTTCAATTAAATTAAAACTATTTCAATTCATTATGATGTGTGTATGTCGGTCGACTAATACACATATACTGAGGTAATGTGGACTATTCGAAAATCAACCGTGCCGATCGACAATTGACACTGTCGATCGACATAGTGTGGACGCGGCTTTAGGACTACATACTCCCATACTCGATGATAATGATCATATGGAAATAAAAATAATTATAAATTTTTGAGAAAAATATGTTGATCAGCGTAATTAGTATAAAATGTTTAATATTTTTGAATGTGTGATGATAAATCCCAAGATGTTCAAGGGTCAGGCAGTTTAATTTTTTTACTTTTTTTTTATTTTCTTCAAACAAAAACACAAGGTATTTTGACAAAGTATAAAAAAACAACCTTCTAATTTTCTTATACTCTTAAAAATTTCATTCTTGGGGGGTCGGGTAGGCTAGGCGGTAGCATGTCAGCCAGCTAACCAAGAGGACCCGAGTTCGAATCCGGCTCGAGGCATCCGGCTAAAATCTGACCCCCGAGGTAGAGACAAATTTAAAAATAAAAATAAATAGTATCGTAAATGGCTTATGGCTACCATGGCCGAAAAAGCCAAAAAAAAAAAAAAAAAATTCATTCTTATAAATTGTAAATAAATATTCAATAAAACGAAAAATATCATATTTATATTTCTCTTGGAAGAAATTGTGAATTTCTTAAAATCCTGTTTAGTTACATCACCTATTCCAATATATTTCACATATCCGGACATCGTTTTCTTCATCATCTTTTCATTATTCACTGAAGGTGCATCTTCTCGTGGTTTGGGGACTCTGTCTCTGGTTGATTTATGCTGACTCTGGGCTGCCCTTTGGCTTGGGAGGTGTTAACTTTAACTCTACTGAGAGAACTTTACTCAAATATAAAGTTGCATCACTCGCATCCATAATAAATAACAATTAAAATAGGAATAGTAGGGACTTGGACAATAAATAAAAAACAAGTTTTTATTAAATGACCAAGACGTTTCGTCAATTTATTTCGATTTCCTCAGTGACAGTGGCGGATCAAGTCATGTGGGTAAATAATGGGGCTCTCAAAATCAATTTCACAAAAAATAAAAAAATTCTGAACCATGAACAATTATATCCAAATTTTGGTACTTATTAACAAAACATTTATTTTTTTCTCAAATAATTTTTCATAAAATATAATATATTATAAATTAGTTCAGTTGGATTGTTAAAAAAAACAATCCTTATTTAGAAGTGATTGATAAAAATGCTGATCAAGTCCACGATAAGGAATATCGGTATTTGATTGGTTTTGTTCATTGATAAATATAAGTATTTAAATCACACATAACGTCGCAGTGAATTTGAATCGAACTGGCTGTTCATACTTGAAAACTTGGCTATTTTCGAATTTTTACGCTGCTTATAAATATAAATAAATAAAAACATCTCCCAAGTTTCAAGTCTATTTTATTTCATCATTATAATCTGTGCCCCACCTATGAAAATTTCCCATCTAAATAACATGGGCTTTTTGGCATTGAACGATACATTTTTTTATTCTGGCCAAAATAATAGTTCAAAAAAATTGAAACTCAGTAGTCTTTATCCTTATTATAGTAGTTATATTTCAGAATTTTTACAGATTTTTGCTGTGCGGCACAAGTTAAAGAGACTTGAATCTTGGGGGATACATTTTTTTATTTATTTCGAACCATATATGAGCCTCTGTCAGCGTAAAAATTCGAAAATACTCAAAATAAGGACCACCCTAATGTGGATATAAAACAAAAAATTTGGACTATTTCCCAAATTTTTTATACTGGTTGCGAATCAACCTGTTTAATAACAATATTCCAAGTGAACTCACGCTAAATACGGGATTTTGGGCTGAATTATGAACAAAAAACAAAACAAATCAATTTCAAAATTTTATTAAAAAAAAAAATCAAAAAAAACAAATGCAATGAAGTATTTATTATTATTTACATAAATTAAATAAAAATTTATTTATTTATTTATCTATTCAGCAGGTTGTTGTTTTAAAAATTCTTCTCTTTGTTCAATTAATTCGCTAACTAATCCCTTAACTAAAGTCGAATTAAATTGTCCATTTGTCCGATCAAACATGTCTTGCATCAAGCCAGGTTTCTTTTGATCACGCTCGTATTCAAAGGCCTGATGAATCATATCAAAAAGATCAAGTTCTTTGACAAATTGCGCTTCTGGTGTTGTTTTCTCTTCATATTCACAAAATAAGGATAATATTTCCGGTCCGGCATTAGGACCAGCCAACTTGCATATATCACGCATTGCATCCAATTCAAGTTTTTGTTTCTCTTCCGCTGGCACTTTACACATTGGCGTAATATCACCGATAATACTTTCAGCTAAATCATGAATTAGTGACATTTTCATGCATCTGTAAAACAAGTAGAAAAAAATTAATAAATTCACTTTTATATTTCAACTTAGGAAATTAGCCAGATAATCTTTTTGAAGTGAAATCATCTATATATAAATTAATAGAGTAAAGGGAGTGTAGTTTCACAATGAATGAAATGAAACTCAAAGAGGTTTATACAGACTCAATATATTTCTATTTCTATTATCTTCAGGAGTTTACAGATTAAAAACTGAAGATGGACTAATAACCCTAAATATATTGAGTCTGTATAAACCTCTTTGAGTTTCATTTCATTCATTGTGAAACTACACTCCCTTTACTTTATTAATTAATATCATGTTTCACCTAAAACCCACACCAGTAAAACCCTAAGTAAAACATCTATATATAACTTGAGCGACATTAAAAGTGTAATCTCAGCATTTATAACATTTATATCTAAGCAAGTAAAGACGATAGAAACATAAAAACCAAGTTCTATGACTTGGAAATAAAATTCATTTTTAGGGTTCCGTTCAAAAGTAAAACTATATAAATTGAAAGTTTTTGCCGAGAGTAGCAGAATTTTTATATATTGAAGGAGACAATAAAGAGTGTGTCTTCTGCTGGAATTATAAATTTTATTTATTTATAACGAGACTATAGTTTCGAGGGCTTTGCCCTCTTCATCAGTCTATTACAATGTATTCACAGGAATTAATTTATGAATGAAAGTTTTACATTTTTCATGAAAAATGTAAAACTTTCATTCATAAATTAATTCCTGTGAATACATTGTAATAGACTGATGAAGAGGCAAAGCCTCGAAACTATAGTCTCGTTATAAATAAATAAAATTTATAATTCCAGCAGAAGACACACTCTTTTATTGTCTCCTTCAATAAAACTATATAATTAATATAGAAACAATGTCTATATTTCAGAGCATTGTAGCTGGTAAACTAAAAAAATATGATACAAACTTGAAATTTAACAATATGTATCGATTTTCCCCAAAATTCAATTTTGATGAACCAAACTTTATTAACCAGTTTCAAGAACAATGAAACGATCTAACCACCCAGACAGAAGGGAATCTTGCAGCAATATTACATTGCAATATTAAACCTTGCAGGAACATTGCAGCAATATTGCCAATGTAGCAGGAACATTTTGCAGCAATATTGCCAGTGCTGCAACATTGCCAATATTGTGCAAGGTTCGCAATATTGCTGCAATATTCCAGTCTGTCTGGGCAGATCTCAACTTTGAGAAAACTTATTTTTATAGGTGTTTTATTAATTAAACTAATTATTAACAGGTGATTTGAAATATGCAAAACAGTTTAGTGATCATAACAAAACAGGTGCCTGTGAATTATTATAATACAAAGCGTGTGCTTTTGAATCAAAACAAAAAGGTGGCTGAATAAATAAACATTATTTTAAGATAATATTGATAAAAAAATTTCTTTTCTGATAATAAATTTAAATTCAGCTTAAAAGGGTTGATTTCTATTTGCAGCAAGTATTAAATAAAAAAAAAACGAAAAAATTACCAAGCAATGCTCGGTCCACCAAGGGTAAGTTATTCTTATGGGAGAAAAGATTCTATTTTCCAGATAAATCTATGCCAATAGATGTTAGGAGGGGCTAATAAGCTTGATTTTACATGTACAGTGTGTGGCCAAATTATTATACTCATTTGAAAAATTAAATCTTTCATACGTTTTTTCGAACCAGTCTCAGAGAGAGGTTTTTGTCTCGAGGGTGTGATCTGACTGCCCGGAAAGCATGTTAGTTCTCAGATTCGACTCCTGAGGGGATGAATCCCCTCTGATATCGCAATTTAATAATATTTCTACTAAAATCTTAGAATTTGTCTTAAAGATTGAATTCTTTCTCTTTTAAAATACATCTTGGTTAATCTGAACCCGAGCTGATTTTTTGAAAAACATTACAACTATTTTCAAAAAAAGATGCTCAAATCTTTAGCTTTGTATTGTGTATTGTGCCATGCTTTAATTATCTTTGCAAATTTCTTGTTTTAGGGCAGTCCATACATTTAGGATAGGGTTGAGGTCTGGCGAGTTGCCAGGCCAGTCCAAAAGGGTTATTAGACTATATTACTACTAGATTTTTTGAAAAGTTTGAATAAAATAAATTTTCTTGAGAAAAATCATTTGAGTATAATAATTTAGCCACCCACTGTAATTATTAATTCTATATCTCGAAAAGGTGTCACGCCTCTTGTGATTTTCGGCAATAAGTAGATCTTACAGCTTCTTATATAACCTGGCTGTTTTAAATTTGTAGTGAAGGGTTGAAGGAGTTATTCAGCCAAAGCAAGGATGCACCGGGTACAATAAAATTCCCAGAATAAAGAGGTTTCGGCCTGAATTTATCGGGCCATCTTCAGTTTATTGGGAATTATACACATAGTAAGTTCATGTGATTGTTCCTGGTTTTGTCAACAATAAGAAATATAACTTCATATATTAAGTGTTGTACTGTCTTTTGTACAGCTCCTGACGATGAGCTAAAAACCCGAAATATATATAGAGTATTCAATAAAACTCAAAAAATTTAATTAAAAAATCTTTTTTAATTTTTAATTTTATTTTATTTTGAAACACCACTACAACCCTTTAAAAACTCCTTTGTTATAGTGGAGCCCAAGATTCAGAGATGAGACAAAACCAGGAACAATCACATGGACGGTAATTAGTGTATAATTCCCAATAAACTGAAGATTGCCCGATAAATTCAGGACTAAACGTCTTTATTCTGGGAATTTTATTGTATCCGATATATCCTACCTTTAGCTGAATAACTCCTTCAATCCACTACATTCCTATAAATTCTTATCATAAAACAAAAATATTAAGAAATGTTTAGAAAATGTGTACAAATGTTTTGGGAAATCAAAGAAAGCAAAAAAATAGAAGTAAAATTGATTAGTATAATACGTACTTGATTTTGTCTATATTTGTATTACTTTTATCATCTAAAAGGAATGTTAGTATAGCCATTCTATACATATGACCTGAAACTGTTTCGGGATCTTGAAATTTTCGCAATACCCATCCGGTTCGTTTTAGGTGCTAAAATTTAAGATAAAAAAATTAATATTCTCAATTATTATAGAAATGTTTAATCAGGCATGAAATAAAGGGACTTTAGGGCTTTTAACTTTTTTCTCTCTTTATTCAGGGTGTTTATTTTTAGTTCTATTATCTTTTTATACAGAGGTATCTCGGTAAGTCTTTAAAAGTGAAATTTTTCCCTTTAATTTTTATTCACCTAATCTAAATGATTCTAGGATGTTTAAGGAATAAAATGAGATCTTATTTTTACTTTATCCATGCAGCAGATAAGCTAATGAAATCGGTCTTTTCAGGTAAAGACTACCAATGGTCTCAACCAAAGTTATAAATTGTCTTATTCAATCAGGTTGAATTTTAGGACCTGATGGTTTTGCCAAAGACATGGGATCTCGTCCAGAAAAGTGCGATTTTTTCATTTTGTCCATGGGCAAGTATGTATGTATTCCTTTTTTTTTCGTCGACGATTTTTTCCACAACGTTCAAACGATTAAAATCGAGGGGTGAACCGCGATTGGAATTAGGTGTACACCGTCTTTGGAATGATATGGAATTATTTTGGAATTTATTAGATAATACCCCTTCATCTTTTGTCTTCTATTTGGAAATGAAAGTGGAAGTGGAAGTAGGTGTACACGATATTAGGTTGCGGTTCACCCCTCGATCAAAATGAAATTGAAAATCTACCATTACTTTAACAAAATAAAGAACTGATTAGTTTGTGGCACATATCAGTATAGACAAACATTAGTACTTTATTCTAGTACTTTTTTATTTATTTCTAAATATTTTGAAAATAGCTTAAACAATTTTGATCAAATTAAGTATTCCATTTAAGTATCTGGAGGACCCATAGCCCCAGCATTAAATTTCGGGCCCGGTACAAAACTTGAAGCCGGCCCCTTATCATGGAATAAGTATGTGTTTTTAGGAAAAGGAATAATAAAAAAAAATGTCACGACTGAGTCCGAAACTCACGGGTGCACCTGGACCCCTCCTTGCGGGGCCTATGGGAAGACCCGAAAAAAGTTTATATAAAGTTAAATTGAAAGTTTTTTGCCGAGAGTAGCAGAATTTTTATAAATTGAAGGAGACAATAAAAGAGTGTGTCTTCTGCTGGAATTATACATTTTTTTATTTATAACGAAATAAAAAAATTATAATTCCAGCAGAAGACACACTCTTTTATTGTCTCCTTCAATTTATATAAAGTTTTTAGTAAAATTACATTTTAAAGTACTTTACTCTACAGTACTAAAGCAAGTTCTTTTTCTTAATTCTTTAAAATTTATTTATATGGACGGTTTATTTGATTAATAATAAATGAATAAACATATTAATATTTCAAATGACTATGGATAAAGTTCAATTGGCACGGATTGTTATAATTTGACACCCGGGTTCGATTCTCGAGCGAGTGAACTTCTGACATGTAATAATAATCGATGATTTAGTATATGAAAACCTCTTCTAATTTCTTTAAAAATATATACATACATAATTTATTTTAATTTTACCTTTAATCGGGCGATAATCGATGAAAATTCCAAAAATTGCTTATAATTACTAGCCATTTTGATATTTATTATAATCTATAAAAAACAATGTGAATAATAAACAAATGGAATTAAAAATCATAATAATATATACATAAATATTATAAATAGATATTACCTGTTTTAAATTTGATAAATTGTAATTTTATATATTATATTTATTGATAACCTAAAAGGTTAGGTTGAATTGAACCCTCTCAAAGTGGTTTGATTTGACTTTAAATTAAAACACTAGCGTTATCGAACTTTACCTTTTGATCTAACCACAGTAAAGTTGTACTGTGATCTAACTAAATAATAAAATGTTAAAAGAGCGCACACGTTTAGCAAGGAACGTCAAATATGTCATAAAGTGAAGGCAAAGGCCCTCTGCTGTAACATTCTTATGCTGTTTTTTAGGGCGCTCAATCCAATTTACCTTCATATACAATTTAGGTATTTTTTTAAGAGCAAATCAAAGAAAATGTCCTTAGCTTAATCCAAATAAATATGTATATATCCACGTGAATAAATATATATACGTAGTATGTAGGCAGGGTCTATCAGTAGCCAGCGGGAGGAACAGAAGGGCGCTGCCCCGAGCCTCACGATTTTAGGACCTCTTAATAAATGAATTTGTTGGTGTTGAAGCACGCGTAAAATAGAGAGTCGATAATACAACTTTGGGAACTAATAATACAGCTTTTGCAATCATTAATAAATCTATTATATACAAGAAAACCAGATATATAAATTTTGTATTATATAAGTTGTTTGCAATTTTTGGATGCAAGGGCTATGAGGGTAATTTATCAGGCTCTGTTTCAGAGTACAATTAACTATTTTATAATTGCGTGAGGAGGGGCATATGATAATGCAACGAAACCACTTATCACTATACTGACTAGACTTATTAAAAAAATTAATGTGCAATCTGCAGCGCCGTAAACTAGCTTTTTTAGGGCCCTGTGCAAAAATTTTTTAGGGCCCCTATATTTTTGGGGAAAAAGTAATTATATTTAAAATAGATATCATATAAAAATTTGTATTTTAAAGTCTCGAATAAAATTTTTGTAAAACAAATTTGTAAAGAAAATTCAATTAACAATTTCGTTTTAGGGCCCCCTAGATCTTTGGGCCCTGTGCGGGTGCACATGTTGCACCTGCCTAGTTACGCCGCTGGCAATCTGTCTTGAGTATTGATAAATCTTTTATTGTGAACATAGTGGCAGAACTAGACATATAGATCAATTGTCCTTTCAAAGATTAATAAGTCAATTACCCAAAAAATGCCTATTTTGTGGCAATTAAATATTTTTAATAAACTCCCAAATGATCTAAAAAATCTATGGTGTGACAAGAAAGTATTGAGAACGGATCGTTGCTAAACTTTATCCAATGTCATTTGAAATATTAATATGTTTTTCCTATATTATTAATCAGATATCCCTTGCTATTTGTTGATCAGTTCATCGTTTTGGAAATTACACCAGGACGAAATATTCACGAGTTTCTGGAGCTATCATCTAGTCTAGTTTTCTTCTATTTTCGTAAAAAGAAGCTAGCTACCATATATCTAGAAATTGAATTAATAATATATGTACCTTAGGGTGATCCTTATTTTGGGTATTTTCGAATTTTTACCCTGACAGAGGCTCACATGGTTCGAAATAAATTAAAAAAAAAGGATATCCCCCAAGTTTTAAGTCTCTATCTCAATTTTAACCTTTGCCGCACAGCGATACAAGTTTCCAATCTAAATAGAATGGGTTTTAGCATTAAACGATCAATTTTTTGTACTGGCCAAAGTAATGGTTCAAAAAATTTAACTCTGTAGACTTTATCCTTATAATAGTAGCTATCCTTTAGAATTTTTACAGATTTTTAGCCATAATAATTTTGGAGTCTATAACTTAGTAACACTAAGATATAACAGTATTTTATCTAGCTGTAACTCCAAAATTATAATAGCTAAAAATCTGTGATAATTCTAATGGATAGCTACTATTATAAGGATAAAGTGTACAGTTTCAAATTTTTTGAACCATTGCTTTGGCCGGAATAAAAGAGACTTGAAACTTGGGGGATATTTTTTTTATTTATTTATTTCGAAACATATGAGCCTCTGTCAGCGTAAAAATTTGAAAATACCCAAAATAAAGGCCATCCTAATGTACCTATATATTATTTTGGAATTATTTTCTAATTATTTGTTATATAATGAAATTATGAGGTCACATCTCTTCGTGAAAGTCAAGACAGGTTACACTTCAACACCTCCCTATGTATTTCAATATTTAAATTAAAATATTAATTTTTACTAAGTGCTGTGACGTCAGAGCAATTGAAATCTCTTTGAAGGTATGGATTGTGTACTCCGTGACCATCAGTAGAGAAGAGACGCTCATCCATTGATAAGGCCCCCTGATCTCTGTGCAATTCATACCAATTTCTTCCTATATTATCAGGTAATTGATTCTTATAATATTAAAAAAATGATTACCTATATATAATTAATCATTTGAGTTGAAATTTTGGTATATTAATGTATAATCTGTGATATTTTCAGCTCATGTTCTTTCGGTACTCTGGGGGGCCGTGTGATTGCTTGAATAACCTCTCGGAGGCATCTTCATCTCAGCTCTCACTGGTAAGATTTCAATTAATATTATATTTTTATCTAATATTTAGACAAATTCGGTTTTCTATTAACATAAAATACATTTTCATTATATATATTTGCATATGTGTGTGTGTGTGTGATTAATTTATTAACAATTGCTCAGGTTAATTGTCTAAGCAATGCAATTGGATTATTAATTGTTTTCTTATTCAGTCTAAATACGAGTATATATTACTTTATAAATAAGAATATTTTAATATCTATGCATGTATATTTTTAATATTATTCTCTAACATTTAGTAGATATTAAGTTTGAATGCTAATTGAGTATCTTTAGATAGGAGAATGCAATTGGATTATTATTTATGTGCCCCAAATAATTTTCGTTGGCGTGGGTTTCTCTACAATCATTCCGAATGCAAAATAATAATCTCACTTCTATTATTGAAATAAATATTTTTATTTTCGATTATTAAATAAATCAATAATATAATAATTAAAAAAAAAACAAATAAAATAAAAATAAATTCTCAAATCTATGTTATAATTGCGTTAGAGTATTTTTTAATTTTAGTCCTAATTGCTTGAATAAAAATAAAATAAAATAAAATAAATAAATAAATTATTAGTTCCATTTAAGACAATCTGGAGTAATTATATCTTCCAAGTTAAGAAATACTCGGCTAGGTGACCATTTAAGATTTAAGGATAACATTATACTATATTAAAGCATGCCGTTGTATAATTATTAATTTATTTTAATGGCAACAACATTTCTTGATAAGAATAATTAGAGATTTCGATAATTTAGCAATGTGGTGACCTTTAGGGTGGTCCTTATTTTGTTTGTTTTCGAATTTTTACGCAGACAGAGGTTTATATGGTTCGAAATAAATTTAAAAAAATATCCCCCAAATTTAAAGTCTCTATCTCAATTTTAACCTAGTGCTACACAGCAATTAATTTTCCCAACTAAATAACATGAGGTTTTTGGCATTGAACGGTCAATTTTTTTATTCTGGCCAAAGTAATGATTCAAAAAATTTGAAATTCTGTTCAATTTATCCTCATATTAATAGTTATCCTTTGAATTTTTACAGATTTTTAACTACTATAATTTTTGGAGCAACAGGTTAATAAAATACTTCTATATCTTAGTGTTAGTAAGTTATAGACTCCAAAATTATAATGGCTAAAAATCTGTAAAAATTCTTAGGATAGATACTTTTATAAGGATAAAGTGTAGAGATTCAAATTTTTTGAACCATTACTTTCGCCAGAATAAAAAATTGATAGTACAATGCTAAAAAACCCATGATATTAAGATTAGAAACTTGCATCGCTATGCAGCACAGGTTAAAATTGAGATAGGGACTTGAAACTTATCAGCGTAAAAATTCGAAAATACCCAAAATAAGGACCACCCTAGTGACCCTATAAACACCTGCTCGTTTATAGTCATATTACCTGCTTCTCGCCTAATTTATCTGGTAATTTAAATGTTGTATGCGAAACCAATAGCTAAAAAAACAAAGTTAAACAAAGTATATTGCTGTTGAGGATGAATATTTTACTTAAATGAAGCTATTCATTTTAAAAAGTTTTATTTCATTTTACACCTAAACTCTTTGTGGATCCGAAAACATATATCTCTACAGTTAAACAAAATATCTTACGGTTAGTTCTTGGATGAATGGACATAAAAAACTTTATTCGTCGGATTAATATTATATTATAGCCGTCCATTTTTAGCTTGCATGCTACCGGAATTTAACGGGAAATGTTAAAAGCATTTGCATCCATAAATCTTGTATGTAAAGCTAACATATATCGCGGATAGCTCTTGGACGTGGGATCATATTTTATTCTCATCTCTTTTAGAATCGATTACTTCATTTAAATCCACCAATTTTGGCCGATTTAATAAACAATAGATCTTGACAAATAAGCAAGATATATTGCGAATTATTTTTGGTTAAATGAAACTTGCACGCTTATTAATACATTCAATTCTTCTATTTCTATAAATTTCTGTGGTACAAGAGCCTTCCTCTCCCGGTTGCCTACGATACAGGCGCGCTCGGAGTTTAGATGCAAGTCACTTAGTTTACACTATGATTAATTCTTGGATGGATAATCTCCGATAAGAAGTTTCCTTCTTTAGGAAGACGTATTCACCGATCCAAACAATCATCAAAATTAAGAGATGTAGATTAATCAACATAATTAAGAGATGTATTATGGTTGATTTCTGGATTGGTACCTGCCAATAAGATAAACTGATGTGGCCATCCACATGACTTTAGCATACATCTGGCCCCTCTCTTATATTTAATATTTAATAAAATAATTTATAATTATTTACGAAAGACCCCCCCCCCTCTCTCTCTCTTAATTGTGTAACCATAAACTATTATCATATATCCTTTTAAATATTATAAATATCAGGTTTCTTCGATTTTTGTTAGAAAATTTTATTATTTTAAACTATTTTTAAACTCCCCCTTCCTCTTTTTGGTCACTATATCAATTTCACATAGTGAATAATTTTTACAAGTACTTATAGGGTGCATTTATGAAATTTCGTACAAATCGATCAAAGGGTCTTGGACTTA
Organism: Forficula auricularia; assembly: GCA_024734495.1. Taxonomy (NCBI): domain Eukaryota; kingdom Metazoa; phylum Arthropoda; class Insecta; order Dermaptera; family Forficulidae; genus Forficula; species Forficula auricularia. The sequence goes on along the minus strand of JALMQS010000690.1, from coordinate 97,164 downwards.
TATTGATAGTTGTGTTTTTTGAACCCCCCAAATTTGGCCCCCGAAAAAAATAATACTTTTTTTTATTATAGGTTCATTTTATAGTCTATTTCATTTTTCTTGGTTTTTTTAATTTGAAAATCTTATAATAATTTTAATTTTTTAATCCCCCCTCCATACCTGCTTAATTTTGGATTCGATTTCAACCAAAATCTAATCAACTCTTAATCTCACTACATGTTAAATTTCGTTTTGATATCTACTCTAGTTTATGAACTAAGGCGTACACAAAAATTTGGTAACGTACTAACTAACTATTAAGAGACATTTTGACAAAATAATTAATATATCGAAATATATAATTTTTTACATGTTCACTCATTAGAGCTTTTTTTATTCCATTGTCTCTGCTCATTTTTTTTTTAATCAAAATAATTTCAGCCGTTTTTGAGATATTTCGAAAAAACATAGCAAAAAACCACTTTTTCATGCACGATTACAATACTTGACTATATCCTTTATTAAGTGGGAGATAAATTTAAAAACCTAATTTATCGATCGGAGAATTTACCACTGCTCGAAGTCCCTAAAAACTTAGTAAATTGGATATTGGATTGTATCTAACTTTCTGAGATTTGGCTCGTGATCCCGCCTTCTTTCCTTCTACTATGTTCTTTTCACGATGGAGGGGCCAGCCCATACAGGCCTTTAGGGATGCACCTTCTGATGTATCCAATTTCAATTTAATTTTTAAATTAAATAAAATTTTTAGTTTTCATAAAGTAGTATAAAAAATATACTTTATTTCAATATCACCCACTTATAATATTTCTCTCTACAGCCATCAAATGCATAATAAAAATGCTAAAAATCAAATAATTTCTTCTTTTATTCAAATATTGAAATAAAATTATATTTAATATATAAATTCACACAATAGAATATAAAATTGATATCAATTTCTTAATTTAGATTAGCTCATTTTAATTATTTTCGGTTAGGCCCAGGCGCAATTCAATTTTAAGACCTCTCTCTCTAAATATTTTCAATAACCATACAACCTACAGTTCATTTGTCAGTTTAATATAGGGAATACTCATAAATAATTAATTATTTTTATTATAAATAATAATAATTAAATAAAATACTTTTATATTTTGAGAGCTGAATTTTGAGGTCCTCTTGAGGCGCGCTCCTCGTTCGCCTGTGCAGAAAACCGCAGACTCAAGGGTTTTCCATAGATGGGGGGGGGCCAAAAACCACTCCCCCGGCTCCCAAGCTCTGTTTTTTTTTAATGTTTTAAGAGGAAAAATATTATTTTTTAATCTAACTTTTTAAATATATAATGTATCTATTTTTCTTCTTTGGTATTAAAATATAAGCACATAATTATATGTATATAAATAAAACTTTATTCACTAAATTTTAACTTATATATAGGTTTTACTGCCCCCACCACCCTTTGAAAAATTCCTGCGGATGCCCATGCGCGCACACTGTACTATAGTCAAATATTGTATATATACAGTATATGCTAAAGTAATTGTATCTTTGATAACAGAGATTCAAATTCGAATTTGAAATAGATTAACAATTAAGAGCGCCGGTGACGCCTCTTTAACAAAGCCCCTAACAAAGAGAGACATTAATATCTAAAATGAATTAACCAGGCCCGGATCGAATAGGTGCGGGGCCCTATTGGATTTTTTTTTGTGGGGCCCTCTCTATATATTAAATATTTAAATAAAATTCAAATTCAGTATATATATATATATATGTATCAAATGTCATTGATCATCAGATAGATAAACTTCTACATAAATTAAAAAATAAAAATTTTCAAAATACAAAAACATTTATTGAATATAAATTTACATCACCGAATATGAATACATGACATATTTCTAAGTTTTTGTTCTGTAAATTCTTCTAAAATTGTTTGAAAATCTAATTTCCTTGCGTCTTCAGTACCTATATGTAATTTGCAGGTGACAATATAATAATTTTAAACAATCGATCTGAAAAAATTAACCAGGGAGGGGGGCAAAATTTGGAAATTATATCTCACTTGGGTTCAAAATCAACAAAAAAAGCAATAAACAAGTTTGGAAATGCTGTTGCTCTATCATTATCCGATAAAAATTTGAACATTTTAAACGATTTTTCAAAAAATTTTGAAGGAAAAATAGATTTCAAAGCTTCCATTTATTCAACTAACATTTTTCCGTCTAGATCAGCTTCTTTCACGTTTGGTACATCATTTTCTGTTAACTTAGAATCTGTTAGAGAAATTTCTAATTCAGCTGCATGTTTCTCTCTAATATAGGATTATCCCGATTAAATTCAATACATTTGACATGAACTTTTACGGGTATCAGTTTTCTATATTATAAAGTATATATTATATAATAATAAAGACATTATTAAATTTCATCCAGCAATGCGAACTTAGAATAAATATATTTTCAATTATTTGAATAATTCATAATTTATCCATTATCGTCAAAAGCAATTTGCTTTAAATTTCGAAATTTTTTGATCATTTTGATGGTAACGGGGCCCTTTCAAATACGGGGTCCGATTGGGCCCAATCGCTCCAATCGCCCTTTATCCGGCCCTGGAATTAACATTATTTTAAAAATTACAAATGGCTTTATTAAATATCTATCAAATAAGGATCATACTTAGACTTAAACCACCACACAGACCAAATAATATAATGGATCGAAAGCCTATTTGCTTCGTGAATTAAAAAGGGGATGTTGTCAAATCATTTGATTGTAAGTAAACGATTAAATTAATTTTATTTTACATTTCGAATTTTACTTTCTTGTCTGTTAATATATCAAAATGTTTAAAAATATTAATATGCTTTGTTAAATGTAACATCCTTCGGGTGATTTTATGTATATGCGTGAAAACATGTTTCTGATATAATTATAATTTATTTTTTAATTATATTAAAAATTAATCATACATTTTTTGAGCTCTTAGCCATAATTGGTGGTACTCAAATTTTTTCGACAGAGAGCACCAAAGTATTAAAAAAAAAAAGAATTTTATAAAACTATGAGAGGTATTTATTGTTATAAAAATATTGGAATAGAAGCTATTTTGAAAAAATTTTTAAAAACATTTTAATTTTAGAGTTTTGTTAATTTAGTTTTACATTTAGTGTCAATCATAGAATTCCGGAGGGGATGGTGGCCGGGCCCTAAATAGTTTTTTATGTATAGATCCCCCGGGTCCCAGCCCCTTGAATATAAAGTATGAGCGTGAGTACTATTCGCAGAGTAAGTACGAGTGAGAGGGTAAGAACTTCTATCTCGCTCTCTTTCTCTCTCATTAGATATCTGCAGGAGCGTGTGTGTGTGTGTTTGTGTGACTTAGATATATTTCTGATATTATATTATTTTATTCGCTACTAGGTGCATAGGAGTATGACGTCACACCTTCTAATACCAGTCTGGACTTGTCCAGGCGCCCCCGACGCTTCCCTCGCCAATCCAGTTCAGTAGCTCTGCAGCGTCCATCATAATTACTCACTTCGTTTAATTATCTTAAGGAATTTCTCCTTTCGAACGACGATTTATCAAAATTATAATCTCAAATACAGGTGAGTTACAATATATCTATTATTATTATAAGTAGAGAAATATTTATAATGATATTTTCAATTTGTATTTTCGAAATGTTCCAATATTTGTGAATTTTCATGCATAATCAAGTTGGTATTCGACGATATAAATTCTCCTGAAAATCTACCCTCATATTTTAAGAGATTTCGTTATTTTGATTTAATTTTTTAAATGCATTTGTTTTATGACTTGGTTAACAAGACCCATTTAGTCAGATTCTCTCTGATTATTATTTTTTATTTATTTATATGTTTATGTTAGAGGTCAGATTTCATCAGATCGAAAATCCAAAAAATAAAATAATCGAAGGAATTCCATTTACCTGCAGACTGATTTTGCTCGGAACGATTAATAAATTCAATTATGATTAGATAATTTTACAAAACAAGGTAATAAATAATCAACTAACTTTGGGGGAAAACCCCATTTGGTCAGATCCTTATGTGATTTTTATTACTTTTTTATGTATAGATATACCATATATTTAAATAGTGTAAATTGATGTAAGTGTTATATTATATCCAGTCAAATTTTCGCAGTGAACTTGAGCCTGAAGGCAGAAAATATTTATTATGAGTTTATTAATCGGATTTTATTTTTCAGCGATCAGCTGATCCCTGAGCAAATGAGCATACTGAGCCAGGGAAGTCGATCATAGTGTAATTAATCCTCATGGCATCTTCCGGCATCTCTTCGTCTATGTAAGTTTCAATCTATTATCTACATTTTATATCAATAAAAATGTTTCGAATGAAACTGATGCATTTATATATAGAAAGGTACATTCTGATTGGAGTGCAAAACGTTTCGATCAGTCTTTAACCTATTTGCAGGCCCTGGGCACTTTAGGATAATAGGACCCTTCTAAAGAAATACAAAGTGTTCAGCTAGCATCAATATTAAAATAAATTTGTCCCTAGTTAGTAATAGGGGGCACCATGGAACGCGGGGCCCTGGGCACTTGCCCAGAGTGCCCAGTGGGAAAGAGGGGCCTGGGTTCGACACCTAATTTAGTCGTTTTCAAGAGTTATAAATGTGATTAGTAGAGATTGAGGTGTTGGTACAAGGTGAAACATCTTTAATAAAGATAAGAGTAAATAAATACTATATGTAATATTCATTTACTATGAGTTAAGGATTCTTGGTCACTTATTTCACATTAAAATTAAAAAAATTAAAAGATCTAAAAAAATGTTTTCAATATATATATATTTCGAGCTGTAAGCTCATCTTCAGGAAAATACAGAATTATAACTTATATAACAATATATATATATATATTGAAAAAATTTTTTTTAGATCTTTTAATTTTTTTTAATTTTAATGTGAAACAAGTGACCAAGAATCCTTAACTCATAGTAAATGAATATTATATATAGTATTTATTTACTTTTATCTTTGTTATAAAAGTGGATTGAATTCATCCAAATGTTTATCGGAATTCAAATGTTCTTATTCATTTGAAAACGAATTCTTATTCTCATTCATGTTCATTATGCATTTTAATGAGAATATCTCATTATAAACATCGTCCTTTTTTTACTCATGAACCAAATTTTCCAATTTTCGAATTTATCCTATAGGGATATTAATATATGAAATTTTAATTTGCCTTTCTCAAATTTGTTCGAAATTTTCTTTCTATTAAATTGAAGATATTTTGACTATCTATTGTGAAATTTTTCATTATACATTACATATATTTGCTTTATTAATATAAAATTATTTTTTTGCTTGTCTATTTGTATTTTACCTATAATACTCGTAATATGTATTAGGGATTTTGCATGTTTTAATATTTTATTTAACATATCTTAGTTTTTTTTTTATTATCTGTGAATAGAAAATAATAAATTTGTGACGATTCTTATCAGAGTGCCTATGACGGATTACTTCACACTCTATGCACATTATATAATACTCTTCACTTGGCAGAGTCAAATTGATTCTTTAATCGACCCAATTTTGATTCTTAGAATTTCTTTATTTTATATTCTAATGAAATTCTTAATAAATAGAAGTATATAAGTAATATTAATTATACCAATTTTTTCGAATAAAATAAAGTAGACTCATTTCTTGAAAATTTCTATAATGTACGAGTATTTCCATTCGAAATTCAGTACCTATCGAATACTTATTTAATATCGAAATAATTTCATAAATTTTGGGAACCAGTTTCTCGAAATTTCTCTGGGTATATTTTCAATTTGAATTCAGCGTCGAATACTTTTGTAATTAAATTATACGTTTTTCAATTCAAAAAATTTCATGTATTTAATTTAAATATTTTACCATTTCAAGTTTTTTGTAAGCTCATTTGGAGAGCTGAGGGCCTTGATGATGAGCCTGAAAATTAACGTTTCTAAGTTAATAAATATTTTTTGACTTTTTTAATTAAACATAGATTAAAATTTCATTATAATTTTTCATTTTATCAAATCCTTTCATTATATCCATTTTATTAGCATAAAATAAAATATTTTATCATATCCTAAAATTTCTTTAATTATTTTTAATTTTGATCAAATTATTTTTCAATATAGATAACATCTATCCACCGGCGAGATCACCAGCTCTGATCTTCAAAGACATCTTCAAATTTCTTCAGCAACGCCATACTGGATCTACAAAGAATCGTGCACCGCTTCTATTCCTGACCATTTAGTCATCCATCTGAATCAAATAAACAAGGTATTTAATTATGCATTGGCGCAATAGATTCTGGGGTGTCAATTTCCAAATTTAGTTAAAAACAAACTCTTTCGGACTTGTCAGTTTACTCAATTGTAGTTTAGCTCCGTAGGGTGCATATTAGGTGTTTTCTCTCTTTCAGGTTTTTTCTTTTTTGTCCTATCCCCCCCCTTTCTTTTACTAGATTTAATATAAAACATAGTTGAGTAAATTTATAGATATTTAAAATAAAATTACAGAATTTGAATAGTCTTAAAGATTTGTAAAAGACTTAATATTTAAATATTAATTAATTCATTTTTAATTAAATTTTCTTAAATTTTATAATTCTTCAAATAATTTTCATAAAGTGCCTTATAAAAATAAAAATATAATTTATTTCAATATTATCCGATTAATAATCTTTCTCTCCACAGGTATCAAATGTATAATAAAAACAATATTATAAAAACTCAAATATCTCTTCTGTTTATTCAAATATTGAAATAAAATTATATTTTTCCAATTGAAAAAAAGTAATAAATTTAGATTTTATAGAAAATTTAGAATCTTAGGTCAGTTGAATTAATTTCGGCTAAATCTATTTAGAATGTATTCAAGTTTTAATATTCACCCCTACTTACTTCTAAATAAAAAACAATCCTTCCTTTCTCCTTTGAATATTAAAATGAAATACAATTCTCTTTTCAAAATTTTAAATTCTCCTTTTGAGAATTTAATAGTTAGAGATCAAATTAGGATTTTCAGAGTCCCCTCTTCATCTATAGATTCTCCGAGACTCTCCGAGTATGAGAGCTTCGCTTCACAAAGTAAGACTGATTAGGCCTCGTTTTTAAATGTTCTACACTGAGAAAGAACGTTCTATTTCGTTCTTAGTTCGTTCTTTCCTCATTTAGAACATCGTATTTAATGTGCTGCAGAGATTTTCTTTCAGAGATGCAGCCCGCGACCACCGAGGGATTCATCATCAACTTGGTACCTTAGCTATGATTAGGGTTGAGATGTGCGTACTTATCCCATGTTTAAGGGATTCTCTTTTGGCTCATTCTGTCAAGAAATATTTCAAAATTGATGCACATCTCTTTATCAGTAGATTAGATTGCTTATAAAAAATAAATTTTCAATGGTGAGATTTTGGGGGGAGCGCCAATGCCAACGAATAAAACATGATTAAAAAAATCAAAATATATTACAAAAATATAACAAAAACAAAATACAAATAAATTTTAATATTATATATAAATATATTGACAGACCTATCCAACGTTTTGATTTTTCAAAGCAAATGAAACATCTCCACATACAATTATAAAATATATATGATTTTCAAATTTAACAAAACCATTTTTCAAATTTCTTTAAAAATCTCAACTAAATTAATTCTCAAAATCAAATACTAAATTATTTTATATAAATCTATCTTTTAAAACTAGTTCACATATAAATTCTATCAAATTTATCATAAAATTTTTATTAAAAACTTTTGAACATATCTAATTTTTAATTCCTTTAATTTTACGGATTAATATTTTTATTTTTGGTTGATAATTCAAACTTGCTTGAAAAATTTCCAACTTAAAAACGATTTGTCCCACTTTTTTTTTCAATTTACAGATAAGACATATTAAATTAAATATGATGTGGAGATTCACAATGACAGTAAACAAATGATTCTTATTTTTAATACCTATGTAATACAAATTTAATATTTTTTTTATAAGTACTTTTAAAAAATTTTTAGTAAAAAAAATAATTAATAAACATCTATATATAAAAATAATATTCATAATTATACAAAAATAGTTGCTTTGAGGATTCATTATCGCTTGGATTGAAGTCTGTCGCCCGGAGCCTGCAGGCTTTCCTCGTGGGTCCATTAGAGGGAAGATCATGCTCAGTGTTTTCCATCTTAGGCCTCTGCTGGACATTTGTTGTCTAGATTTTAAGTTTAGCTGTGAAGATGCCCTCTAATCTTAGCTAGTTCGCTCTGGATAGGTCCTTAATTGTGCATGTGTTAGCTGTAGGGTCCAGCAGAAAGCTAATATCGAAGTCACTGTCTTGTTCTCGCCACGAACGAACCATGAGGTGAGTCGGCCAGACCGGAATCTTCGGTTGAGGTCCAGGTCTCCTCTAATCTTAAGATGCGATGCGATTTCGGGAAATCAATTTGATCTCACACAATATAGCCAGTGAACAAGGGTTCGATGCTAGATTTTGTCTGGTGAATGTCTCCAGGAGGACTGTCTCTTATTTCCGGATCTGCCCGGAACACGTGAGTAAACTTCAGGAAATTTTTGGCGATGACTAACAGAAAGATCTTCTACCTTTGTAAACTCATTTGTACATCTCTCTGATGGTCATTGCAGTTGCGCTTTCGGATCTAGGGACGGAATATCCAGACAGACAAACAATAAAAGATCGTCTACTATGGGTATTCCTCGAAGAGGCTTTCCTGTTGCTAGGGACTGTGCGATGCGTTACCCGCCTTGGTTTCGGTCGCCTCACAATTAAAGTGCCCCTTTCTTCTCTTATACTTATACAAGTACAGGCTAGGTAGGATTTCTTTCAGGAGCGCTTGGGTTCATTTACTGGGGTCTAAAGAATCAAACTTCTTCTTCACTGGCCGGCTCTCGCGATATGCGGTTTACGACTCCTAAAGTCCAAATCTTTCGTTTTTAAATTGAAATTATGAGAATTTCATTTGAAGCGATTGACCTTTGGATTTCGCGATTTTATATGAGTACAAATCCAAACCAGATTTCTTTGTAATCAAATGATGAGATATTTGATTCAAAGCAATTATTTTTTTTTTTTTTTTTTAATGCAATCGAATGCAAGAAGGGGTGCACCAGTAAAGATGCAGCCCCTATGGATCTCGAAAGACCCTTGCATTACCGAAGAGAAGAGAAAGTTGATTAAGTGAGAGGGTGTAGACGTAGGTGTCTATGCACTCCGGTTTTGAAGGTTTGAAGATTATAGGTGCTGGGAAAGATAGAGGCTGGAAGAGAGTTCCAGTTCCTTGAAGTCATGGGGATATATGTATTGGCGAATGAAGTGGTCCGGCACTTTTCTAGTTTGACCGCGAGAGAGTGTTGGGAGTCGGCAAAACGCGTGCTACGTGCAAAGCATGCTTTGGGGGAATTATTGATTTTATCTCATCAGAGCACCTGCCGTGATAGTATCTATAGAAAAGGGAAAGGGCAGAGACATCTCTTCGATGAGCCAGCGAGTCGAGGGAGTCGGTGAGGGTAGAATCGTCAATTAGCCTGACGGCTCGTTTCTGAATTGCATCCAGAGTAGCAAGAGAGTATTTTGAGGCCCCTCTCCACAGATGAGAGCCGTATTCGAGACAGGGGCGGATCTGGGCCTTGTAGATGGTGAGAAGTTGTGGGGGTTTGTAAAATCGCTTGGACCTGAATAAGAAGCCAATCTTCCTTGCTGCAGATTTCGCCACAGAGGAGATGTGTTCATTCCAAGACAGGTCAGATGCGACAGAGACGCCAAGCATGGATAGGCTGTCACACATTTTTAGGGTATTCGAATCGAAGTGAATATCAGGGAAATCTTTATTTTCGCGCCTAGAAATTAGACAATATTGAGTCTTGTTTGAATTGAAGTTAACTAAATTTTGTGAGCCCCATTTATTCAGTTTGTCTAGGTCGAGAGTAATTGAGGAGGTAACATTGATTCGATTATTCGGGAGTGAGGGTTTACCGTGTAGAGTGCTATCGTCGGCGTAACAATGAGTGGGGTTTGCCGTTTGATCGAAAAGGTCGTTTATATAAATTAGGAAGAGTGTGGAGGAGATTACGGAGCCTTGGGGAACACCAGAGTTTGTGGAGAACGATTCAGATGATGTTCCATCCACCACAACTTTTATACTTCGGTTTGTCAGAAAGCTTTCTATCCATTTGCGAAGAGTTGGTGTGAATCCGAAGGCTGGCAGTTTGGCAAGAAGATTTTTGTGCCAAACCTGGTCAAAAGCTTTGGAGATATCAAGGGCTACAGCGAAGGTTTCTTTTCCGGCCTCTAGAGTATTGTTCCAGGTGTGGGTGACATAGGTTAAGATGTCGCCTGTGGAACGATTTTGTCTGAATCCATATTGCCTATCGTGAATTAATTTATTGTTTTCTAAGTGATGAAGGACGTGTTGGTTTATGACTAATTCCATTATTTTGGAAAGAACATTATGCCATTTGGATCAGCGTAGAGGCAAACAAATATTATTTATTCACTTTTGTTGCCTCTGAATGTCTACTTCTATTTACAAGGATTTTCCTTTGTAAATGGAAATAAGTGTAAACTAATATTTTTGAGCTATGTCTTAGAATGTCTTCAACTTGCTCTATTTTGGATGGGCGTTGGACTTCTATACGATCGCTATAGGATACCGAGTTTCTACATGGTAAATATATACGTTTTTATTTTATTATAAATAAAGGAAAATTTCGATTGAAGATTGATACTTAATTTTATACTATAATTTATTTTCATCTCCAAGATTCTGATAGATCCAGCAACTTCCAAATTCTAGATTAGAATCTATTGCCAAACGACATTTACTCCTTTTTTCATAATTATATATTTTGAGAAATGGAAAAGTATAAAAATATATAGCTATTGGGATCACTGTAGATTTTGTTATTCTTCCAAAGTTCCAAAAGCACTCATCTAAATTATTATGGATAAATAAAAAAACATTTTATTTCGAAATTTTTCTTTATTTATATATTCCTCACATAGTAGTAATTCATTTTAAATTTTCTAAAATTTTGATGATAATTCAAAATCCACTTTTTGCACTCTCTAGCAAAACTTATGATTCTCAATTTTATAGTAATAGTGAAATAAAATTTCATTTCCTATAGAATATTTTATTTAGCTAACCTGAAATAGCATGGTAAAAATTTCACTTTTTACACACTCTCACAAGGGAGAAAAAGGGGTCCCCATTTAAGAATACTTCTCCGATTTTGATAATAAAATAAAATTTAATTTCTTTAAACATATTTTAATATATTTTATTAAAATAACCTGAAATTTAGTACCGTCAAAATATCTCTAACAACTTAATTTTCTAGTATTTCGACCCTCATGGAAGAGATAATTTTTCAAAGGATGATCGCTTATGAAAATATTTCTGATTTTGATAGGAAAATAAAATTTATAGTGTTCGGTTCGATTATTTGACCCTTAAAATCAGGGGTCACCGAACCGAGGTAAATTACTTACTGTGAAACATAACAACAACAACAAATTATATTCATACATACAATATCGATTAAAAAAATAAAACAATAATCAAGAATTTATTTTGAATTAAAATATCGTTAAGTATCTATAGAAATCATGAAAGGTGGTCTACTAAACCTTTACCGATTTTATTTCAGAAAATCCCATTTGTATATAAATTGCTTGGAAATTTAAACATTTTGATTTTTTAACCCCCCCCCCCCCATTTCCATAAAATAATTTAAATGTTCTTTTCGAGTAATTTTTTTTGAATTCGACTCTCCCACTTTTGAGCCATTCCACGTAGAAAGTAATTTTTGTAAGGTCTTAAAGGGAACTATGCAAAATTTTGTATATATTTGCCAAAAGCTCTAGGCGTACTATATATAGCGATATAATTTCATTTTTAACCCTCTATTTTGAGTGTCTTAATGAATATTATGATAACTTTTAAAGAGTTCGGTGTTGGTTCTGAAACATTTTAATATAATAATAAAACTTGAGTAAGATACGAGGTAGGTTTCACAAAAAAGAAATAAAACAAAATTGAGTTTTGAATTCGATATATTTCGGGGGTTAGCCCATCATCAATTAGAATATTATGATCTTCACTTGAAAATCTAACCCATCCATGGTAAATTTTAGCTTTCTGAGTTTATTTTATTAAAGATTTTATCATTTTAATTTTTTTGAATCTCCTTTGGATTGCTATCAATTTTTGTAAGGTCTTAAAGATAATAGTAAATGCGAAATGGGCATAGATTTATCAAAGCGAGTGCTCATTCTAGGCCAGAGATTAGCAAACGTTTTTGTCTCGTAGACGTCTGTCATGTTTTTTCTGTTTTGGTTAGACTCCTGATTAAGAAAATAAAGTTTTACTTTTCAAGAAATTTTAATTTATTCTAATATTATATTATATACAGAGCTCGAATATAATATTTATTTTTATATCTCTCCTAAAAATTAAATTTATGAACCCTTCCAAAAATGGTGAAGTGATACAAAGGGTCCCCCTTACCTCTCATTTTCGGATTTTTTTAAGAAAATAAAGTTTTACTTTTCAAGAAATTTTAATTTATTCTAATATTATATTATATACAGAGCTCGAATATAATATTTATTTTTATATCTCTCCTAAAAATTAAATTTATGAACCACTTCCAAAAATGGTGAAGTGATACAAAGGGTCCCCCCTTACCTCTCATTTTCGGATTTTTTTAAGAAAATAAAGTTTTACTTTTCAAGAAATTTTAATTTATTCTAATAGTATATTATATAGAGAGCTCGAATATATTTCGATATTTTTATATACGTGTCCAAAATCAAAATTTAAGTCCATTGAATTTTGTTGAAATGCCTACATGTTAAGGTGCGTTTACACGTGAGAGTTTTTTACTCTCGAGAGTAGAATTATGAACTCTCGGAGGCCTTTACCCTTGCGAGTTTTACTCTCGAGATTATATTTGCCACTAGTAAAATACTCTTACGTGTAATCGCGCTTTAAAATAATTGTCTCGCTATAGGTTTTAAATCTAGTTTTATTATCAAATATATCAAATTACACAAATATGCGTAAAATACGTAAATTCATAAATAATAACAATTTTAATTAATGCGAGATCTGAGCTTGACCTAATGCACAAATCTCTTTAATTCTGGGTGGAATATTGGAGAGACACATTCTCATTTCTTTTTTGATCGTTTGCAAACGTTCTCTTTTATTATTTTTGATGGGCGTAAGAGCTGAAAATAAAAACTCACACCAATGTAAAGTCGAAAATTGCAATAATATTGTGATTTAGCTCTTTTAGCTAATTGAGGATAATCTGGCTTTATATGTATACAATATTCATTAATATTCAATTCCTTATATTTCAGTTTTTAATTTATATGTGCCTAACTACCAGTTTATATTTTTGAAAATATTTTCTAAATACTTTCCTTTTCAAAACTCTGGAAACAAATGAACGTGTTTGTCTCTCACATTCGTATTTATTGTTTGACGGATTGAACAAATCAGGGCAAGTTCGAGTCTTCCTGCTCTGTCTTTGCGAAGGTCTGAGAAAAGATTGGACAACAATTTCTACTGCGCGTATAAGATACTGGTATCATTATGTGCAAGTTTCTACAAGTTCAAACTGTATTACGACCACGAAGCGAATAGCCCACTACCTAGGTCAATTTTATAAGATATACTAATTCAATTACTATGTAATTAATTTTAAATTTAAATAATATTAATTGGCTGTAGTAAATAGAATAAAATAGTACACTATAAAATCCACACTTCGTTACTAATATTATCAATCTGTGTATGTGAATTATTCCATTCATGGAAAGCCAAAATTAAAGTCACGACCTGCTTAAATGAGATTCACTATCGTGGATCCCCATTTACCTCTCATAGACCCCATTTTTTTTTCATTTGCATGGACCCCTTGCCGGTCATCGTGGACCACTTTGGGAACCATTGCTCTAGACAGGGGTCGGCAACCTGCGGCCCTTTCGATGTCAAGATGCGGCTCTCCAGATATTAATAATCATATTAATTTATTTTCAAAACTCATAAAAAATATTATACTGCAAAAAATTCATATTTAAAGCTATTTTAAATCAAAAATCAAATTTATATACCTAATCCTAATCAAATACCATAATATTGAAACAAAAATGTTAGTGGCTCTTTAAAAACTGGGAAATTTTGTAAATTGTAACTTTTGGCTCATCCGTCTCAAAAGGTTGCCGACCCCTGCTCTGAGGTGCTTTGATCAATCTATGTGCTATTTTTTTTTTTTTTTTTTTTGATTTCGTTAAAAACATTATATGGTAAACTTGTTTCTGATTTATAAGTAAGTAGATATTTTAAATTGCTAATGAGTCCAAAATTCAGGGAGGGGGGGGGGGTGGTTTCCGTAAATAATTATTAATTATTTTATTAAATAAATATAAGAGATGGGCCAGTGGATGGCCACATCACCCTATTTCTCAGACGGATCGCCCCCTCAGGAGTCGAACCCAAGCGACAGTCTAGGTATCCGGGCAGATGACTTTTCCATAGAGACGAGATAGAAATGTTAATTTCTAATTAAAGAGAAAGAGGTAGATAATAGTCGTGTAGTTCACTCACATCAGTTAATTTCAAGATATTTTGTATATGAATTTCCATTTTCATTTCAATAGGTTTTTTATTCAAATATTTGATAATCTGATTAAATTTCTGTTGATTTCTATACATGTATTTTACTAATCCCCCCTTGGTTTCCTCCATGTCTTTCTTCCCTTTATGTTCTCTTCATATATTCATATAAATATGATTTTAATCGGTGTACCCCAAAGGGGTATGTGAAATAGGCGCATGCGCCAGGCTATCGACTCTGTGGCTGCCAGTCTGACGGACTGGACCGTGGAGGGTGCGAGTTAACTAGCCCTCTAACCTGGTTGTTTGGTGCCAATCGATCCGCCCTACTGCCATTGTGACTGAGTTGTGTTTTACCCCCCAGGGTGAGGTTCACTACAAACAATACAATCCTTTGCATGAGGTTAACCAAACCATCCCTTATAAAGTGAATGCGCCGCGCTCAAAAGCGGCGCAGTTATGGACGAACAAGGCAGTGAGCAAACAAGGTATACAAAAATACAAACAAACACCTGAGCTAGCTCTTTTATAACTGTACATATTATTAAGCCATTATTACTATATATACATTAAAAGTTGGTAAGTACATGTATTATAATTTTGGATGTCCATTCTTCTTCTATCCACACTATTTTTCTCATTATAAAATACTGAATATTATTATTGTTTGCTAACAGCTTCACTTTAAGGGTACTTTTTTTATTAACTGTTTAATGTATATAATTAAATACAAATATTTTATGGAACACTCAAGAAACACTTATTAAAAATCCAGATGTTTCAGAAGAAATTCTTCCTTTATCAATAGAAATTTGAAATTTTCGAAAAAAAGTTCTTTTAAAAAAGAATGATAAAGCAACTATAAACAAATAAATATTTTCGAAATATGATACAGATTGTCTTGGAGATGAAATTACCTTGATTAAAAATAAAAATAAAATATTAAAATAATAAATATTATTATTAGGTACTTAATATTTATTAAAAATTAAAAAAAAATCGTAAATATTTAAATTTTATATTTTTATTCAAGGTAATTTCATCTTCGAGACAATCTGTATTATTATCCTTTTTCAAAATATTAATTTGTTTATAGTTGTTTTATCATTCCTTTTTAAAGGAACCATTTTTTCAAAGATTTCAAAATACCTTTGATAAATGGGGAATTTTCCCCTGTAACGTCTGGATTTTTAATAAACGTTTCTGGATTGTTGGATAAAAGATTTCTATTTATTGAATATATAAATGTAACTCAAAACTTTTATATTTTTCTGTTCTTTAGAGCTGAAACTATAGATTTTGGGGCTTTTTTTTGCAAAAAGTAAAAAAGATCCACAGGCTTACTTCTTTCCGAAAAAGTATTTTATAATGCAATCATGAATTCGCCGTTCTTAGCCTTAGTACCTACCGATGCAAAACAAATTGTAGTTGCAGTATATAGTATGTGATTTTGACAAAAAACAAAACAAAAAAAAACGTTTATTTTTTCAGAATTTATCTACAATTTTTTTAAAGAATTAAATAAATTCTTCACAAAATTGAGCTTAGAGCCCCAGCTATAATCAGTAGCTTCAAATATTCTACAGCGAGCGAAACTCAATTATTTTTGTTAAATTCACAAGTGGCTTGTCAACTCTTCTGTGTTAAGTAAATAACTAAAACTTTATCATATTAAGAGAAACAAAGAGGTTGTCCTCTGCTTAATGCAAATAAACATATATATATATAAATGTATGTATGTTTATTTGCATCAAGCAGAGGACAACCTCTATTTTTCTCTTTATGATTCAACAACTCTGCTACTCTCGGCAAAACAAAAACTTTATGAAAAACTTAATTCTCTACCATAATAGACCTAAGCCTTAAGATTATTATGGAAAATGATAAATATGAATGCTGTATCATTCGTATCCATAGAAAATTTATAATAGGAATAGTAGTGAATTGGATAAAATTAAAAACGCAGAGTTTTTATTAAATGGGCCAGACGTTTCGTCAATTTATTTTGACTTCTTCAATGACCCATTTTATCACTCTTTGTCAAACTTATATTGAAATTGTTTTGACAAAGAGTGACAAATTGGACCACTGAGGAAGTCAAAATAAATTGACGAAACGTCTGGCCCATTTAATAAAAACTGTGTTTTTAATTTTATCCAATTGCCTACAAATATGAATCTTAGGAGTTAAGAACCATATTTATAATTTAGAAATTATAGACATTTACTTAAATATCAATTTTTATTATTTTTTATTATATGTATATTAATTATTGATGTTGGAAGATGAATCGCCTAAAAGTAGGATTTGCTATTGATCGTAAAAAGAAAAGCGGATTTGAAGGTACTTTTGGAGGTTGGTCTTGAATGATTGATAAAGGTTATAGGTCGAGGTAAAAATAGTTCCAATCGCAAGAAGTGATATGGATAAATAAGTTGGCGGATACACTTGTTAGATTTGTATCTAATTTGAGGATGTGAAAATCACGTTGTTTCGAAAAAATGAAGTGCTTAAATTTTTTTTTTCAACCTGGTAAACTCCTGATGATGGACTAATATCCGAAATAAATATATTGAGTTTGTATAAACCTCTTTGGGTTTTATTTCATTCGCTGTGAAACTAGACACCCTTTACTTTATTAATGAAGCTCTTAAAGTTGATTATTGATTTTAACTCGGCAGAACAAAAGCTATGAAAAGTGTCTTTATAACACTTTTGAAGGGTCAAACTTATGATTTTGACTCTTTTCACACTTGCTAAAGAATTAATTTTCTACAAAACTAAAAATCTAAATTGGAAAAACAAAAATTAATCCTAAAAGTAACATTTTAAATGGGAAAGCGGACCTCTCCCACATTTGAGTAAATTAAACTAATTATTAACAAAATGAATTTAGGTCGAATCAAAGATATTAATAGATATGTTTATATTACATGTAGGAGGATCCTGCCCCCTCAGAAGTTGAACCCAGGCACTAGTTTGCTTTCCAGGCAACTAGTTAGACCCTTGAGACAATCACCTCCAAACATGCAACAAATAACGAAAACAGAAAATTAAATAATTATGTAGTTATCGTGTGGTTTTTTTTTACAGCTGATCATAATGTAAAATATATCTATGTTCAATTAAAAAATAAATAAATAACCTGTCAAAACATGTATGTACTTTCTTGCTGTTTATATATTTAACAAAATTAATTGAAAGTAATTTATTTTTTACAATTATTTATCTATATATGTATATAAAATTAAGGTTTTGTCTGTACATTGCTCCAAATCACGCCAAATTTTGGTTGCACACGTTTCAAGCAAAGTTATGAACGAAAACACCCTCAACAAAATTCCTGCCTATCTGTATGTATGTCTGTCTGTTTCAGTTGTTTCCGAAAAGTTGCTCATGATTCACGTAAAAACGGCTGAAGGGATTATTATGAAATTTCATATTTACATCAGATGTCTTCTAACTTACGTTTTTAGCTATATAACGTTTTGATATTTTGATCCCAGAAGGGGGTTTGGGGGGGTGCACGAATGAAAATTATCAAATAACTCCTAAACTATTAACCCTACGGCAAATTTTATAATAAACAAAGTTGTAGGGGATGTGATTTCTGACAACTTTTGTTTAAAAAATTTCCCCAAAAAACTACCTAAAAAGGGGGGGAGGGTGAAAAATTGTAAATTCTTGCCCTTGGAGCAAACCCAACCAAATTTTGTATACATAATCTCTGGGCCGCTAGAGAGCTAGAAATGCAAAAACTAACTATCGAAAATGTGTGTGGGGGGGGGGGGGGGGGGCAAAAAATGAAAATTCTTTCTCTTGGGCCAAACTCAACCAAATTTTGTATACATAATCTGTGGTTCAGTAGAAGGCTAGAAATGCAAAAACTGAGTGCGGAGGGTGGGTGCGGGGATGGAATGGGGGTGGGGTGAGAAGCGAGGCGGATAAGGGTGGAGATGCAGAGTGTGGTGCGCAGGGTTGGAGGGCACGGGGTGGGGTCCGGGGTGGATGGGGTGCGGGATCCGAGGTGGGTGGTGTGGGGGCGGGGGTTGGGAACGGGTGGGGGGGGGGGGGTGCTGGAGGGGTTTTGGATGTGTGGTGAGGGGGTTAGTGGGTTAGGGTGCGGAATAGAGTGTTGGGGTGGTGGTGTGGGGGCGGGTGTTTGGCATGGTGCGGGGGTGGGGGGCGGGGTGCTGGGTGGGTTTCGGGTGTGTGGTTGGTGGGAGTGGGGGTGAGGGTGGGGTTCGGGGGCTGGAGGTCCAGGGGGCGTGCCTCCTGGCTAGCAAGAGGGCCGCCAAAGCTAGTATTACAATAAAATATTTACAGTCAATGTTTAAAATACCACCCTTTACTTTATTTCACTTTCCCACAAGGACTGGATATTCATTACAGAATTTATTTTATTTCTATTTATTTATTTATTTTTTTTGGAATGAAATTTTTCACATTTGTCATGGCATTAATTTTTTACGTTGTTTATCATAATAATCTTTTTTTTATATGGATAAATCAAAGAGGTTGTCTTCTTGATTTAAATAACTATACACAGATATTATTATAATATAGATTTATATAACGTTGCCTTAGAGTGTAAACCTGCTAAATCCATTTTTTATCATATACATATTAATACCGTTCGAAAGAAAAAGAGATGCAGCATCATCCAAGTAAAACTGCTACTTAAAATTACGATCGTAAGTTGTAGACAAAAAATGTGAAAAATAGTTCTTTCCTAAACAACAATATTAAATTTTGTTTGTTTTTTGTCTGTCCTGTAAAATATCCTTGTTATAAGTTAGCAGGTTTACACTCTAAGGCTATTGCCATTAGTTATTATGCAAAATATACCTAATAAATTTATTAAAAAAGAAAAAAGATGATAAATCATCCAAAATATGTTTTTTAATAGAAGTTTTTAGTGACCCCAATTTTGTAATTTTCAAGACAATGGATAGAAAGAAATTTCGCGTGTTGATTAAACACTGTTTTTGAAAAATACTGTTGGAGCCAAGCAGTGGCTTGATATATATAGATAATTTTATTTGCATCAAGCAGAAGACAAAAAAATAATTCATATGCAACATTTCGTCTTCTTTATTTGAGACTTTATTAAGCTCTTGAATATACCATATTGTTCAATTTAAAATGATTTAATAAAAAATATTCATAGTGGATCAAATATTTGGTAAACACATTACCTAATTAAAATTTGATTGACTATGTATAATACATTATTCATAAAATCAATTTTAATTATAAAAACGCGAAACAACGAATTTAAGTGCTGAAAATGTCACAAATAAATGAAACAAAATGTTAAACCTGAATTAATTTTTTTTTACCATGAACTCTGAATCGCCTACGGATATACAGATAGATTGGAATAAATTGATCGATTGAAAGGGTATAAATATAAAATATTCATTGGACTCAAGCCACCCGGTGGAACGTTTTTTCATTTAATTTTGATTATTTCTGTTTGCTGAAATAGAATACAGATAATACATATAAAAATTAATTACATTTTTTAATAAATACTTTTTGAATACACCTACTATATATATAATAAAGGCCTCTTAAAAAATTGCCAATCGGAATGCTTAAAGTTGTCCCAGTGTCGCACAAAAGAGTAAACCGTTAATGTCTCTAATCCAAATTGGTCATTAATCGCACAGCGAAGGTACTGAGCCCAAACGCATTATTCATTTAAATATGGTTCGATCGTATACCTGGAAAGCTGAGCTTCGATCGGATTTTAGTTATCGTTTATTTGAACAACCAATTGTTTTGTTTTGATTCAACTTCATGATTCATTTTTCAACCACTAGTTAATAATTAGTTTAATTATAAAACCTATCAAAATATGTTATTTTTTCACAAAAGTATGACCTGGTTATATAAAATACTAGCTGCAAGGGCCGCATTCAGCGGCCCTCTTGCTAGCCAGGGGGCACGCCCCCTGGACCCCCAGCCCTCGAACCCCACCTTCACCCCCACTCCCCCCCACCACACCCCCCAAAACCCCTCCAGCACCCCCACCCCATGCACTCACTAAATTCCGGAACTGATAAAATATTTAAGACTCCCCTTCATTTCGAACCACGTTACAAACCCTATAGCTTCAACTCTTAGAACATCTGGTATAGCTCCTGCTTTATATAATAAAAACACTTTAGATTCACAGCTAATTAATAATAAATTAGACAAAATTGACAAATTAGATAAATCAGGTGTATATAAATTGACTTGTGATAATTGCGACGCAATCTATATAGGACAAACTGGAGGCTCTTTTAGAACTCGCTACTCGGAACATGAAAGAGCCTTTAATAGTCTTAGCAGATCAGATGATATTAATATGGAATCTACTTCTACCTTCGCCAATCATCTACATTTGAATAAACACACATCTTCTATTAGCCACCTAGTTCCGTTACATTTCGAAAGAAAGGGCTTACGTTTAAATTTTTTAGAGTCAACCGAAATAAAATTAGCTCTCTCAAATAAAACGAATATACTAAATAATCAATTAGAAGTTAAGAAAAGTACAATCATTGATTACATTCTTTAAATATTTGCAAATTTGTTTTGTATGTAAATTCTCATTTCTCAGAAGGCCATTCAAAATTAAACAAAATAGACTTCCTACCTTTCTCCCTCCACTAATTTTAAATATTTACCCTTTTGTTATCTTAAAAATAAATTTTTCCATTGACTTGTATTCAAATTCGAAATCCTCATTTCTCAGAAGGCCATTCAAAATTAAACAAAATAGACTTCCTACCTTTCTCCCTCCACTAATTTTAAATATTTACCCTTTTGTTATCTTAAAAATAAATTTTACCAATGACTTGTATTCAATTTCGACTTATCCAGGTCAGTTACTTTCTGTTTCTCCTGAAGATGGGTTGGTCACCCGAAATATATATATCGAGATTAAAGATTCTCCAAAAATAAATTCGTTTTATTTTTTAATATCTTAATGTGAAACCTACCAAGTATTTTTTATCCAATAATTTTAAAAAATGTTTCACCAAGTACCAACACCAAATTCCTTAAAAACTAAAGAGGAAGGATTCCAATAAATTACACTTTATTTGATATGTGTTAATTTTTTCTTTCCTCACTACCCCTGGGCTGCCTTCCATTACATTCAATTGAAATATAAATAAAATTTCGGAGAAACTAAAATCTTTGACATGACTTGAGAGATCGAGGTGATTTTGAAATGAGCGAAAAAAGGATTATAATTGGGTGGTTTTCCCCCAACGTGGGAATACATCTTTAAAGATTTAATCAATTAGATTACAAATAAGAAATTAATTACAATTAGAAGGTAGGTTTTACAAAAACTCATTTTTTTTTATTTTATCTGAAACCTACCTCGTAATTTTACTTAATTTCTTATTAAAAAATGTTTCACTTTGAACCAACAACTATCTCCTTAAAAGTTGAATCAGATTTCTTTTGGGATATAAAACATCATTTTTTATTAATTTTTTAACCATTTGAAAATTCATTACCACTGTATAATTTCAAATGAGAAAGAAATGGATTAACCGACTTTTAACTTCTAAAGCTGGACTGGCCAACCGAAATTTTACTGCGGGCCTCATAGTCGACTTAAAAATTTCCAAGGGCCGTCCATAAATAAGAATAATTACAATTTTTTCAATATTTTTGTTTTTTTATAAATCTTTCTTTACAACAAATTTCGTACTTGTTGATTTTTATTGTAAGTGATAGGGCTCTAGGAAAATTCATCGACCACAATTCATCGATGAGCTAATCGTCGATCAGGGCGTAGGTCTATTGCCTATTCTTGAATTGCCTAGTCGATGAGAATGTATTTTTGATGAATTATCGTCGATGAATTTTCCGGATCCCAAGTGATACAAAACACAATTGATTATATATGATTGCGGCCCGCAAATAAGTCGGCCACGAGTTGGCTAGTTCTGTTCTATAATCATGCCGATGATTCTAGTTTCGGCTATATTTTTCATTTTTAAATACTTTTCCAAAAAAACAAAAACCTATTCTATTATCGATTAGTAGGTACCATAGTTTTTAAATTTACATTTTTATTCACACGCACCCTATTAAGTAATTTTTAGAACAAAGAAATTGGTTGACCTAACGTTATATAGTACCCAGTCACGAACTACTAGCCAGGATTTCGTTAGTAATCTTCTCAAAACGCTACGAATAATCCATTTTTCTCAAGGCCGCAGAAAGTTGTAATCCTAATTAGCGACTCGTCTTCCAATGCTGATGACTAACTAACTGTAATCTATTTGAAAAATCTCAGATGTCCACCAGTTCTTGTCCGGGTGAACGTCACTTGAAAATTACCAGAGAATTTATGATTGAAATTGATTCCTCTATAATGAAAGTAGTAGTATTAAATACATTAATTTGTGTATTTATTCTCCAAAATGTTGAAAATTTCATTGTTAATGATTACAAAATCTTCTAAATTATATTATATTTCCATTTAATAAAATTGTTTTCTATATCTTATATCTTATTATTACTTTGCCTACCGGGTATGGCGAAATATTGTTATCATGCATAAAAAAGTATTTTCTTGCTTCGTATTTTCAAAATATCTAAAAACGAACAAAATTATTTTAATAAAAAAATGAGCTAGCTCCAGGCGTTCTGTTCTATAACCCTGTTTAATGAACATGAAAAAATTTATATTTTAAGAGATACTAATTATCTTGTCAAAATGTCTGTTAATGGGTTAGTGTGTGTGCTACCAAATTGTGTGTAAATACGCTCTAGCTAAAAATCAATGATGATATCAAAAATTAATTTAATATTTAGATATTTCAAATTGATATTAAAAGCTGATTAGATCGTTGAAATCGGACCAAAAATTAGAAGGGGGTTAAAATTTTTAACCCCTTTTTCCGATTTCGACAAAATTTTGCCTAGTTATTATTTAGGATCCTTACTTACTAGGTAAATAGTAAAGTCTCATGATGTAGTCAGCCACTTCACATAATCAATTATCCCTAGTAAATGGGAAAAAATTCTAATTCCACTGGAAATGCCTTCATCTCTGCATTCAAATGTACTCCCGTTCACTCTAGTTGCCTACCCTACAGGAAATTTACAAAATATTGTTACAAAGAATATATTCTTCCTTATTATTCACTCGAGCGTTGCTAATGAGGAGATTTAATTCTCTGCGAAATTTTGAATAATATATAATTTATTTCATTTTGGAAAATGTTTCTTGATTAAAATTAAAATAAATATAAATAAATAAATCATCATAATAATAAAATGGTGATAGAATCTTCTTTGTTTTCAAGTCACATATAGCATATAGTTATATTAATTAGTCTTTTAGACTTGCTTGTATTTGTAGGGTGTTAGTTAAAATGTGTTCTAAAAATTCCATATTTTAAAGGGCATAAGTATAAAACTAAGTTTTAATAAATATGACTCCGCGAACGAATCGTTTTCTTGATTTGTGTTTTAAGGACAAAGCACTTCCTTCAGATTTACTTAAAATGAAAAATAATAATAATAATAATAAAAATAAATAAATTGCTTTTGGTAGTATATTTTCTTTTTCTAGGATATATAGTCTTTTATGTGGTTAAGTAGCTAGTGGCATCAGAGTAACATGGGGGACCATGAAAAAAGGTTTTTTTCAAGAGGGCATGAAAAACCTATTTTTTTCAGATGAAAAATATATTAAAAATAGCAATTAGTAAACAGTGTGATAACTTACTAGTGCCCCCTCTCATTTTCTCAAAAACTACTCAACATAGGGAAAATTCGATTAGGATTTTTTCCAGCAGAAACTCTACTTTAAAACATTGCAATAATAACAGCTTTTATCAATTTCTTAAAAAAGTTAAAAAGTGAACTTCTTTCAAATGGTAATTTAAATTTCCTTTGATAGTTTCATAAAGTACATTCAATTTAATGAAAAATTGTGAGAACGATTTGAAAATCGATTCAGAAAGACTTAAGATATTGGAAAAATAACATTTTAATTTAGATCAAACTGGCTTTCACCCTTTTATGAAATTTAGAAAAATGAATAATGTAGGCAGATAATCTTAAAAATTAAATATTTAAGAATCTAGCGGGGTTGTAATTTCAGTATGGAAAGTTATATGGATGGTCTCGACAATGTATTTAATTTTTTTAAGCTATGGGTTTTTTTCTTCTGATCTTCATTAAATTCATCTATTTGACCCCAAAAATGTACTCCGATTGTATTTCTATATGTTGATATTTTGATTTTTAGATCGGCTCTGCCGGCGAAGCAGTTTACTCACGAATTCTCCCTTTGGTCAGTACTTCGGTCTTCCATTGGCAAAGATCTGAGCAAAGTCACAATGCCTGTTGTTTTCAATGAACCACTTAGCTTCCTACAAAGGCTTTCCGAAAATATGGAATATTCTGAAATATTAGCTGCTGCTGCTTTAGAAGAAGACCCCAAAGACAGACTCAAGGTTAAAATTATTATATTATACATATTACATATTAATATTATATTAATATTTACTTGATGAGGATATATGGCATAGGGGGGTTTTTGATCAATAAATAAAAGCTTAACCGTTTATTTTCAAGTTTTCGATCTTCTATTGAATCATCTCTAGGGCTATAAACTGATTTGACTGTTTAACACTTTTATAAAATTGAGGATTTTTTCTTGGAAGATTGTTTGTATGTGAGTTTAAGTTGAATGACGAAAGCTTGGAGGGTTTGATATTTATTGAATAACCTCTGCCCTGAAAAAAATATATGTGTGAGTCCGAAACGTCGTGCGGAAGGCTGTAAAAATACTCGTATATTACACCGAGATTTTGGCCAGAATTAATGTATATAAAAATTTAACGGTGTCTCTATCTTCATATCAAATATCTTCGAAAATACATATGAATAATTTTCTCTGCAAAATACTAAGTAATATTTGAATTAATTAAATTAGAAATTAAAAAATATTTTTATAGACATTTGGGCCAGACAGGATTCGAGCCCGAATCTTCGCATTTCGTATTAACTTTTAACTATTCTGCAATCCAAAAGATTCCAAATGTTTATAAGAAGATAGTGATGCATTTCATTTATATTTTTTCATTATTTTAATCACTCGGGGCTATAGTGCACTAGCCTATCAAAATAAAAAAAAATGAAATGAAATGCTATCTTCTTATAAACATTTGGGATTATTGCTATGTGTTGTAGGATCAGTAGTTCAGTTGGTTAGAATTAAATATGAATTATATTAGGTTAGAGTTAGTGGTGGTACCTGATATAGTTCATATGTTTCAATATAAACCAACACCGTGTTCCCCAAGTTTGACCTAAAATATGAGGTCCTGGGTTCGGATTTTAGCTAGTGTTTATACATTTTTTAAATTTAAATTATCTTTCTAAGACAAGGCATCGATGTGATTACAACCTGTGACTTGGGAAAAAAAATATTTTCCAAGTTAGGGGGTGGTTAAATGAGAGAGATATTTGATTAAATTTGAATTAATCATCTGATATTTTCTTGTATAACGAGACAATTATAAGAATTTTCGAAGATTAATGTTTTATAAAAAGAAAATAAATAAATAATTTTAAAATCATTTCAAAAAACTTAAATCAATTTACAAGACTAAAGATGATCCAATAATTGATCGAAAGCTTAGAAATAAACATTTAAGGAGTTATATGAATGCTTCACTTGCCAAATTGATTAACTCCATAAAACAAAAAAGTGGGGAAATGCGATGAAATAACCCTAGTAGCACAATGTTTCAAACTATATAGTAACTATATAGATTTCGAGAATGTATATTATTACATTATTTATTATTCAATGGCCAAAAATTTTTGTCATTTAGTGGTGTTATTACTTATTAATAAAGAAATTTGTTTTGAATATATACAATTAGTAGTCAATCAAGTGCTTGACATTAAAGTTTAATCAAATTTAGAAAGTGGAGTTAATCGAATTGGCAAGTGAAGCATTCGAAATCTCAACAAATTTTTCACATATAATGAGGACTCGTCAGTGTTGTGACCAAATCAATCAAAACACTCAAACTCGCTCTTATAGTTTTCGGCGTGATTTTAAAACCTTCATCCGTAAGTACTATCACCAGTTATGACAATATCTTAATTATGATGAAATCCATGATATTAAGCCTTAAACCTTAAGACTAATTTTCACCTTTATATTTTTGAATTTATCATATCCAAGGGAATTCGAGAAGCACTTTAAACATTTGTAAACCATGTCTTTAAGACTCAGGCTTGATTGTTATTACCTGGGTAAATTTAGCGATGTATAGTTATATAGTTCATAATTTTTAAATTTTACTGACCGAACTCTTTTGTTAAAGAGTTTTTATTTGTACAAATCTCTCTCACTCCCACTATTAGAACATTGTATCTGCACATTCAATGACATCCTTCAGTAGAATTAAATTAAAGCCTATAAAACTGTATTTATTGATGAAGGCCTTAGAATCAGGACCAATGCTATAAACACGGTACGAGTCTTTCGATTGATTTGGCCTTATCCCTGATACATCCTTATTATATAGAAGGAGAATGCCGATATATTCATATTCCCGATTTAATAAGTTTTTAACTCGAATCACAAGTTAATTTCAATTATTTTTAGAAAGTGGCTGCATTTGCTGTTAGTGGACTAGCGTGTAATTGGGAGCGGCTTGGCAAACCATTCAACCCGCTTCTCGGCGAAACCTATGAACTTGTTAGGCCAGGATTCAAGTAAGTCACCCAATCAATTCGATAGCACAGAATCAAAGGAACGTAACTTCATTCATATTGGTTATTTTTCAGGAGAGCAGAAACAAAGTTTATATGTTATGATTTTAACTTCAAATACTCTCTTATTGTAATGTGTGAAGTTATGTCGTTCTGTCACTAATGTGGAAAATCAAAGATACGTTCCTCTGGCTCTGAGCATTATTATATAATTTTTTCTTTTTCTTCTTTATTTATTTGAGAAAAATAGAAAAAGAGAATCCCTTGGATTTTTACTATAATTTCAAATCAAGTTTTCAACTAAGCTTTACTTTTAATGAGTTTATCGTCTTTCGAATTCAAAAATATTATGTAATTTGACTGTCATCATTATTGCACGTTGCACGTGTAAAAGTGAATTAATTAGGCTTCTAAATCCACTGAAATCCTAATATATATTTCAATATCTTAAAAGAAGAAGTGTATGGGGGGGGGGAGTGCAGACCCGGGACTGTGGCTCAAATCGGAAAGGGTAGTTCCTGTATGAAAAGTCAAGATAGGGTCTGAGTATAAGTTTGTTTGTTTTTGTTCTCTAATATCAAGGGGTTCCGTTATAAGATCCAACCCCAGGGCCCTGATAAGCTCTCGGCGGCCCTTACCAGGAGAGTAAGAAATAAAATTATCTTGATATTCCAAATATTACCTACTTGTAAATTTTATATTCTAGTTTGAAATATCAATTTCATTTTAATTAACCATGTATATACGGCAAGGTTTTGTAATTGTGTAGGAAAAAGTAGATGTTTTTGCAGTGATTTTTCGAAATATCTCAAAAGAAGTTCAACAATTTTAATAATAAATAAATAAAAAATTGAAATCAAGCCCTAAGAAAAAAAGCTTTCATAGTAAATATCGAAAAAATTATGTTTTAAAGAGATATTAATTATTATTTGCTCAAAACGTCTGCACGTCTCTTCGACAGTGGTTAAATTGTGTGGACTCTCTACCTCAAAATTCAATGAGAAAATCAAAAAAATCTTGTATTTGGTTTATATTAAGATTGAAAGAACCGTATTAGACACAGGGGCGGATTCGAGCCTAGAAAAAGGGTGTTTGGGTGTAAAAAATCACCTACAGATCAAGTTTCCTTGTACTAGATTTTGCCACAGTGAAAATATGATTAATCAATTAGAGGTCAACTGCGAGTGAGACACCCAGCATGGAATAGATAGTCTATCACAAATCTTCAGAGGGTTCGTTTTGAAGAAAATACATAAGAAAAATTTATCTTCACACCTAAAAATCAGACAACATTGAGTGTTGGTTGCGTTAAAACAAAATTTTGAGAGTCCCATTTTTCTAGGCTGCCAAGATCGACAGAGCTTGAATTTTATTTCAATATAATATATATATCCTGCGAGTTTGGTTACGGCGGACGCCGTTTCTCGCTTCCCATTCTCCATGTCCTTCTGTCGGCACAGTCTTCCTCTTCCAGCCCACGGGCTTGCATGGCATTTTGGATTCCCTGAAACCACGATCTCGGCGGCCTTCCACGCTTTCTTCTTTCTGGGGGCTGCCAGTTCCAAACTTTCTTGGGCCAGCGTTCATCCGCCATCCTACTGACGTGTCCAAACCACATCAGTTGCTTATATTCGATCGTGTCGATGATGTTGCCTTGGACGTTCATTTTTTGGCGAATGTGTTCGTTCCTTATATGCTGCAGTCTTGAGACACCTGCTGAACGTCTCCAAAAATCCATTTCTAACGCCAGCAGGCGTGAACTGTTTCTCTTGGTTACCTCCCAGACTTCGCTTCCGTAGGTCACGATGCTCTCGACGATGGTCTTATAGATGGCAGCCTTATTGTTCTTCGATATTTCCTTACTCCACAGGATCGAGTTCAGCTGTCCTATTACTCGCCTGCCTTGATTTATTTTATTAGTAATATCTAGGTCACTTTTTCCTGCCTTTCCTAGTGTTACCCCCAAATATTTAAACTGGTTGGTATTTCTTATACAGTTGTTATCCAGGACAAGGTCTTTTCCCGCCTCACCAAGTGCCAGATACTCTGTTTTTTGGAAATTAATTTCAAGGCCCCATTTTTCATATTCTTCCTTTAGCTTTCGGAGCATATAGAAAGCGTCATCTTCGTCTCCCGCAATCAGGACCTGGTCGTCAGCAAAGAGTAAGGTATATAGTGTACGATTTTCTATTTGTATGCCCATACCGGAACACTTTCTTCTCCAGGATACCAGGGAAGCTTCAAGATATAATTTAAAGAGTGTCGGAGCAAGGGCGCATCCTTGTCGGAGACCTTTTGTTACCGAAAAATACGCGGATAATTCTTTACCTATTTTGACAGAAATTTCAATATAATAATACCATAATAATAATTTTATTTTAAACGCCAATCTGCTTTATACTACATACATACAATAACTCAAACAAAATAAAAACATAACCTTTATAAATCACTCTATTAATTGAAAACCATTTTCAATTTAATTGCAGAACAAGTGTCCCATCACCCACCTGTGTCCGCATTTCATGCATCAGGGGAAAATTTTGTATTCCATGGTGCCGTCCAGCCACGGCTCAAATTAACAGGAAAATCAGTTGAAATACAACCCAAAGGATTACTTACTGTAGAATTTCCAAAGTAAGTAAATAATAAATTAAAACAAAAAAGTAGTAACCAAAAGGCAATACCGTTTATAATAAGTAAATATAATATTGACCCGAATATTTGTTCCATTTTTTTTACCAAAAAAAAGCACATTACTTCCGATCTTAATTGAATATGCAATTTCGAAAAGGGCACCTGTCTGAAAATTGAAAATGTTCAGGAATTAAAAAAAAAACTAATTATTTTCTAAAATAGTGTAGAATTTATAAAATTTATTTTTGGGTTCATATTTTAGGGGCATTAAAATTAATACCAGAGTTGTGACTTTTTCGAGCATGGTAGGTGCAGGGAAGCTTTTAGATTAGATTTATATGAAAAAGTGTATTTGTCAAAATATGCGAGATGTGCCCTTTTCGAAATTGCATATTCAATTTAAGACGATACGAATTCAAAATTACGAATTGTATATAATATCTTTGTTTTTTATGATATTTTGTGGACATATTCTTCATCTTATATTCGGGTCACTTTAATATCTAAGGCATACATGCATTTTTAAGAAATCTTTATTATACGTTGAAACAATATATCTATGGTATATTCTTGAGAAAATTATAAATTTGATTGTGAAACATTGCAGATGGCAAGAAGCATACACTTGGCGAAATGTTGCTTGTTGTGTTCATAATGTAATCGTCGGTCGTTTATGGATTGAACAACATGGAACAATGGAAATCCACAATCACAAAACAGGTCTCTATATTTATTTGTGTACTTACTATTTTTATTCATTGAAATAGGAGTGGTCAGGCGCGTAAAAAAGTATTAATTCTAAAAAAAAAAAATTGTAGTAGGTATATTCATAAAAAACTAGATAAATAAAAATCATATTAATTTTTGTGAAAAGAGAAATATCAAAATAAAAAAAGAATCTCTGTGTGTGAGTGGATCAAAAGAATAATCCCCCTGTGAGTTATTAGTGGTATTTAGATTATTCGAAATTATATTGCCACGAAGGGGAATTTTTTTAACATATTTTTAATCTTCTTTTTTTTTTAATAAAATTCTAAACAAATTCCTACATGATTAGAAATAAATGCGTAGGTGCTTATATTTTTTATTACAAAATTTATATGAATGAAAGGAAATTACCCTCAGATAATTAAGAATCTAACAAAAATTTTATAACAAAATTTGAGTTCTCATTCTTTTATTGAATTCACGTGAGGAAAAAAGAATATTTGCTCATTCTTATTAAAAAGGTCTGAAATGCATAGAAAATTAATTTTCAACCGTGATTTGTCTGTCTGTAAGTCTAAAATGACCCCCCCCCCTACAATTTCTAAAGTTTCTTACATTCGTTGTGAAAAACTCTGTATAATAAATATATTAACTAAAACATTAGAGAATACGAATATTCCAAAAAATATGCAAATATTCGTTGATCTGATCTTGGAGTCGAAGTGCCCTTATTTTTATAATAAATAAATAAATAATTTTTTAAATTTTAGTGCATTTTAAAGAGGTTGATTCTACGGTAACCGTGGCGCTGGGATCTGTCGATGGATTCTTATAGTACTCACCAAAATAAGACGAAAATGAAGAATACCATTTTTCGAGATATCGAGTTTAAAAATTACACTTTGTTTAAAATTTATTTTCTTTTATTTTTCAATTGTTTTTATAGAAACCACGGAACCCGTAGTATCACGGATTCAGTGTGGCGCCGCTATCTGACGACGGATTCTTTTAGAACTAGTTAAAATAAGTCGGAAAGTAAAAATAAAATTTTAAACGATAAATTTGAAATGAAATTGAGTTTATGGACCGTGATGTCTCAAATTGTCTCAAGTGAGCGCCAATAGAAGTTGGCAATTTTTATTTTTAGAACTTTTCATAGGTTCGGTTCTATTTATCATCTCGGTTCGATTAGATAAAAAAATGGGTTCCCGAACAAACTTTGAAATGTTCGGTAAAGTTATATTCGGCTCGGTTCGGCTCGTATATCTTATTTCGGACTGGTTTTTAGGTGATTAGGTTGGTGTTAGCGTTGCCATAAATGAAGATATACGAACCGAGCCGAACTGAATATATTTTAACCCAACCGGCAACAACTTCTACATATTCGAACTTATTTTGACTAGTTCTAAAAGAATACGTCGTCTGATAGCGGCGCCACACGGAACCCGTGATACTAGAATATCCGTGGTTTCTATAAAAAAAAATTGAAAAATAAAAATAAATAAATAACACAAACTGTATATTTTAAACTCGATATCTCGAAAACTAAGCGAAATCTCGAAAAATGGTATTCTTTATTTTCGTCTTATTTTGGTGAGTACTATAACAATCCATTTTCAGATCGCGCCATGGTTACCGTAGAATTGCCTTACAGAGTGTCTTTTAAAACTGTCCTAGATTCTAGAATATTTCTATTATAAGTTTAATTTAAAAGCTTACCCACTTGACAATTCAGCGTATTAATTTAAAAACAATTTTTAGGCGATCGAGCTATTCTTAATTTTAAGCCGGCTGAAGGTTCTGGTGCTTCAAAGATGTTACATCGAGTGGAAGGATTTATTGTAGATAAAGCGTAAGTAAATAACATGATAATATAATAATAATACACGCTTAATCGAAACAAATAATAAAAAGTATCCAATATGCTTGTATTTGGTTTCAAACACATTTAGTTGTTTATGATTATACAATTTTGCTTATTTTTTTTTTTTTTTTTTTGGCTTTTCAGCCCTTCTAGCCATAAGCCTAATTACGATACAAGTTATATTTTTTTTAAATTTGTCTCTACCCCCGGGGGTCAGATTTTAGCTGGATGCCTCGAGTCGGATTCGAACCCGGGTCCCCTGGTTAGCTCGTTGTCACGCTACCGCCTAGCCTATCTGACCCCCCCACAATTTTGCTTATTGATAATCTTATTTTAATTTAACAATTATTTATATATTTTTTGTTATTGTTAGTTTTTTTGTTTATTTTAAACTTTATAATTTATTGTAGAAATTACAGTCCTAAAATAAATATCAGATTATTTCCAAATAAAAGAGTAATTATTGGAAATGTTTTCCCTTTATAATATTTTGAACGTTTCGGAGTATCATCCCTTTTTTAGGGTTCAAAATCTTCAATGAAGGACGCACCACCTTTTGAACCCTGAAGAAGGAGAGAAGATCCTCTGAAACGTCAATTTCAAAATATTATAAAGAGAAACCATTTCGAATAATTACTCTTTTATTTGGAAATAATCTCTTATTTATTTCTGGACTGCCTTCCATTCAATCTTTATGAGCTATAAATTTATCAGTCTGTCTAACGTAATACCATACATTAGATATTTCATAATTAATTTACGTATTAATTTTCATATTTATTTATTTTAATTATTATTGTATTCATATTTAGTGTTTATTAGTTTAATTTTTTTTTTTCAGTCAAGGCCGAAGTCATTATTTATATGGAAAGTGGATAAAAAATCTTCGTTGTACAGATATTGTAAATTATGAAATTCATGCTGCCAAAAATGCCAAGTAAGTAATAAATGTTTTGTATATTAACATATTTATGATAAAATCAATAAGCTAAACCAAATTGCAATATAAATTTTAGTGTCAAAGTATCAGAATGCAAAACTCTGGATCATTTTAGATTTTGAGCTTTCTAGATTCAGAACTTTCATATTAAAAATACCGCAATTAAGGGAAAAATCTAGGCAGTCACATAGCCGCGTATATAGTCTGATCTGCTTCAGCATCATTACCTTGATGACGATGTAGGAATGGGAGGCCCAGGTTTGGGCCTCGTTCACAGCAGAATAAAATTTTACTGGCTAAAATCCGGCTCCTCCACTAGTACGAGTAACACGTGATAAAATTATCATACTATTCCCTATTGGCTAAATACGCTATAGACTAGTATCCGAGGGAAACAAATCCAATTTTTATTTAGGGACCCAATATCTCTAGTTCAAACCATTGAGGACTTGCTATTTATACGATTTTTTTTTCTTAGCATACCAAGTATTGAAAAATTTACTGTTTCTTTCAAATTTCTTCCTTTTAATTTTTCAGACGAGAGGGAAACAAATCGCCATCAGATTCTCCACACACCCCCAAAAAAGTGCTTGCCAAATTGAATAGTTTAAAAGTCAGTACGTTTCGTTCAAGTTTAAGCTCAGACACATCGCCTTCGGGTGGTGATGAGGCCTCAGGTGGTAGGGTAGACGACGTTGATGGACCACCCGAGGATGCCAACGGCGATTCCGATGAAATCCCGGGCTCGGAAACCCTCTGGCAGGCTACTGTACGACCAGGCAACTCGCCAGATGTCAGTTGAGCTACCTTTAAATAATACATTTCCGGGTATTTGAATATCCATCGCTATAGAGGAAATTGATAAGTAAAACAACGTCCTCTCCTAAAAAGAGATCTTGCATCATCGCACCAGGCTTCCTAAATAAACCATCTCTATTTTTTTTCACTAAGTTAATATAACTAAAAAATGTATTAATGATAACTGATAAGTAGAGACCGGATTCCTATGCAATTGCATATTTTGTTTGCCGCCACGTACGATACAGGAGATCAATTATCTATCCGAATCATGCATCTAGGATACTGTGGGTTAAATTTTATACTGCATATTTTTGCATATTTAAGTAATATTGCATATTTTGCGCTAAATACAGAGGTTTTAAAAGTAATTTTTCGAAGAAATAATGAAAAAAAGAATAAATAAAACAGAGGACGCTAATTTAAATTCGAAAAAACTGAAATAGGCCTCAACGAGACGAAGTAGGAAGTTGGATTAACCCACTCATTTTTCTTATTATTCAGTTGTATTAGTTACTATATCCTAACGAAAATGACGAAAAATTTTCAATATTTTTCTTCCAAAGTAAAATTAGGGAGTTTAAGTTACTTTAAATTCGCCCCCATTATGTCTGAGAATATGGAGCGCGCTCTTTTTCATCGTATAAATCAATTTTAAGTGACCGTAGACTTAATACTATACCTGAAGATAATTTAGAAAAATACTTGTAAACATAACTTATTCAGAATTACAATCAAATTTTAATTATTTTTGAGATCCTTTGTTAATTATTTCCTTTTTATTTATTTATTTATTTTAACGACCTTCGGGACATTTTGGACATTGAGTGTTCGTGTGTGTAAGTTAATGTAGGGGTCATATTATAGACGGTCAAATATTTGCAAATAAAAGCAATACAATACAACCGTGTCTGTTAAATAAAATCCCCCCCTAATTTTTATGTTCACATAAAGATTTTTTAATATATTAAATATAATGAGAATTTTGTGGAATTTTGTACGCAATAAAATTAAATATTTGACACTTGGTGTCTATAGCTTACTTTATAATTTTTTTTTTTTTTATATCACTTCTTCAAATATAGTCTTTTGGTCTTCAATTTTTATTTTTTAGTGCATAAATTTTTTTATTTTGCTATCTTTTACTGCATATATTTGCATATTTCAACGTACACGGCATATTACTTACATATTTAACCATTTTTAACTGCATATTTTGTTTTCTGCACATTAGTACCTACTAATATTATCAGGGTTCCATGAATGTTGTTTTACATGTTATTTTCCTATAGAGCGATGGGCTAGTATGCGAATCCCTCAAAACGTTTATTAAATTTCAAAACGTTTTGGGAGAAATTCTCCATTTAAAATTAGAAAAGTAGTTGCTTCACGTAAGAATTATAGAGCAATTATAAACATTGAAATATTTTAATGCTTATGTTTATTTGTTTAGAATTATTTTATAATTCTTTCATAGAGGAACTATATTTCAAATTTTTCATTGACAAAGGAGAAATTTCTCCCGAAACGTTTAAAAATTTAATAAGCCTTTTATATTATATTTATAAAAGAATTTGATTAATTTATTCAATAATACAAGAATACATTTTCTATATAATATATATTACAGAGTATTTTATAGTAAATATTTATTCTATTTTTTCAGTATTATCAATTTACTTCATTCGCTATGGGATTAAATGAAATGACCCCAGCAATGCGGGAGATTCTTTGTCCAACAGATTCAAGGTAAACTATCTATCTATTTA
This sequence comes from Forficula auricularia, assembly GCA_024734495.1. NCBI lineage: Eukaryota > Metazoa > Arthropoda > Insecta > Dermaptera > Forficulidae > Forficula > Forficula auricularia. Next base: position 61,007 of record JALMQS010000690.1, on the reverse strand, counting down.
TCTTTTACATACTCGTATAGTTATATTTTTAACCGACTTCTTTTTTTTGTGCCTATGTTACCTCATATCTCCGCCAATTGTCAACCGATTTTGAAAAAAATTTTTCCATTGGATCCAGTCTAGCTTCCGATTGGTCCCATTTTTTTTCGTTTTTTTTTCATAGATATTAGATCTTTTTTTATTAGGTTTGTTTAGATCTAACCTCTTTGTTTATGAACCGATTTCGATGGTTCTTTTTTTATCCGAAAGGTGTCTTAGGGATGGTGTCATATTAATTTGGTCAAGTTCTGATGATATGATCACTATTAATAACATCACTAAAAAGAGAAAATAAAAATAATTTTTAAGAAAAAAATAAAAACCGACTTCAAAAAATTAAATGCAATAAATAAAATACACTAAAAGGTATAAAATAATTATTATCTTATTTAGTTACAACTAAACGACGAAATATTAACATGAAATTACTTTTTGAAGTTGGTGCTAAACATATACCTTTTATGAATCGCACTCGACGGATCTTACTTAGTACGTTTGGCGGGTACGCTCACTTATAGGTATAGTTTGTTTGGTACCGACTTCAAAAAGTGATTTCATGTTAATATTTCGTCGTTTAGTTGTAACTAAATAAGATAATAATTATTTTTATACCTTTTAGTGTATTTTATTTATTGCATTTAATTTTTTGAAGTCGGTTTTTATTTTTTTCTTAAAAATTATTTTTATTTTGTCCTAAAAATTTATACAGGGTTATCAGTGGCGGTTCCAGGGGTGGGTGCATTTGGGCGAGCACGCAAACTGAATTGTTCTCGCCTAGCCACTTGCCCAATCTTCTAAATTGAGCATTTAAGCAAAAAATATTGAGAAACCGAATTGATAAAATAAAAAAAAGGGGTGGGTCAAAATGTTGGAAAAAATATATATTTTATATACTTATCTAGTTTTTTTTATTCAATTCAGTCTGCAAATAAAATTATACCTTTTTAAATGAATTCAGTCTAAAATAGTATTAATATATTGCTTTAAACTAAAGCAAGGCACTACGCAAAGAATCGTCTAGGAAAGTTGTCTGCCTGTATCTATGCAACCAAAAGACGCCTCTGGATCGTACTAGCCTACCCTACAGGCGTCCTTGTTAAATGAATATTTTTCATAATGTTTAAAATTTGACGACCATCTCCCATGAGTTCATTTTCTATTTTTTCAATTAATTGTGGCTGCGCCAGGGTGAGTTGGGTAACCTGAATTGTTCTCGCCCAAGCTGCTAAATTCAGCATTTAAGCAAAAAATATTGAAAACCTGAGTTAATAAAAAAAAAAAAAAAAGATAAACCATCGCTTTCAATATTATAGATTTTATATAATAATTATATTATTTTTAAATTGAAAGGATTTTTTAGTCAGAAACTAGTAAAGGATAATAATTTCAGTTAATTATTATTATTTATTTTATTGACTCTAGGGAAAAATGGGAAAAATGTATTGATATTTGAAAATGCAATATCTATTAAGGCTTATTAATTTGCTTTTTGCTTAATCCAATTCTTCATGCAAATTTATAAAAAGCCATTTCAGGATTTTTTAAATTCGCCCCCTAACTGTCAAAAGTGATTGATTGAGGGGTGAAAATTCTCTGGACCAAATTAATTGGGAACATTTTATTGTTGTTTTCGTCTTTTAAAAACCAATTTTCCAAAAAATATTTTAAATACATTTCTGGGCTCAGACTATTTTCGGTAGGCAATCAATTATTGGAACTTAAGAATTTCATTACGAGCCACTACCCGCGGGCCGAGCTGAGGCCGAAAAGCCAGGCCCTTAACAGCTCGCAATAGATTAGGCATTTTCATTTATTTGTGATTATTTAACACAAATATTTCAAATGAATATTCAATGTCTTTTTGGCCTCAAATTACGTTATTACTTTCCGGAAAATTAAAATAAGTTGACTAATATATTTATATTTGACTATAGATGAAGGCATCAAATCCATAGTCTTAAATAAATAAAAATATTTGTACTAGTATTATGTAAGAGACATAATCTTTAATTTATTTCAAATTAAAAATTCTCCTACTTCCGGTAAAATATCATTGTATATTGAAACAAACTTATAAAGATCTATGATCCAAGGTAAAATTTTAAAGTACTTTTTCGCTGTTGATAGAATTTCATTCCTTACTATTTTATATATCCATTAAGGGATATCGATCTTTAAGGGAGTTCGAGACAGCTTATCTAGCTGGTTGATCTTCGAAAAAATCTTTTTTTTTTTGGAGAGTGACAACGTCTACCTACTAAATGTTTTAATAAAAAAAATTGTTAATAATGAGGTTAATTTCGAATAAAAATCTGTTTTGATAATATTAATAAATGAAACTTATATTCAGATAAATTTTTTCTCAAAATAAAAACATTTATTTAACACAAAAATGATTTCAAGAAAATAGAGTATGAAATCTTGCAACGGTGTGTATTCTACACTAGTGCTGTTATAATATATTTGGGATTGGTTTATAGTGAAGGGTTACTGGGTAAATAATAGAAGTAATATATATTTATAACATTGGGTTTAATTGAATAGTTACAATGGGAGGGCGGCAAGGCGAGTGACAGCCTTACGATCGATATGTCAACCACCGTGCTTTTGTTATATTCTGTTGGCTGCAAATAACTTTTTATAAATAAAAAAAATAATTTTTATCGAATAAAAATGTCTTTATCCAACAATCGAGTAGCTTTTAATCATTTAAATAAATGAAATAATAAATAATCTAAATAATAAATGAAAACAGTCGCTCTTCCAAAATTCGTGCAATTTCAGAATTTTGCGCTGATGCCATATTTCACCCCACTTGTTGCCATCGCCAAATTTTTACTTTTACATTTGTGAATAACTAATTAACTAGACTGTCAAATCTATTGAAAAATGTATCATTCGATTCATAAAAGTTAAATTATTGATCTGTATCAATTTATTGAAAATGGTATAATTTATATAGAAGTTATAGCCCTTTTAAAAGCTCGTTCCATTTAGTTCCATGTAAAAAGAACAATTTTCAATAATTTATTCTTCGGTAATGGGAGAGACAATCAACTTCAAATTTCGGGAATAAGTATTTAATACATCAATGATTCGATAGTAAACATTTGAGTATTTTCTTATAAAAATGATAAACAGTCCCGAACCCCCTTAAGGGATCCAATCCGTTCAATAGCTCAAAGCCTTGGATAGATGTTCAATTATAAACTAAATGAGCTTGATATTATTTAAATGAGAATTTCAAATATCAATAAATGCCTCCATTGACTTTAAATTGGTATCTGATATTAATATCCTAGATTACGGCCTGATATTCGTCGTCTTGAGAGCGGCGATGTGGATGGTGCAGCAAATGAAAAAACTCGTCTTGAAGAGAAACAACGAAAACGACGTAAAGCGGAAAAAAATTCGGGCGGGGGTGTGGGTGCCCGTTGGTTTGCCCGGCAAATGAACCCCCATTGCAACGAGGAAGATTGGATATACCTAGGCCGATATTTTGACAGGGACTTTAGTCAAATTGAAGAAATCTTCTAAGACAAAAACTTGTAATTATGCATTTATTTATTTATTCGTAAATGTGTTAAATCTAAAGATAGCGTGGAAGAAGACATTTTATTTTAAATATATTAATAAATGTGACCTGCTAGCATCGCAGCGCTCGGTAATATATGTATAAAACTTATCAAGAGCCTATAAATCTATCGATTGACGGTAGTCAATTATAAATAGTTAGTGAAAAATATCATAAATGAAAGTTTTCCCACATTTTAACTCTTCTTCTCCTATCCTGTGCAAATGTCTTCACAGTTGCATTCAATTCATTTTATTTTCATTTATATTCAATTCATTCCGGGGCAGCATCTCCAAGCCTTTTCCCTTTTTTATAGATACTACCATGGATTAGCGCGCCCACAGAGGGGAGTGGAGCATTCTATTAGTCTTTCCTTAGATCTGATATTTATTTATTTATTATGACATTTGTTCAGCACGTTTCTTTATCCACAACTGCTTGTAGTTAGTCCTAAGATCGCAAACTTTAGATCGCTCCAAGACATGGAAACCAAAAACAACGTATAATACTAACTTGCATTGAGAAACCATGGTTTAGTGCCTCTACGTGGAATCACTTAGAACGATCTTCCTTTCCTGTTATTGTACGAGTATCTAGTACTTTGCATATTTAGTCACTTTGTCGCTAGATGTGGCTACTTTAAACAATTTCTCAGGGACGAAATTTATTTGCATTGTTTGAATAATATAATTTAGCGAGTTTTTGAAAATTCCGTAAGCGACAGAAATACAATCTATCTCAAGAATGCCAAGTAATAGGAGTCTAATATTGAAAATATAATAAGTTTTGAGTTCCTCTCCTAAAAATTCTCCTGCAACCATGCTAGGGCCCGTCCATAAATTACATCAGACGAATTTCAAGATTTTTAGACCCTTCCTCCTATGTAACATTCTGTCACATTTTCATTGAGCCCCACTGTATTGTGACGTCACACTATCACTTTTATACGATATAATTACTTTCTTATAATTTTTTATCTAGATTTATTTTAAATTTTAATAGGTTGGAGTTTGTTAAAATTTAAAAAATGTTCACTATATAAACCTACTCCGCATTCCTTAAGTTTTATAGATTTATTTTACCAACATTTTCAGGTTGGAATATAATAGCCTGAAATCTAAAAAATATATTTATTTGAAAATTTAAAAAAAAATTTAATTTAACTTTGGGGGCATCACAATTTTTAAGATCCCCGGGGCCCCCTGTCACATTTTGTCACAAATCTAAGATGCTCCTTCCCCCCTTAATGTGTGACGTAATTTATGGACGCCTCCCTACCATAATAACAGTTACAATGAAATAAAAACAACTATTCCTCTCCCCCTAAATTCTTATTTTGGCATTAACTCCATTCGATAACACACTATAATAGTTGCAATCAAACTAGCATCAAATCAATTTCATTTATAATTTATTTTATCCCCTGACTTAGATATTAGAATACTCGTTTATAAAAAATCCAACTTAGGAAATTTCTTTGACTCCAATGTACTGCTAAATAATCTTATCATTTTATCATCCCTATTTCTTTCTAAAAGCGTTTTCCGTTGGACTATTCAGTACATATTTTTCTGTAAATGGTACAACGGCTAACTTGCAACTCTAAATAATCATAATGTTAAACTATAGGAGTTAGCACCCTCGTTCAAAGCTACAATGGAATACATCAAAAAACGCTATAAGATCCAAAAGTCTTTATAAGTAACTATAAATCTAGAAGAATTTTATCATTAGACAAAAAGAGTAGGCTACAAGCCTGTCTTCAAAAGGTCCATTCTGAAATTAATAGTTATAAAAAACAAGTACAGTTAAGGAAATGTAGATCAAGGATCACGCACAGTGAAGAGCTAATTATAGAAAATGTAAGGCTTTAGGCTGGAGAAAGAATTTAATAGTATATTTAGTAAAATTTAACTCACCCTATAAACATTAGGAATTTCTCGTTGAAGTTACCATATGATGAGGAGAATAATAATTCGTAAGATTCTTTCAGATTGTACCATCCAAAATAAAATTAGTTAAAAGTGTTGTAATTCTTACGACGTCTTAAAGTGAATCAAAAACAGAAACGTCGGTAAAAAGAAGAGAAAATTGTCATTGATTTTCTAGTTTCCTCCTGGGTGGTCCAATAGGTACAAAAGAAACTTTCAGATAATCAATCTAATTATCAAAGCTTCAACAAGAAAATCAAAATATTCTATTGAGTTAAATGATACCTATAGTATAGAATGTATGAAATAACTCTCTATTTAAAATATTTTTATTTATTTTGTATTTTATTTTATCCTTCAAGATGTCCTTAAAATGGCTAGAGTAAAAGAATAAAGAAAACTTTCATTTATTCATGAAATTATTATTTTAACTGAAAAAAGCAATTATAAAAAGTATATATAAACAATACATACGCTGTCAATGGGTAGTAGTATTATATTATGAATGATTAAAATATATGTATGTGTGTATAAACATATGTACATATTTAAATACAAGATTGATATAATTTCACTTTTAATTAAATCATTCAAGTTGAGAAATATAAAATCTCCATTTCGTTTTAACTATCATAGAATATTGTGTATTATAAGCGGAAAGTCACGTTATGCTTAAAACATTTTTTTTCTACGCCCCGTGTCATGTACCGTACTTAGAAGTAAAAAGAAAACGAAAATTTAATGAAAAAAAAAACAAACATTTTTCCTGTCCCTTTATAATTTTATCTCGCAGTGCTGTCAATGGGTAAATTTTAAAATCTCGCAAAATCATGAAGACAATTTCCGCTTTTCCTGTTATGAAATATCTCGATAAAAATCCTGATTTACCAGATAAATGGATAATTACACTGTTCTTAAAAAAAAAAAAAAAAAAATTCGCTACCTTGGGACATTTTTCTTGATTTCTGTTTTCAACTGTGCTGAGTCCCAATCCCAAGTCAGGGAAATTATACCAAGCACCATTTATTAGAAAAATAAGGTTGAATTTGAAAAAATTAAAAATTTTGAACCTCTTATGTTTACAACAAGGTTGGATATAGTTATTTATGAGGTTTTCGGAATATTTGGTTTTACTAGGTGTACAGTAAAAAAAATTTATTTAATTCAAATGTTTATTTATTTATTTTATTTCATTTTTTTTTTTAGGTGAAATATTATTTATAATTCATATAGCTGTTTTTTAAGCTTAATTAAATTTGAACAAAAGATAAATGTAAAGTCATTGGTCACTGTGTAGTTTTTCCTTTTATATTCTTCTTCAGCTGTCTTCCTCTTCAGTGTCCAAATCAGTAATGAGCAATCATCTTCACATTCCATTTGACACTTTAGCTTTTCTCCATTCGGGCTATAACTGATGAAGCCTTCCAAATGTTCTTCTGAAGTTGCACCCAGATTGGGAGTTAACAAATTCAAATGACAGTGCATAAAGTATGGCATTTTTAGTGACGCAAGGCAACTCGGCGCCTTGTATAAAGAAAGAAATTATTCAATAATTTTTCTAGTGTCTATTTATCTAATGTTGGTCAAAAAGTTGCGCCACACATTTTCAAATGCAGCCCGAGCTTTGATTTCCATTTCATTCAATCTTCCTTTTAACTTAGATTTCTTGAAAAGAGTTCAGTTTTGTAGTCCGAAGAAAAATTTATTCACCCTCTCACAGTTTTTTCTTGATGAAATACATTGTAATACCTTCAAAATCATGCTTTTTAATTTTCTTCGATGAAATTTTCACAAAAAATAAAATGCTCAAAAGTACAAAAAATAACAGATTTTTATCAAAAACTCAAATTTTACAAAAAATTGTGCCTGATTGAACCTTTCATACTTCGGATTCTTGTTCAGCACACTTCAAAACATTTAGAAACGACGTTGTTTTTGTTAACGGGAGTATTTTGATGTAAGAACAGTATTATTGTAAATTTTGTACTATTCAGGCTGTCTGTATCCTAGCATAGGCTACAAGATTTTTACTTGAAAGTCAAATAAATAATTAAATTATTTTGAAGAAAAAAAATCAAAATATAATTTAAATAATTTATTGGTCTTCACAATAATTACACCACTGTGACATTAGTTTTCTCTCGTATAAGATATACAATTGAATATTTTTTTTATTTCTTTGTAATTATAATATATTTTTACTCGGTACGCCTCATTTGCTGCCTGGCGAGCGGCGTCTCGGTTCAAAAATTTTATTCCTCATAAAAAACCACACTCCAAATGTATACCTGTAAACTCCCGAAAATACATAGGTAGTCTCTTAAAAGTTTCGCCTCATTTTCGTCCCTACACAGCTACAGAAATGAGGCTCTAGATATGAATCTGGTAGTATTTTTTTTCTCTATAATCTACAGCATTGTGATATTTTTTGTGTGGAAATAGATTTATTTAAATAAGTGGGATCGTGTGAGGCGGAGAATTATATTATATCATTTTTTTAAAATTTGGAATCGATAATCGATATAAGGCTCCAAATATTTAAAAGAGATCAGGTGTTGTTTGTATGACAAGCTGCTCCCTCCTGTATTGCCATGAGAAACTCATATGGGCATGCGTGTCTTAAGTCTTTCAATTTTGTAAAAATCAAAAAATAAGAATAACAAAATTTAGATTTTTAAAAAATTATAAAAAAGTGGCAAATTATTAAAAAATAAACAAATAATATATAAAATATAAATCAAATGTGATTAATTTCTTCTTCTGTGCGCAAAGAAAAGCGAATTGAATATTTAATTTTTGAGTGGTGAAGGGGGGGGATAATTATCAATATATTTAATGTTTCTTAATTTAAAATCAATTGGAGTCTTTCATTTCAAAATTCGAGTTAAAATTACAATTATATTTCAAATTTGCCTCGACTTATCTCGACTCAAAACACAAATATACCGACGGCATCAGCGCCCCTGTCGGCAGCATTAGGTCAGCGTTGCTGCAAATTAATCTGGACTATTCTTATTTATAAATTATAAATTAAATATTTTTGACTCGGTAAGTAGCAATTTTTCAATCACTCAGACCAAATATTAATTTCCTACCCCCAAATGACAATTAAAAAAACCTACTTTCAATTACGGGCGTAGAATAATATTTTTATTGATTTAAAGATACCGGTTTTAGGGTTATTCTTAATTATAAAAAAATATATATACATTTATAAATGACATCAAATTTCATCATTAGATTAAAGAAAAAAATGAAAATATCGGAAAATACAAAAAATATTTATATATTTTCACCGTTTATTTTTATATGATCTTAATTTTTTTTTCGCTTCAGCTTCAAATTAAGATGAAAAAAATAAATTGTAAATTTTTTAATTTTTCTATCTCTATCTCTTATTTTCCCCCGACAGTCTATCTTTCTCTATCTTTCTCATAATTGATGTTGATGTGTTAGTACTATGCTTAGCTCGGAGCTTTGATGAGGATTTTATCAAAGAGAACTGGGGAACGAGTAGAGAAGAAAAAATGAAAAATATAAATAAAATGGAATTAGGGAATAAAAAAGCGAACTCATCTTCAGATATATATATCTATAGAATGGATAAACATTAGTCATATCGAAATGATGAGTGATCATAAGTCAAAAGAAAAACATTTGGGAGTGAAAACTCTTCTCGCTTAAAGAAAACTAATATCTAAATATCTTTATATAATAAATATAATCAAGAACATTATATTATATTGTTTATTAAATATGTACAATGGTCTTAGAAGCTGTTAAAAACAGAAGCAGCTAAGCATCAAAGAGCGCTATTGATCCTTGGATGAGTGACCGTCTAAGACACAAGCTACTTTCTATTTGACAAATTGAACTAAACTAGAATAAATTGTTTTAGAACAAAAGATATATATAAGATGATTTGTAGCTGGAGAGATGATTAGTCTCAATTCACAAAAAAACTGGCTATAATATGAAGGGGTTCTTTAATTTAGATGAAAAGATGGGAGTTTTCGATGTAGCTTATATTACCAGGTGTATGCATATGAAATGAGGCTTTTACGATAGATGGCATTATAGGTTATTTTTATTTTGAACGAACCATAATCTTATTACTTTTTTATTGCTTTGGCATCTGTCAACAACATTCAGTGCTGAAAATTTGATTTGCACTACAAAATCTGTAGAAAGTGATGGAGAGTACTTTGAAAAATATATTTTTTCTTTCCTATTAAAAAAAGTGTTTTATTTTCATAAAAAAGACTCATTTCATATGCATACACCCTGTATATGAAAAAATATATAATATTTATGCAAAACTTGGTATATATTACTATCTATACTTGGTATAGATGAGGGTGATTAGTGATCACGAAACAATAGTCCAAATTACAAAAAAATGACATTCTCTAGGTCAATAGTCTAGATGTAAGTTGTTGTGATACAGATATACGTTGTAGTGGCACAAATGAAGTAAAGATATCGTTTGTATCTGATATACAACGTTTTTAAGGAATTTGGTGTTGGTACTTGGTGAAACATTTTTTATCCAATAATGATATACAACCGTTTATCATTTGTTTCAAAAGCTTCACACTTTGGTTCGTTCCATCATTTTAATAAATTTTTCCTTTCCCAATAACTCTATCCATCAAAGACTGAATGAAAAAATAGGCATCAGGGTTAGAGTAAGAGCATACAGGGTGTCCCGTATCACAACGATGAACCGTGAACGGGGGATAGGGAGATTTACAACGGTCTTGAACATACAATTTTTTTAATAAAAGTCTCATAGTTTTCGAGTTATTTTGAAAATGGAGAAAATCGCTACCCTGTCCTAAATATCTTAATTAACTAATCTTTGGGTATCAATGGAATTATTAATAGCTATTATAATATTAATGTCTATAATAGCCAAATATTAGTTCAATTAAGATGCGACATAATTGATTAACATATTAAATAAACTATCAAAATATGTTTTTAAATTAACTAATTTTGCCAAAAAAATATCAATATTTTTTTTTCTAAAGAAGTAAGTACAAAGTGCTGTACCATTTTGAAATCTTGACTAAATAGGCCATTTTTTTAAATAACTTGCCATGCTTGTTTACTAGACTTTTTTTACATTAAAGATGATTCAAAGTTAACTGATGAAAATTTTTTAAAACATAAATCTAGCAAAAATGTTTTTTCTTATAGTTAGAACTCCTGACAAATAAGTTTATCAAATAAACGACTGAGGAAGTCGTTAATCAGTGAAGAAACGTTTGGGCCATTTAATTAAGAAACTTTGAGTTTGATTTAAATTCTAGTCCAATTCGCTACGATCCTTTTAAATATAGTACTTATTGTTTTATTTTTAATTCTGGCCAATAGCAGGATTATTCAGGATTGCGTAACAAAAATTAGAATAATAATATATGTAAATGTGTAGCCACAGAATCTTGATATTTAGGGCAAGGTAGCGATTTTCACCATTTTCAAAAAATGCATATAACTCGAAAACTATGTGACTTGGATTAAAAAAAATTTTATGTTCAGGACCGTCCTAGATTGCCCTATCTCCTGTTCACGGTTTGTCGTTGTGATACGGGACACCCTGTATAATTGCCTTTTTCAAACTTTCTATTCGAGATTAACCAAAAGTATTTATTTATCTTGTCAAATAGAAAGAAGCTGGCGTGTTTTATTGGTTTCTTAGCTTATTACTGTCGCCACAATTCCAATCGCATTCGTATTCTATTGGGATTTATTAGGGAGGCCTATTACTGGAATATTGAGAGTTAAGACGGCATATTTCTATTAGAAACTCAACGACTATATCAGTTGAGTTTAGACAAAAGCTGATTAATTGGTATTATATGTATGATTCTTTGTGGATATTCTATTGGTCACTGTTATATACAAAGAGATTATCGCATTTGTTAGAATTCGTTGTTATTGGATTCATTCGATAAAGCTCTTCAATATCCACAAAACATTGTTATGAAACAAACTCATTCGCCTACTTTGTGAAGTGTAGAAGAAGAATATAGGAAATATATATTCTGAATCGTAGTATCATGTTTCGGGTTCTACTATTATTTGAGGTTAATTAATTTTAATGTACATAAAGCACAAGGTTGTTAAATACCTAGACAAGCTGATACTTAAGTGTGGTATCTCTTGGAACTTCCATATTAATTAACACTGCACCATAATCTGGAAACTTGTCTTAAATTTGTAAAGCTTCTAAAACCTGCGATTCGCAAACATAAACGGCTCTTCCTGTCAAAGTAGGGACAAATCAATTCGTTTATATATATGGTATATTAAAGATTGAACTTTCCTTCCTGCTTTCCCGTATTCTAGGGGAGAGGTGGCACGAAAGGGACACGTATTGAAAGGGACAATTCAAATAACTCGCTAAATAAAGGTCGTCTCGGAATGACATTATTTTTGTTCTGTGGCTACTCTAAAGTACATACATTGACATCTTACTTCACACTCCTATTATTTCAAGGATGCCAGTGAAGTGCATGTGTTTGTAATCGTTTACCAAATTATTTTTTTGGCTCTTCTTTAGAAACGTTTTTTCCAGTACTGTAAACTGTTAATTAAACAGTTTAGCGTTGTTTATGAGTGGTGATATACATGCAGATACGAAAAAAAAGATCAGTAAACTTTTATTTAGAATTGTAGATTTTGTGGTATGTTTTTAATTTGTGTTTGATAGTTATGAAAGGGACACAACAAACGGTTATGAAAGGGACACAACAAACGGTTATGAAAGGGACACAACAAACGGTTATGAAAGGGACACAACAAACGGTTGTGAAAGGGACGTCCATTTCACGTCTAATATTTCACTAAAAATTGTTATTGTTTCTTTTTTGGTTTTAGAAAGAACAATTATTTTAAAACACTTCAGAGAAAATTGGAAAGATGAATGGAATCAAATCGAAGGCAATCACTTGAAAAAAATTATGCCAGCGATACAGAAAGTTGATAATATAGTTTTAATGTCGAGAAAACAACAAACTATTCTTAATAGACTAAGAATAGGGCATTGTTTTTTCTCACACCAACATCTTTTGAATAAACAGACTTCCCCGTATTGTATGGATTGTAATAAACAAATGAATGTAAGCCATGTTTTGCTGGAATGCCCCTTATATGACAACGATAGAAGGAGGTTTAAAATTCAGGGTAGCCTGGAGAAGATATTGCTCGACCCTGAAGGGTTTGATAATTTATTCATGTTTTTAAAAGCAATAAGGATTTTTGCATTTATATAAATTAAATTAGATCCATACAAAAGAGAATAAATCTGGTGACGCTAATGACCTTCGTAATCGCCGCGTCCTAAAAAAAAAAAAAAAAAAAATTAAACAGAATTATTACTATTAAAAGAACTATAATTGATATGTTTTTTTAATTATATGAAGGTAAATGTTTATTTCCATTATAATTATCTTTTAAGATGAGAAATTTAAGACCAATATGCTATTACTTACTTTCAGAGATGATGATGATTAAACTAAAGATAGTTAATTATACGTGCTTCCTAAAATTTAGTATGTTTGTAGCAAAGTTTACGGTGATTTCTTTATATTAACGCGCTGCTCCCTTCATAAATGATTGTGTCCATTTCAATACAACCCATTTTTGAAAGGGAAAAAAATACACTTTTTTAAAATGCGAAAATATAGTACTAAGAGGAATTGAATGTCTTTTATTTTATTTTATTTCGATATCCAATAAATTTAAGTTTTTAATTCTATTTTTACCTCTTTAAAATGTTATATTATTTATTTGCTAGTGCCACCACAGCAAAAATGTCCCTTTCATGACACCTCTCCCCTACAACTTTCAATTTTTCAAGACTTGCTTACAATATTAAATTGGAATCCAATTCAATCCTTGAATATTATAACATCAAAACAAAACTTAGTAAAACAGGTTCATGCTGATCAGAACCCGAAACATGAAGAATGTGGCCATAAAATCGTAAAAATGCAAGACTTATTTATAAAAATTGGACCTTCTTAAAAGACCAGAGCAATAAATTGAATAAAAGACAAACAAACAATATCTTTGTAAACATAATCAACTCCCAAATAGAAATATTAAATTTACAATGTATATATATTGTAGGTTTGTATTTCAAAGTATTGGAAAGAATGTAATTATTGGAATATATATATCTAAGTTGAGAGGTCCAGTCAATTAGCCCGTAGCGCCATAGCGTAGCGTAGGGCGCCGCAGACAATAAGAAAAATTGATTCATTGCAAAATTATTGAACTGTTTTATTTTCCACATTTTCCCCGGATTCCTGGTTTCCATTTCAGATATTTTCCAGCAATAGAACTCCATTATGGTAATTAAAATCTTTACCTTGTATGTTTAATTAAATAAAATGTTTATGAACATATACTTACATTTTGAGGATCCTAAATAAAAAAACTATTAAATAATTCAACGGGTTAAATTTATTATCTCTTATTTCAAATATTCATGATTCGGATCATAATTTTATCTTCAAAGCTGTGATAAAAAGTGTTGCGTGTACCTACTTACTTATATTTTGTTCTGATCACAAAAACAAGAATAATTTATTCTAGTCAAAATTAATTTTCAAAGTTATCTTCTGCAAGATCAATTAATTCCTCATCCACTTTTAACGAAATTCCAGTTATGTTACATGCATCACTCCGAAATTGATTCATTATTCATATTTTATTTTTAACCGACTTCAAAAAAGGAGGAGGTTCTCTATTCGACTGAATTTTTTTTTTTTTTGTGCCTATGTTACCTCATATCTCCCCCAATTGTCAACCGATTTTGAAAATTTTTTTGCATTGGGTCCAGTCTAGCTTCCGATTGGTCCCATTTTTTTTTCGATTTTTTTCATAGGTATTAGACCTTTTTTATTAGGTTTGTTTAGACCTAACCTCTTTGTTTATCAACCGATTTCGATGGTTCTTTTTTTATCCGAAAGGGGGTGTCTTAGGGATGGTGTCATATTAATTTGGTCAAGTTCTGATGATATGATCACTATTAATAACATCACTAAAAAAGAGAAAAATAAAAATAATTTTTAAGAAAAAATAAAAACCGACTTCAAAAAATTAAATGCAACAAATAAAATACACTAAAAGGTATAAAATAATTATTATCTTATTTAGTTACAACTAAACGGCGAAATATTAACATGAAATTACTTTTTGAAGTTGGTGCCAAACATATACCTTTTATGAATCGCACTCGACGGACCTTACTTAGTACGTTTGGCGGATACGCTCGCTTATAGGTATAGTTTGTTGTGGTACCGACTTCAAAAAGTAATTTCATGTTAATATTTCGCCGTTTAGTTGTAACTAAATAAGATAATAATTGTTTTATACCTTTTGGTGTATTTTATTTGTTGCATTTAATTTTTTGAAGTCGGTTTTTATTTTTTTCTTAAAAATTATTTTTTCATTTTTTAACAATCAAAATTTTAAATTGAAAGTTTCTTTTTGTCGAGAGTAGCAGAATTTTTATATTAAATTAAAGTTTTTTGCCGAGAATAGCAGAATTTTTATAAATTGAAGGAGACAATAAAAGAGTGTGTCTTCTGCTAAAATTATAAATTTTTGAATTCGTTTATAATGAGACCATAGTTTGTAGAGCTTTGTCGCTCTTCATCAGTCTATTGCAATTGATTCACATGAATTAATGTATGAATGGTAAATAGACGGCAGAATGGTATGGCGGAATGGTAGGGCAAAGCTCTCAAAACTATAGTCTTGTTATAAATAAATTAAAAATTTATAATTTCAGCAGAAGACACACTCTTTTTTTGCATCCTTCAAGAATTTTTATAAATTAAAGAAGACAATAAAACTGTGTCTTCTGCTGGAATAATAAATTTTGCCCTCTTCATCAGTCTATTAGAATTGATTCACACATTAATTCCTGTGAATCAATCTAATAGACTGATGAAAAGAACAAAGCCCTCGAAACTATAGTCACGTTATAAATACATTAAAAAATTTATTATTCCAGCAGAAGACAGACTCTTTTATTATCTCCTTTAATCAAAATTTTGTTTGAATAAATTCAAATGTGTAAATATCACTGATATTTTGTCTTCGTGTGGTTTTATATTCAATAAAAAAGGTTTCAAAAAACACAATTCCAATATATTTTCGGTATCAATATTTTTTCTTGGAGTATAATATTTTTAAAATTTTTCTCGCGACCCACCATACTTTGAGAACTTTTGTTTTAAATTATTTCTAAAAAAAAATCTGACGTGGATGGAATCGGAATTTTTTAAGACTATCCCCCAAGTGCATTAAATAATGAAGGCACATATTTGATCGCTCTACCCAAGAGATTATCTGTGCGATCGACGGAAACGCGAATTTAACTAGCTATGTGAATTTTAAAATAATTATTTGATTTATGATTTTCAATATAATATCATTTATTTTTCCTAATTTTTATAAGAGACTATATTTAGACAGGAATATATATATCCTTGTGTTATAAAAAAATCATTAAAAAGAGATGACTTGTGTCTGGGGTTAAATCCCCCACTCTGTAAAAAAAAAATGGTTGTTTAACCCAATAAGCGCTTTTATCTAGATTTGTGTTAGTTTCCTTGCTATTTAACTAATGGAAAAAGCGAGCTGGAATTCTAAGTCACAGTTGACCAGAAGGGTAAAAAATAAAACTGCAATCAAAGAAAGATCTGAGACCAAAGGGGTCGGTGCATAAAGATTGAATTTATTATTTTTAATATTAAGCGTTGATTTGGAGGGTCAGATAGGCTAGGCGGTAGCGTGACAGCGAGCTAACCAGGAGACCCGGGTTCGAATCCGACTCGAGGCATCCAGCCAAAATCTGACCCCCGGGGGTAGATATAAATTTAAAAAAAATATAACTAGTATCGTAATTAGGCTTATGGCTAGAAAGGCCGAAAAGCCAAAAAAAAAAGCGTTGATTTAATAGAAAAATATTTAAAAATAAAATAGTTGTAGAAGAAAGCAGAATCAATGTACCACTTCTTTAACAGATTTCTAACGTCTAGTATTGATTTTGTTTAGATAGACGGTAAAGGAAACCTATTTTATACAGCTGAATAGGAATAAAACATTCTAACAATATAAAAAAAAATTGCTTTGCAATTTTGATCAAAATAGGCTCACTTATTGTACCTAGTATCTCTTTTAATTAGAAAAATATATATATCAGAAGCGTGCAGTCCATGGATACTGTGGACGCGGCGCATCCTTAAAATTTCAAACATTTAGAGTATTTTCATAATTGTAGACTTTAAAATTTCAGGAGGATCTTTAAACTTTCAATTTATTATCCATTATTTCAAATATTTCTATGAAAAAAAATTTTTGTTTTGAAAAGTATATTGGTTCTCGAAATGAAATCAAATTGTTGCATAGGTTCAAGGGGAATTAAAATGAGTATTAAAATAAAAAGGGTGAGGATAGAAGGTTTGAAGTCCACCTGGTATATCTTCAAGTTCAAGCATGTCATAGACAAGTTGAGACGAGTTTTAGTCGATTAAACATTGTTCTCGCTGAGAAATTATTAGAATAGTAGGTAATATTTAAATTCCGTTTATTTTTTGAAAATTAATATTTTTTCACCTAGAAATTCTCAAAGAAGTTGATAAGGGTCCTCCCTTTGTATCAACTACCCTTCATAGAGAGGGCAAAAAAATAATTTTTTCGAGATATTCAAACGAAAATATACTCTAGGAACTCTTTGAAAAATATACTATTTAATTTTAGGTTAAAAATAAAATGAGAGAGTCTTCTGTTTTTTAATAAAATAATTTTTAATTATTTCTAGAGACTATAGTTTCGAAGGCATTGCCTTCATCATCAGTCTATCACAAATATTTCAAATTAGTTACAAATTAAGATTTATTTTTAACCTAAAATAAAAACAATTCTGTTACCATCGACAGTGAAATCTTTTATTCAACTAATATACTATTTAAATTGCGTTTATTTTTTTGAAAATTAATATTTTTTCCCCTATAAATTCTCAAAGAAGTTGATAAAGGTCCTCCCTTTGTATCAACTACCCTTCTTAGAGAGGGTTAAAAAAGTAATTATTTTCGATTTATTCAAACGAAAATATACTCTATGAACATTTTATAAAATATACTATTTAAATTGCGTTTATTTTTTTCAAAATTAATATTTCCCCCCCCCCCCCTATAAATTCTCAAAGAATTTTATAAGGACCTTCCCTTTGTATCAACAACCATTCTTAGAGAGGGTTAAAAAAGTAATTATTTTCGATATATTCAAACGAAAATATACTCGATTAATAATTGTCTGCCTTAGAAATGTTTAATATGTTGTATTTTAGAAATAAATATAATTATATGTAGTTCGGATTATCCGTGTTTTTCGATTACCCGTGTAGCCCGGATATATTCGGGAGTTTACTGTATTTCGAAAAAAATTTCTGGAGAAATTTACGAAAATAAAATATTTTACTAAGCCATATTTCTTCAAGAATTTCGCCCACTCACATCCGCTGACGTTGAAAGTATAATTTTCGACCTACAAATATTGATTTTGCTCTGAGGGCGCTAATCGTTACCCCGAGCAAAATTATTTAAATTAAGAAATTTTATTTATTTTCCTGGATAGATACAATGTGCATTAATAAAATGAGTTATTTTTTCTTTGTTTAAACCATTTACCGACTTAAAGAGCCGTCCATAAAAACATAAAAATAAAATACCTAAAAAGGTACTCATTTATTACATTTTCGCAAGTTTCTTGTTTTTTTCTCTCTTGATTTTAGTTGCATCTAAATAGTGAGAGAGCGAGTGGGCTCTAAATATAGGGGTCGGGGGGCCGTCATCCCCCTTCGCCTCCCTTTGGCTACACCACTGTTTCAGATAACTCCATTTGTATTTCAGAATTCTCAATTGAATTGAAGGAGACAATAAAAGAGTGTGTCTTCTGCCGGAATTATTAATTTTATTTATAACGAGACTATAGTTTAATTCCAGCAGAAGACACACTCTTTATTGTCTCCTTCAATATATAAAAATTCTGCTACCCTCGCTACAAAAACTTTCAATCTCAATTGAATGTTAGGGGCCGTCAATAAATTTAAAAATTATATGGTATAAAAGTGATATTGTGAGGTCACAATATAGGGGACTCAATGAAAATGTGACACAGGGGGAGGAGGATCTAAAAATCTTGTGACGTAATTTATGGACGGGCCCTTAGAAAATCACAAATGTATTTAACAAATCTCAATTAACTTTCAGAAAACCCCAATTGTGTTTCAGAAAATGTCAATTATTTAGTTAGTTGTTATATATGCGCTTATTTACTGATATACAAGTAAGATTTTCTAATATTAAATTGGGAATTCTGAAATACAATTGAGATTTTCTATTATTCACTTGGGGATTCTCAAATACAATTGCGATTTTCTGAAATTAACTTGATATATTCTGAAATAAAATTGGAAAAGATGTAGATTTGAGCGTAACAGTTTTTTTTGCTTATATAGGTATATAACAAAAAATTGAATAAGAATACAGTTTTTCCTGAAGGTAGAATAAGAATAATATAAAGGAGAACATTTTGATACCCAATATTCAATATCTGGCACTATATTCCTCAATGATTTCATTGTACATTATTTGTTTCTGTCCTTTTCTAGTATTTTCAAATTTGTTGTTTTAAGTTTCCAGGCTAATATGCTAATCCGATGGTTTTAATTAAATTTGTTTGCTTTATAAAATCCAATCAGGGTCATAGTGTACTTATATTACTAATACAACTACTAATAAAACTTAATATTAATCGAATGAAATTGAAGTGGATGATTTTCATATTCGTAACCAACCCCCAATCCAGCTCAAATGAAATCCGTTGAGAATTCCAGAAATGAAAAGCTTTAATCGAATATGGGCTGTTGAAGATGCACCCTCTTGCACCCCCCACCCTGGCATCCTACCATTGGCCCTGGTAATCTTCGCTCGGTCGTCCACAAACAGACAGACAGACTCCAACCATCCTGTGTGTACTACAAATACACTTCAGAAGCAAACACCGAGAAAAAAATAAATACGTCCCGGTTAGGGAATCAAATTAAATATTTTGAAAGGATTTCGAGGACCCGGGGAGAAGGGAAGTCCCGAAGATCTGCTTTAAATTACTACGACCACAACAAATCAATTTGAACCAGCAGAGTTCACATTCTCTTTCTCTCCCACTCTTTTGAAGCAAACTAATTACATTTTCCCCGATTCAATACAATAAATAAATAAAAATAAATTACAAATAAATAAATCTTATGCCTTATTAAAAGTCTTTAAGATTGGCTTTTAATCTCTTTCTATGATGAACTTAACTGGGGAAAGCTAATTGATTATTTTAATAAAGAGAAATCAATGAGGTTGTCTTCTGTTTGATGCAAATAAACATATACAATTATAGATATATATAGAATATAGAATATAAATACCTAGGTTTAATTGTTTTATTAGACTATAAGGCTTCGAAGGCTTGACATTCATCATCAATCTTTTAATTAGATAATTAGAAATATTTTATCTGTTATTTCCCATGGGTTCATTTACGCGATTGGATTTAGATAAATTCGTTTTGTTCATATAGTAAGCTAGCTACATAACAAACGAATAACAGGCAGAGGATAACCTCATTAAGTTCTCTTAATGAATCAACATCTCTTTTGTTAAGGGAGAATGGTGTAGGTTCTTGGTGAAACATATTAAATAAAATAAAGAAAATTTTTGAAAAAGTTTTTTAGAAACTTTTTAAAATATAAAATAATAGGTAGGTTTCAAATAAATAAATAAATAAATCTTTATTCCTCGACCTGCTTAGAGGCACAAGTCCTCGGTGGCTAGGTCCTCCAAACATCATTACAATCTAGCTACAATACATTAACAAACATCAATACAAATTAATTACAACAATTTAACAAATAATAAACAAGTAAAAAAAAAAAAAATAGAAATGTATGCTCATTAACAAATAACATGACCATAGATTTCCATCAAAAGACAAAAATTAATTTAAAAATTCCGCGCAAAAACCCGATACCAGGAGCAAGCGACGCATTAGCCATCCCGGCATTTGCCATAAGTTGTTACGGAAACCTGGTCAAAACCTTAACAAGGATGGTATGACCTTTCTCTACCTCACCTAATCTCTGCTTGTGAGAACTAAATAAAATTTTGCACAACTCTAGGACATTAGGACTTGACAAAATTTATAATTGATTTAATCATAGGGGGCAGAGGACTATAATCCCAAGTAGTAACAGACAGACTGTTCCACAAATCAATGCCAGATCCTACAATTGAATGTAAACCGATATTTTTCAAGAATCTTGGCTTACGAATGTTCCTAACTACTTGCTATCTTTTTTCTATGATCAGCTCTACCTAAATAATTTGGTTCCTGAAATCTATTCGTTATTTCCTCCCAACTCCTAAAACCCTCACATAAATAAAAGATCAGATGCTTGTTTAGCACGACTCTATATATATTTTGGGGTATAAGCCCACTTTCAGGACTTCACAAAGGACACTTGTTCAAAAATCGTTTGATTGTTTTAAATGAGTTACTACTAAATGAGGTGTGTGCATCATACGACTTTTATTTACACTCACCTCTTTAATTTCAAATAACAATGTTTAGGAAATAAGGAATCCCGGTTGATCTTTTTGTCTATAATAAAAAATCTTTTCTTCGTTCCCTAATTTAATAATATTTATTTTTATTCCTTTTAGTAGATATACTAGTATGATCAAAATAATGTTCCTAACTACTTGCTAAATTTTTCTTCAAGTGCCATACTCGATTCCGATTGTCGGCGATTACTCTGGAGAGTATCCTCTCTACTGTAATTTTCTTGGGGAAATTTTTCACAGGGATGGTTTCCCATTGCATTCCTCGGAACCTATCAGGATGGCTAAATAATCAAGCAAAATTGATTTCTTTCTCGCAAATAAATGAAAGCAAGTACTATTATAAATGGAGAGTGTGCGATTTCATCAATATAGTTCCGGAGATATTAAATTCCAAAGATAGAGTTTTGCAGACTCATACATTGCACTATACCGGATATTGGAAAGTTTACATACATACTAGTATTTAATTATAATCAATAAACCATTTTTATAAAAAACCAATCCAACATTAAACAATAACTAATACATTTTTTAAGAAAATTTTAATTCATAGTTACAACACAGTTTCTGAGATAATAATGAATAAATAATGAAAAATGTATAATGAAAAATTTATACTAAAAACAACCTGGCAACAACGCATGTATTTAACGTAAAAAGTGTGTTAACTTTAGTCCTTTTTTTGACGTTTTTTCGCTTCAGCCATTGTGGCAACAGCTTTCAATCGCTTATTAAGAACTTTTTGTTTTATAAATCGACCTTAATAATGTATTATACCTGTCATTTCTATGATAAAAATATTCAAGCTCGGACAATATTGCCAGATTTGTCAAACGAGCACGGGATTGGCTAGTAGTGGTACATAAACAGCAAAAAGTTTTGAATTATGAATCCTTATTGTCTGTACTATAAACTCGAGCATTAACTTTTTGCTAGTATTGTCGCGAAACAACTATCTTAAAACATTATCTTTAATTTTTAAATCTACATCCAAATATTTGATAAAATTTTAAAAACTTTATAAAACAGATTGCATCAAAGTAAAAAAACAAAAACAAATTTTGTTTGGGAATTCCGGAGGGTCATAAAAAATGTTATCACTTGATACTATCTTCTAGAAACGTCACCAATTTTTGTGAGTACCTAAAAAGTACAAATAAAACACAAATTCGTAAGTATAATAGATTCTAAAAAAACGTAGTCGCCCTCAGGTAAACTTTCGACAAAAAACTTGCGCCCAACTTCTAAATGTTTAGCCACCTATGGTATATATTATCTAAAAAAAATTGCATAATAAGTAAATGATAATAATCTGTATTGTCTCCAAGTGGATACGAGATAAAGAGAAAAAGTGAAGGGCGGTTAGAGATGATGTCTCTTGTAATATATAATTTTTTATTCAAATTTTTTTCCGTATATAATGCGATTGTGTTTTACCACCTAAATGAATGGAAATGAATGCGTGGGTGGAGGGGGCTCTGTGCCCTGCCTGCTATGGCGAACGTGTTCTTCGGGGTAGTTGCTGAGTGTCCAACTTTTCAAGGGTTCTCCAGTACTTCAGATAGAGAGAGAGAGAGAGGATGTTAACTCGACAAACGAGTTATAACTCATTGGCCCACTTTTTTTGAGATCAAACAAAAAAAAGTCCACCCTATCTATATCTATCTATACCTATAGGCATTTCTTCTCTCTAGTGTTGATAGAAAATTTTAAATGAATAGGAAATTACAAAAAGATTTCACAATATAAATTTCAAAGAAAATAAAGAAATAAATATTTATTCCTCGACCTGCTTAGAGGCACAAGTCCTCGGTGCCTAGGTCCTCCAAACATCAATACAATCTAGCTACAATACATTAACAAATAACATGATCATAGATTTCCATCAAAAGAGAAAAAGTAATTTATAAATTCCGCACAAAAACCCGATACCAAGAGCAAGCGACGCATAAGCCATCCCGGCATTTGCCATAAGTTGTTAAGGGGACCTGGTCAAAACATTAACATGGATGGTATGACCTCTCTCTACCTCAGCTAATCTCTACTTGTGAGAAATAAATAAAATTTTGTACAACTCTAGGACTTGACAAACTTTATAATTGATTTAATCATACTATAATCTCAAGTAGTAATAAATAGACTGTTCCACAAATCAATGCCAGATCCTACAAATGAATGCAAACCTACATATTAAAATCTGAATTAACTAACTTGTAGGAACCAGACCTATTTAATTTAATACCATTCTTCCCTAAATCCTTATAATCTAAATAACCATCCGATTCATCCTCATAACAAAACCACCACTGGTTTCAACACCTATACTTCTAGCTCCAACCCTGGATTGACTCCCCTTTCAACCATATTATCTAAAAAAAAAAATATTTTAAAAATAAAATATTTACCTTCGCAACGCAGAGATTTCCTTACTCCAGGCTAATTTCAAAACCAACCCTTGCCTTTCTTATCTCTAAATGGAAAAGAAGAGTTAACAAGCCCCCCCTCCCCAAAGACACAAAAAACTAATAAAAACCCACCAAAAGGCTTCAAATTCGTAAAACAGCTTTTTGTTTACCCACCAATGTGAAAACTTTTTCCAAGACTCTTCGTTGCGACGATATATACTGCAAACAGCACTATCGACTTATCGAGTCTCGAAATAGTAACCACTTTTTCTTCAATTTTGATTTAATCAACTATTTACCTAACGAAAATTTCTAATTTTACCAATAGCATATTGGCAGGGTGCGGAGTGCATGGTGGCCGGACAACTGAATCGATCGCACCGATCGTTGTGGTCAAATTTTTGTTAAATTATGCTCACGTTCAGCGTACCGCCTCCTCGGTGTAGTGGTTAGCATGGCTGGCTGCCAACAAGGAGGTCCCGGGTTCGATTCCCGGCTAGAGAAATTTTTCTGTAAGTATGGGGTCTGGAAAGGGGTTCACTCAGCCTCGTTAGGATAAATGAGTAACTGCTTGATTGAGAAGCAGCGAATCTCGGTTAAGAAGACTGAAGACAGGTTATAGCTAACCACTTGACCCTTCGGTACTGTTTCCAATTAGGACAGCAACCAATTCAGTGGTGCCAAGACCCATAAAGGGCTGTCGAGCCAGAGATTTTTTTTTCACATCTCAGGGCAAACAAATAAAAAGCAATATTAAAAATGGTGCATGGGTAGTTGATTGTATAAATTCAAGCAGATAACAGTGACTGGAAATTTTATACATATTCCAGCTGCTAGCATGGAAATTAGAAAAGCAAGAAAAAATGGACAAATGCAAGTTAAGAGAGAAGAAAGTAAAAGAGCGCATAACCTAACTTAAAATTTACCAATTATAATTTGAAAATTTTAAACCCAAGGACTAATAAAAGAACAATTTATAAATTGAAAATAAAAGTATTATTTAAAAAATTCAGTTGATTATGCTGAATTTTTATTTTTATTTTTAATTATTTCATCCCGTCAAAATAGGAGTGGGGGGGGGGGATGTATGGTCAAAAAATGAAAATCTAGGATCTTGTACCAAACTCAACCAAATTTTGTATACATAATCAGTGGCCCACAAGAGTCTAAAAATGCAAAAACTAACCCCCTCCCCTACATGATTATAAATAATTTTATTAAATATTAAATATAAGTGAGGGACCAGGTTGTATGGTAAAGTCAAGTGGATGGCCACATCAGAACAGGTCAGATTATTTTTTGAATGAATTCAATACTATAGCGGCCCACGGAGTCTATCTCGTAATTGGAGGTAAAAGTGAAAACTTTTTCAATTCATTTTGATATTTTGTATTATATTTGCAAGTCCCTTATTAATCTATCTTTATACTGTTTTTTTTTTTTTTATCTCTTTAAGAATAGGGGTCGCTCATAAATTAGGTCACTCGAATTAAAGATTTTTAGACACTCCTTAACTTAAATTTTGATTTAAAGATTTAAATATTTATTTACCTTAGATTGTTTTTTAAAGAATATTATAAATGTTTTTTGAGATTCCTTTGAATTAATCTTTATCAAAATTCAAGCGAATTTGGCCGGGTCGCGTATCTTATCAAACAGCACGGATTCTTTCTATTCATATTTCTCGCCTCAGTTAATGAAGTGAAAGCCTCCAGACAATATCTACTATTTAATCGAAGGTAAATAAATATGTATATTAAAACTTGTAGTTTTCTTAAACACCCACACATATATATTACATTCTTTTCAATCTAATAATCATTTATTATTAATAAATCCGGGAAAACTAATAAGCTTAAGAGCTAGTCCGCTTTTAATTATTACTATATAAAAGTTTCCTATTGACGATAAAAGCAGACATTAAATGGTAAAGAATCACAAGAGAGTGTCTCATAAAATAAAAATTATTCATGACAATTCGAATTTAGTAGATGAGACTCTCTCTCTCGTGATTTATTTAGAAATTTTAATTCTTCATCTATCGGCAATTTGAACTTTTATATTCAATTTTATTCATTCAAGAAATTCAAAAATAGTAAACACTTAATAAATTTAATAAACATGTTTCCCTTATTTTAGAAAAAAATTAGAATTAGTTTTGCACCAAAATACAATTTCCACAAAGCCCTAAAGTATAATTATGCAAATTTTCGTTTAGATCAGACAAAGTGGATAAAATTTAATTTTTTCGTCAATTTTCTTTTCTTTCAATTAATTTATTTTTCAAATTAAAATTTTTCTTCATCGACCCCCAATTGCAACTAAGGTCCACTATCGCCCAGAGGTGTAGCCACGGGAAGGGGGTGGGGGGGTCCAGTTAAATCCTTCCCTAAAGGGGCCTTTGCGGGAAAGTTTTGGGGTAGTTACGATTTCTTGATCCTATATGTTTTTTGGTGTGCTGAATCCGAATCTGAGGTTTGCTATCAAAATTTCGTGACGCAACATTGTCAAAAATGCAAAAAAAGGTAAAAAATCTCATTTTTTGTTTATAACTCGAAAACTCTCAACTTTTCGTAAATAGCCTTCCTTTACAAAATAAAAGTTCATAAAATTTCCTACAAATTTCATTATTTAGGTTTTTTCTCCGACCCACCTTTCTGACCCAAACGCTAGTTGAAAATTGGCGTATTTATTTTTGTTTCCGCAAATCCCAAAAACTCGCACTTTTTTCGATTTTTTCCCATTTTGACCATGAAGGAGCACGTTTACGACAAAGACCACTCTATACATTTTTAAACTAGATTAAATTTGCTACAATTCAATACAAAGTTTCATCTTAAGTGGATAATGATAATCCATGCCGCAATGAGGTTGAGGTTTTGAAAAACTGCAATTTTTTTGCAAAAAATCGCAGTTTTTTCTTCATAAAATGAAAACCACTCATCCTAGAAACTTTATTCTTATCTCATTCTCTAGAAAATTTTATTGACTTAAACATTTACTTGTAGTACTTTTTTGATAAAACTTTTAGATTTATAGATATTTAGCATTTTCCAAGACAGGATATGATCCGAATCCTCAAAAGTGTCAATGAAATCGCCAAAAAATTAGCTTTTTCACAATGCTCCGTCACGAAATTTTGTTAGAAAATCACAGATTCCAATTCAGGACACCCAAAAACATAAAGGGTCGAAGAAATTACAATTACCCCAAAACTTTCTGGGTAAAAACACAATTTAACTGGACTATTTGTTTTAATAAAAAAAATTCCCACTAAATATTTTGCTTTGTGGATTGACCCCCCGCCATGAAAATTTTCTGGCTACTCCACTACTACCACCGACATTAATTGTTCCACTGCCACCAAAGAGATAGTAACGTCCACTTTTTGGAAACACTGTTTTAGATAAAGTACCTATATAGAAAATCAGAAAATAATCGTACCCTTAATATGAAGAGCTTTTGAACAAAAGTTTGTATTAATAAGCTTGCATTTTTCGGCCACATTTCAATTTCTTACTTAAATTATTCACCTAAAAAAATTAGCAAATAACCAAAATTTGCAGAGAGTGTACCTAGTCATAAAAAGGATTCACTTTTGCCTCGATTTTAATTGTCCAGCGTTGATAAATGATTGTTTCTTTCATCTTTTCAAATATAATTATTAATTAAAAGAAGCCACACGATACAGACGAGCGAGGAAAATGAAAAGGATCAAAATCTGATATTAAAAAGAGGATTTTTAAAATTATTTTTCTTTAATCTATCTTTAAATGAAAATTTAATTAGTCATTACAAAAACAAAACAAAGATGTCTGTCTAGTTAACAGAAAAAACAACAAAGAATGTTTTTTTCAAAGGGATGATAAATCACCTTCTAGTATTAATAATAATAACGTCCATACCGCGGTTGAAATGTATGTCTCTTTCCTTCCAGAAACAACACGGCAATATTTCATGTCAAAGTGTAAATTAGACTTTAATTAGAAGACAATCTGACAATTTCCGTTCTACTAAGTTCAATAACCATCACAAAGTGAAGTAAATAGGATATACTATACACATAGAGTAGACAACCTAGAGAGAGAGCGTTTTCTTTGATTTTCACAAGGCTCATAAAACCATTTAAATTTTCTCCAACTTTGCAAAAGCAAGAACAATTTGTGGCTTTATTGAATAAATAAATAAAAAAAAATGTCTCTAACGAAAATTTAGATTACAGAAAGTATTTTACACCGAGTATCATTTTATTTGCTTAAGGAAATTTATTAGTAATCAGTAGAGATTGTGGTGTTGGTGCAAGGTGAAACATCTTTAATAAAGATAAGAGTAAATAGATATTTTATTTAATATGGATCTACTATGAGTTAAGGATACTGGGTCACTTATTTCACATTAAAATTAAAAAATTAAAAGATATAAAAATTTTTTTTCTTTTTCAATATATATATTTCGGGCTATCAACCCATCTTCAGGAAATACAGAAGGTAACTTCTAAGTTACCTTCTGTATTTCCTGAAGATGGGTTGATAGCCCGAAATATATATATTGAAAAGAAGAAAAAAAATTTTTATATCTTTAATTTTTAATTTTAATGTGAAATAAGTGACCCAGTATCCTTAACTCATAGTAAATCCATATTAAATAAAATATCTATTTACTCTTATCTTTAGAAATTTATTAGATTAAACAAATAAGATGATCAAGTCTGGAATAGCAAATACATACTCTCAAAGGTTCATTAGACATGACGACATGACAAAACGGGACAAATAATAATTCTTTGGCTTTTCACCCTTTCTAGCCATCAGATTTTATCCGGTTGCCTCGACAAATAATAAATAATACTGAAGGAGACAATAAAGAGTGTGTCTTCTGCTGAAATTATAAATTTTATTTATTTCTAATCGTTATAAATAAATAAAATTTACAATTCCAGCAGAAGACACTCTTTTATTGTCTCCTTCAATATATAAAAATTTTGCTACCATCGGCACAAAAACTTTCAATTTAAATAAATAATACGTGACTGAGTAGTGAAGTACGGTGACAGTCCCATATATACGGGACGAGTGGCAACCATACCGATAGTGAGGCCGATGATTAATTTTTAATTTTTCTATTTGTGACTCATTTTGAGCTTAGAAGACTTTAACTTAGACTTATTTTAGAAAAATTAATGAACAGATGGCCTCATTAGCTACAAATGTATGCTGCCTTGTTGGTTTGGAAATTCAGTGAGTGCTTTTCCTCAGCGTGAAAGGTGGTATGTCACCTTTTTACAAAGTTTCGGATATTGGACCATCTATTTCTACCATTAAGGTTACTTCATGGATTCCTATTCTTTCACAGTATTTGGGTCTTGGTATAAAAATATCAAAAAAACTTTTCTCACATCATTTTTACAAATGCCGATTGAATTATGGTAACAAATACATACATATTTTTTAATACCATTTTTATAGACGCAAGAGTTTCGAACCTTAAATATCTATAAAAATATTACTTTCGAATTTTTTTCACAAAAACAAGATTTTCATTAAGTATACAGATAGAATGAGTAATGAAAATAAAAATCACTTAAAGTAGTTGTTTCACCACATGGGTTTTCTTAGGATATTTTGAGATATAGACAGATTATTATTTAAATACTTGTGCATCGATTGGTGGCAAAACGAAATTTATGAACAATATATTTCCGGAGATATTAAATTCCAAAGATAGAGGTTTTCAGACTCTTATACATTGCACTATACGGGATATCGGAAAGTTAACATACATATTATATTTAATTATAATAATTATGAAGGTCTTCTTACGATTGTTATAAAAAACTAAACCAACATTAAACAATAACTAATACATTTTTTAAGAAAATTTTAATTCATAGTTACAACACAGTTTCTGAGGCAATAATGAATAAATAATGAAAAATGTATAATGAAAAATTTACACTAAAAACAAGCTGGCAACATGGCTTGTACTTAACCTAAAAAGTGGATTAACTTTATTACTTTTTTGACGTTTTTTTCCCTTCAGCCATACCAACCATTCGCAACAGCTTTCAATCACTTATTAAGAACTTTTTGTTTTATAAATC
Organism: Forficula auricularia; assembly: GCA_024734495.1. NCBI lineage: Eukaryota > Metazoa > Arthropoda > Insecta > Dermaptera > Forficulidae > Forficula > Forficula auricularia. Next base: position 31,260 of record JALMQS010000690.1, on the reverse strand, counting down.
GACCTTTATAATGTATTTTATCTGTCATTTATATGATAAAAATATTCAAGCTAGGACAATGTTTCCAGATTTATCAAACGAGCATGGGATTGGCTAGTAGTGGTACATAAACAGCAAATAGTTTTGGACCTATAAATTATAAATCCTTATTGTCTGTTCTATATACTCTAGCATTAACTTTTTGTTAGTATTGTCGCGAAACAATTACCTTAATTTCTAATATTAGGTTGATTTTTTAAAGAATATTTTCTATGCTTATTGAGTATAAAAAAAGTAATAGAGTAATATGGACAATGGGGTACAGGGTACATATATAGATAGGGATAGTCCTTAGTTTTAGGGGTCTTTTTTGGAAATTCGTTACTCCTAACCCCTCATTTTGTTACGCTACAATAGAAAATAATTCAGTCCAAACTTAGGTTTCCTGCCCAATCCCTGGTCGGTAGCTGTCTATAATAAGTTGTATATAGTATATTTATTTAATAATGCTTAGAAAATGCTTGCATTGCTTTTCTTTTGCTTTTGCTAGTACCTATATATATTTTAAGTAGCTCAAAAGCTCTTAATGAGCTTATCATGTCTATAAATTTGTATTTTTAACTTGAATAGTTCAAAGTTTAAATCGAGTTCGAGTTTTAAACTTAAGTCTGTTAAGAAATATAATTTCAATATTAAATACCTTCAAGTATTTTGTGATTAAGCAAAGATGTTTTACGACCCTTGTTAACAAATGAAGAAATCTCCTCCACACTCTTCCTTTTTATATAAACGACCTTATTGATCAAACGGCAAACCCCACTCATTGTTACGCCGACGATAGCACTCTACACGGCAAACCCTCTCTCCCGAATAATCGAATCAATATTGCCTCCTCAATTACTCTCGACCTAGACAAACTGAATAAATGGGGCTCTCAAAATTTAGTTAATTTTAATTCAAATAAGACTCAATGTTGTCTTATTTCTAGGCGCGAAAATAGAGATTTCCCTGATATTCACTTCGATTCGAATACCCTGAAAATGTGTGACAGCCTATCCATGTTGGGCGTCTCTGTCGCATCTGACCTGTCTTGGAATGAACACATCTCCTCTGTGGCGAAATCTGCAGCAAGGAAGATTGGCTTCTTATTCAGGTCCAAGCGATTTTACAAACCCCACAACTTCTCACCATCTACAAGGCCCAAATCCGCCCCTGTCTCGAATACGGCTCTCATCTGTGGAGGGGAGCCTCAAAATATTCTCTTGCTACCCTTGATGCAATTCAGAAACGAGCCGTCAGGCTAATTGACGATTCTACCCTCACCGACTCCCTCGACTCGCTGGCTCATCGAAGAGATGTCTCCGCCCTCTCCCTTTTCTATAGATACTATCACGGCAGGTGCTCTGATGAGATAAAATCAATAATTCCCCCCAAAGCATGCTTTGCACGCAGCACACGTTTTGCCGACTCCCAACACTCTTTCGCGGTCAAATTGGAAAAGTGCCGGACCACTTCATTCGCGAATACATATATCCCCATGACTTCAAGGAACTGGAACTCTCTCCCAGCCTCTATCTTTCCCAGCACCTATGATCTTCAAACCTTCAAAACCAGGGTGCATAGACACCTACGTCTACACCCTCTCACTTAATCAACTTTCCCTTCTCTTCGGTAATGCAAGGGTCTTTCGAGATCCATAGGGGCTACATCTTTACTGGTGCACCGATTGCATTAAAAAAAAAAAAAAAAAAAAAAAGAAAGGAAATTTTGTCTAATGGAAAAATTGATTAGATTTTCTTATATTAAAATTTATTTTACCTAATTTTATTTTTACCTCGATCCATTTCTAAGATGTAGTTTTAAGTTGAATATAATAATGAAGAGAAAAATTAATCGTTTATATGTCGTTAAGTGGACAAACATAAAATTAAAAAAGCATGCATGTAGACATAATTTTATTTTCTGCTGAGCCCAAATCAGAATTAAAAATAAACAAATAAATAATTTTTTTGCAACGAAATTTTCTCTGGAGAGAGACGGACGGGTAGAACTTTTAATTGAAAGTAATGGAAGGCAGCCCAGGGGTAATGAGGAAAGAAAAAATTAACACATATCAAATAAGGTGTAATTTATTGGAATCCTTCCTCCTTTCCTTTAAAACCGACTGCTATGGAGTGAGGAAGGAAGCATTTTATTTGTTTCCTTCATTGACCCCTTGAAACCTTGAAGAAGGAGGGAAGAATCCTCCGAAATGTCGGTTTGAAAGGAAAGGAGGAAGGATTCCAATAAATTACACCTTATTTGATTTTGATATGTGTTAATTTTTTCTTTCCTCACTACCCCTGGGCTGCCTTCCATTACTTTCAAATAAATTAATAATATGAAATATTAATAAAAATGTACTGTTACGCTTAAGTGACACGTTGAAGTATCTCCGAAAGTTCTTCACCGATTTCTTTGAAATTTTCACACAACATTCCATTCAAATACACGAGTGTTTTTATATATATCACACCTGTGGCATGCAAAAAATATTTTTTAGAGGAAACAACGCCAGCGCCTCTCTGGGGGTAAAAGCAAACAAACAAGATGGCCGATAATAGCTTTTTGGAAATCTTTCAACTGTCAATATTATTTTTGGTTAAGGGAACAATTTTGACAAGTAAATTATCTATATAAATTTTAACTATAAAACGAGACGCTCCCCGCCATGGGCTAGGTGACGCCGGGCCGAAGGCCCATTCTTCAGCTAGTATGAAATATCTTTTAATAAAAATATTAACAAATATTTTATATCATAGTATGAAATATATTTCAATAAAAATATTAACAAATATTTTATATCATATTTTCGTAGATGTAAATTTATATAGGTAAGGTCAATAGAGATTAAACATTTTTAATGATGAAATTTCACCAGAATACACGATAATCTTTCAACACTAAGTTCTGGAGTTGTTTTCAAGTCCGATTTACTAAGATAGAGCACCACAGCACTTGAAAAAGACTTAATAACTTGGGATAAAGACAGTGGCGTAGCGACAAATTTCGCCACCCCCTCGAAAAATTCTGATAGGGTCCTTTACAATTATAACAATGTTTCTAGAATTATATAATTAGTAATAATTATTATCTATACTTGTATATCAACTATATTCAAACACATTCCAATTTGTCATGTGATCCAAAATTCTAAAATCATATTTTCATAAAGTTTCGGGACGCAATTTTACAAATTAAATTAAATACACTGCAACGCATCGTTGTTAGGCTTTATTCAAAGTCATTTGAAATATTAATATGTTTGTTTGAAATGGAATCATAGGAAGTTGAACAAAAAAAATCCAACTTCATATGATTCCATTTCACTAATTTAATTATGGATACGATTAGTGAAACAATTCATACTAAAGGGTCCGCCATCTAACGTTTTTTTTTTCAACTAGTGCTTATTTCGTGAATGGTAACACTTAGCTCATGTTTGATTTGACAGATAATTAGTTTTATCCTTCCGCTGAACGAATATGGTTGTGTATACGCTTGAACAACGCTGGGAAATATTGCGACATTACTTTGAAAATCATGGTAATGTTGCAGAATGTGTGCGAAAATTGCGTACGGATTTTGGAAGAAGAGAAGCACCGTCAGCTCCGTATGTTCGTTATCTTGTGAAAAAAGTGAAAGAAACTGGCATCCTCATCGATAAACCAAAGCGTGAAAAGCCAAAAACAGTGCGTACACCCGAGAATATTGCTGCTGTGGCAGAAAGTGTGCGTGAAGCGCCATCAACATCAATTCACCGTCGTTCTCAACAATTGAACATTTCGGAGACATCATTGAGACGAATTTTGCATAAAGACCTTGGTATGACGCCATACAAAGTCCAATTGGTTCAGGAGTTGAAGCCAACTGACCATCCAATGCGTTTTCGCTTCGCTAATTGGGCCTGCGATCGACTTACAGAAGATGCCGATTTTGCCAAAAAAATCATCTTTTCAGATGAAGCTCATTTTGATCTTGGCGGGTATGTAAACAAGCAAAATTGTCGCATTTGGGGCACAGAAAACCCGCACGCATACATTGAAAAGCCGACGCACCCAAAACGAGTCACTGTTTGGTGCGGATTTTGGTCCAGAGGCATAATTGGGCCATTTTTCTTCGAAAATGAGCAAGGAGTGGCCGTTACAGTCAATGGCGATCGTTATCGGGCCATGTTGAACGAATTTTTGTTCACAAAAATTGAAGAGGAGGATATTGGCAACATTTGGTTTCAACAGGACGGCGCTACGTGCCACACAGCCGAAGCTACACTCGATGTTTTGCGCCCTGTTTTTGAAGATCGCATTATCAGCCGCAGAGCTGATGTCGTTTGGCCACCTCGGAGCTGCGATTTGACACCGTTGGACTATTATTTGTGGGGTGCCGTCAAAGATAAGTGTTACGCCGACAAGCCAGAGACAATTGACGCTTTAAAGGACAATATTCGTGAAGCCATTGGTGAAATACAGCTGCACACAATCGATAATGTGCTTAAAAATTGGACCGATCGTGTAGGCTACTGCATGGCCAGCCGAGGCAGCCATTTGAATGAAATTATTTTCCATTATTAACCGAAAGGATTGTACTTTCAAATAAAAAAAGAAATTTGAGAAAATATTCAGTAGTTACTAGAAAATCATAAGATGATGTCATCTATTATATCCGATGGAATGGAATATTTTTAATTATATGTCAGAGGGGTTGTTTTTCACCCCCTCGGGAATCGAACCCGAGTGCCAGTAACAGCAATTCGGGCCACCTGGCACTCGGGTTCGGGGGTGAAAAACAACCCCTCTGACATATAATTAAAAATATTCCATTCCATCGGATATAATAGATGACATCATCTTATGATTTTCTAGTAAATTTGAAATCTATTACCATCGGCAAATTAATATCTTTCATATTTAGTAGTTTTTTTTATAGCATTTAAAAAAATAGTTATTTGGCGGACCCTTTTATATTCCTTTATTATTAATCAGATATCACTGGCTGTTTGAAGTACATGTTGATTTAAAATAAAAAATAACGATCGATTCTTATCTAATACTAGAGGAGTAACCTTATTACATTCCATTTTTGATGTTTTGACCATGAGCTATATTAAACCGTTCAAATGAAATTTTTTTAAAGAATTAAAAAAGTACTATCTTACTCTAAGGTAAAGTACTTTAAAATATAATTTTACTAAAAACTTTATATAACCTTTTTTGTGATCCTCAAGCTACTTAATTACCAGCCCCGTCCCATCTCAATTGGCCCACCAATATTTTTTCTTTTTAAATAAAATTATGCTAATTCACGGTAAATTTAATTTAAATATTTATTTTTATTATCATTTGGAACAACATTTTAAACAATTTAAAATATTTTATTGTAACATTTAGCTTAAAATTATTTTTTAATTGTTAAAAACATATTTTTATATAAAAAATAGTTCTTTGCTTTTCATGAATTTTTTTTTAAGAATCTTTGAATATGTGAAATAATCAAGTAGGCTTTGCCTTTTTCCAACTAAAGAAAGTTTGTTTTGTTTATTATTAGTAAAAATGACTCGTGGAAAGGTGGTTGATAAAAAAATTCTCTCAATTATTATCAATTTATTTAAAAAGGGAAAATCAAACGCGGAAATTGGCGATCTAGTTAATTTATCAAAGTTTACTGCCAGAAATATTATTCGAGTTTATAAAACAACGGGTACAATAGCTACAAAACCTCGGTATGAGTCGAAATCCAAAATATCAGATGCTGATAGACGGGCATTGAAGAAGATTATTAGAAAAAACAGGCGTTCGAACTATGGTGAATTATCTGTTCTTTGGAGCGATGCTGTGGGGCGAAGTGTTTCAAGATCCACGTGCCATAGAGAAGCTCTTAAGTTAGGTTTTAAAACTTAGAACGTAATTTTATTGCAACTTATTCCAAAATTTTTTTTGTTGTAATTTTACTAATTTTTTTAGGCGAAAGAAAAGCCACTCTTGACATTAAAACAAAAGAAAAACCGGCTTAAATGGGCTAAAAGTCACATTAATTGGACTAGTGATGAATGGGATAGTGTCCATTGGAATAATGAGTCTCGTTTTGAAGTTTGTGTTGGGGACAATCAAAGCAGAGTTATTCGTCAGAAAAATGAAGCTTTCAATTCAGATTGTTTAAAAAAGAAAGTAAAATTTCCTACTTCAGTTATGGTATGGGGTTCAATGTCTGCTAGAGGTGTTGGAAAGCTTCATTTCATTGATGGAATTGTAAACACCAATAAATATTTAGAGATTAAAAAAATCGTTACTTCCAACAATGGCAGATGCATTGCAGAATAATAATAATTTTGTGTTCCAACAAGACGGGACGGCCTGCCATACATCAAGAAAATCTTTAAAATGGCTTTCTGATCATAATGTTCCACTTTTGGAGTGGGTGGCTAACAGTCCCGACTTGTCACCAATAGAAACTCTTTGGCACACAATGAAAAAGCTATTACGAATACAACCAGCTAGAAATTTAGTCGAATTAAAACACAAACTTCAAAATATTTGGGATACTTTCACTCAAGATGAGTGTCAAAACTTAATAAGTACGTTGCCCAAAATAATTCAAGCCGTAATTAAAAATAAAGGCGACGGTCACACAGTGGTAAAGGTTTTGGATTTTGTATGTTTTCCTTGTTTATAACAATTAAAAAATAATTTTAAGTTAAATGTTACAATAAAATGTTTTAAATTGTTTAAAATATTTGTTCCAAATGATAATAAAAATAAATATTTAAATTAAATTTACCGTGAATTAGCATAATTTTATTTAAAACGAAAAAATATTAGTGGGCCAATTGAGATGGGACGGGGCTCGTAGAATATTAAATTTCATCTCTTATAGTATATCTTTGTTTTGGCACTTAGTACTACATAAAACATATAAAGTTGTTCCGCAATAAGAATAATAAAATATACATCAATGACTGTAGTAGTTAAAATATGCAAAAGATATTTCGAATTTCATATTTTAACTTAGCAGTAATTAAGGAGGTTAATTTGAGAATTTCACGTACACCTGCATTTAGGCAACTAGAATGACTTAGAAGATTGAAAGCTGCGTAGAAGCTAGGCTAGTCCATTCATTTCGAGAATGTTTCCGAGCTTTTGTAAACAGGTTTTCATGTGTGAAATTAATTTCAATATTCAATTTCAACACTCTAGTCGCGCGACGAGCATTTATACTTTATTTTGAGCCAAAATTGAGCCTTGGCTCAAGAGACCAATATGTTTAATAAATTTCAGCTCTCTCATATATACTCTCTCTACACTTGGATTTTCTGAATTTTTTAAACTGAAAGTTGTGAAGCTACTAAGCCCAAAATGTAATCAGTTTTTGGTTAAGGAAACTCAAAAATTTTGACAACAAATAACATTTTATACGAGTATCCGTTCTTGAATGATCGTGGGTATTTGAATCTCGAGAAGTCAGATAATAAAGACATTCCTAAGCATAAAAAATAAGCCAAATATTAGGGAATTAAATACTTTGGTTACCCAGTGTGTTTTTTGATCTCCAACTGAACTTAGTAAGTAAAATTATGTAATTATTATTGATTTATTTAAAAGATAATTCTTGTCAAATCATTTCTCTTCTTGCATTTTTAATTTAATCTGTATTAGAGTATAGTTGAATAATTCACCATTACTTCACTCTCTTTATATCTGAAGAGACTTGTTCTATCCCATGTGAAAGAGTCTTTCTGGAATACTACAATTTTTGACTTTGATAGAGACTTTGATGGGTTCCGTAGTCTTTACCTGATGACTCTTTGAAGTCGCGCTTGGCGCGTGACCGATTTCGCATTAAATTTTAAGTAAAAATTGTTTCATATGAAAAAAGTTGTTTTAAGATTTTTTTCAAGTATATAAAAATTAATGAAAGAAGCCCACGTTTTTGAGACGGGTGTTATTGTTTTTTGCTGCATAACAAATTAAATATTTGTGCAATATTTGACACTGCTGAACGTAAGGCATTTTCAATGTTTTTCAGCGTAGAGAGCTATTTGGATTTAATAAACGTTCAAAGCTGAAATATTCGTTTTGATTTATTTGCTACTTAAGCTGAAAGTGTGTATTTGCTTGTAAATAAATTTATGTATCTATCTTTTTTACCTTTGTAAGAGGCGGCTTGCTCCTCGGAGGCCCAATAAACAAAATATAGAAATAAGAAGAACATTTAATTGAAGGAGACAATAAAAGAGTGTGTCTTCTGCTGGAATTATAAATTTTATTTATTTATAACGAGACTATAGTTTCGAGGCTTTGCCCTCTTCATCAGTCTATTACAATGGATTCACAGGAATTAATTTATGAATTCATAAAATTGATTGAAATGAAATTCATATGAAAAAATAAAATAAATTCGTAATAGACTGATGAAGAGGGCAAAGCCCTCGAAACTATAGTTCTCGTTATAAATAAATAGAATTTATAATTCCAGCAGAAGATACACTCTTTTATTGTCTCCTTCAACATATAAAAATTCTGCTACTCTCGGCAAAAAACTTTCCAATTTAAGAACATTTAATGACTTAATTCAGAAATTTGGGGAAATTCAGTTCTATTTCGAATCCAGAATTGTGTCAAATATTTTTATAGAAACTCAATTTTTAAGTTTTTGGCTCTCGATAGCTCAGTGAATTCCTCCTGGGCTTTATATGGCGTGATTAATCTCATTAATTTCAATCAGACTTGGCTTACAGAAAATGTTATATATTAAATTAAACATAAATAAATTATTATGATTAATGTTACTTTAAATTCATGTATCTGAATTAAATTTTCGCGACCCCAACATTTAACTTTGCGACCCCATTTGGATATAGTTTAAGAAACGTTGGCCTAGTCCAGTGAGCTACTTATTGTCCATAACACAATTTCTTCGTTATTCTCATTTATTAATTTTTTTAAGTTAGCGTTATTTGGTTACAATTAAATTAAATTTCTCGCTGTTGTTCTTGATTCCCTAGGGGCTTTCTATTTCCTCTCAAGTATCTCTTTAGTCCAGATTTTCTATTTTCGACATCATCTCTGAAATGATTTCTTATCTGCCGACGCCAGTCACTATTATAATAATATAATTCATTCATTCTATCAATTCGATTCTCCCTCTCTCACTCAGTCTTTGTATTTATGATGAGAATGTTCAATTTCAATTCAAAGACTATTTTATGGGAATTACGCTTAATAAAGAGAGAAAGAGTTAAATAAAAACCAACATGTAAAGGATTTGTATTTTTTTTAACCCTCATAGAATTTCATTCATTTATCTGTGTGATGTCCACCTAAATTTGATTTTATTTTGAATACGAGTTTGTTTTCTTTTTTTAATTTATTTATATAATGAATATTTTTATATTTGACAAAGAAAAATCTTCTTTGAATATATAGTATATATAAAGGTTATCGTAACATATAGAAATAAAAAGGGAAAAATATAAAAGAATTAATTAGTACCTAGTCATTTTCGACATTAAATTATATTTTTCTCTCTAAAATTTCTAACTGGTATTTATTTCCAAGTTCGCATAGTTGATAACTATCTTTATTATTGGAAAGTTTTTATGTCTATACAATAATAAAAAATTCAGAAATAAAGAAGTTTTTAAGATAATAATAATAATAATAACACATGACTGCGATGAGAGAGTTGATGGGAAGATTTTTATGTCATTCTTATGGATTTTTGGCAGCTAAATCCTTAAATAATTTTATTTTTTTTCTATTTCATCACACTTGGACGAAACGTCTTAATTAGAAAATAAAAAAGTGAAAAAAAAACAATATGGAAAACTGATTAGATAGCTTTAAAACTTCGGGCTCAAAAATGCAGAAAATATTATTTAGAACAGCTTGAAAACTGGCGAGCGTATACCGTGTCTTGAAAAGTTTTAACTTTTTCCTCCATTTTAAATTTTTTCCTCTGGATCTGCTCCAAGGGCAAGAATTGTCGTTTTTTGACCCACCAACCCATTTTAGGTGGTTAGTTTTTGCATTTCTATCCTTCTAGTGGCCCACAGATTATGTATACAAAATTTGGTTGAGCTGGATCCAAGGGCAAGAAAGATACGAAGCCTTTTGTGATTTATACCACAAAATCAAAAATCCCCCATTTTTCAGTTCAGTCAAATTTCAAAAAAATAAAAAACATTCCCGAGATTTAGCATTACTAAACTTATGTACCAAATTTGAATGCTAAAACTTAAAAACTCGAGAAGATAGAGAACTTTAAAAATTTCAAAAATTTCCCTCAAAATGACTATATCTCCCTTTCGGGGACAAATAGAGCAAACATAATCAAATAATTTTTTTTGTATTTCAATGCTTCACCTTTCTAAACTAAACCCATATCGATATATTTTCTGGTTTAAGAGATCTTGAAAAACTCTGAAAACAAATTTTTTTTTGATTGAATTTTTTCAATGAATCTTGTAAATATTGCATCTATAGTTGTTCCTGTTTTAGTTGTCGCAGAGTTTGGATCATTATTCATCTTTAAATTAAATTTGTCTGTAAGGAAATCAACCAATGGCTTAGATTTCTCATCCTTAAAATTGCAATTTAAATCTCCACCTAAATTAATTGGCATAGTATGTTCATTACTTCCCGTAAATTTTGATCCATATTCTGAATAAATCATTAGTGATCTTGCAATGAAATTTATTATATCTTTAACTCTATGTCCAGGAGATATATAAATAGCTATCAGAACTAGAAGTATTGTCCATCTTGCATTGCTAAATGAGAAGAACATATCTCTCCAATATCTGAAAATTCTGCATGAACTTCATTCAGTTCGTTCCTTCTGAATTGTATAAGACATATTACGTGTAATGAAGTTTGTATTATCGTTTTGATGTTGTAAAAATAGCAACTCCTCCAGACCTATAATTCTGTCTTTGGAACTGAGCTACACAATTAAAATTCAGGATACTTAGCGTTTCATTGTTCAACATTCTTGTTTCAGATAAGAGTAAAATATTACTATTGCTGATTATAGAATCTGTAAGATCCATGGCATGTGCTCTGATACTTAGAACATTAAAAGTGACGAGCCATGCCTCGTCTGACCAAAGTGTGACATCAGACCACGCCTACTGAGGTTGGGGGACAGTGCGCACGCACCACTCGTGTTACGCTTTTTAAAATCTGACGGTTAGCATCGGATAGAGTGGCCGGGGCGAGCGAGCCCCAGAACGTCTGAATAAAAGCTTCTGCTTCAAAAAAACGAGTGCATTCCCAGAACTACAACTTATACTGCAGGTAGTTATATAAGTATACAACACTAGAAATAACTTATTAGTGAGTCTCTTTTTCTTCATAAAAATTTGCGGATTTAAAAAGCAACGATTTGTACATTTTTTCCGAGTTTTTTCAGAAATAGTTTGACTGATTCTCTTTCGTGATAGAAAAATTAAAATAATGTATACCTGAAGTTCACTTCATGGTGAATACACTGGTTTTTGAATTATTCTGTTATCTTTAAAAACAGCTTGGCAATTAAACTTTCCGCAAACCACGTTTTTCATTAAAATATGCCCAAACCACCATTTTTTAAAATGGGTTGCCAAAAAAAAACTATGGCATATAAATTTTTTTCAAGTACGGTTTTGTGACTGTCTACCTATAGGGAACTCATGATAAAAAAATCACGAAAATATAAAAAATCATGAGCAACATCACCTGGGTGATTTGAAATGGATTGACCCATAAGTGATTAGATCTGGGGTTTTTTTATTTTCGGGACTAAATGAAAAATGCAAAGAATAAAAAAAAAAATCGAATGGCGAGCTTTTAAAAAAATTCTTGAAGCTAATGGAATGAACGAACTTGGGTATTAAAGTTTTTATTAATAATAAGTTTTATTAATCTAGCTCAAACCTTAAAAAATCCCTAAAAAATTTTATTTTATTTTTTCTTCCAATTTTAATACGATTTTTAAACGATTTGATGGATAGCAGGTCTCGTATTTATCTCTGTCCTCTGCTTTCCCCCTCAAGACAAATGCTCTCCTCTTCCAGGGAAATCTTTTTCTTTGTCTTCTGGTTAGCAAACTTTCCAAATGAAAAAAGATTTTCAATTGTCAAAAGTCAAGGGTTTCCCTTCGGTTACCAAATTACCTGTCTCTTCTAGTTTAGCAGCCCCTATGACTTCTCTCTCGTTCGGATCCTATATGTTATATCCCTTCATCTCTAGTGATGAGTGGCCAAATTTGTTCCATTCTATTTTCATACTAGAAAAAAAATAAAATAAATGAATTTTATTTGCTTAAATAAATAAATATATTATAGCCCAGTCAAATTAGCGACTTCTGTTGGCCAATAAATATGCACAAGCTGGAAATAATTTTAATCGACTTTAGGTATAATTAGAAAAAAAATAAAACCGACTTCAAAAAAATTAAATGCAACAAATAAAATAATAATAACTTAAAAATAAAATAAAATACACTAAAGGTATAAAATAATTATCTTATTTAGTTATAACTAAACGTCGAAATATTAACATGAAATTACTTTTTGAAGTCGGTGCCAAACAAACTATATAAGCGAGCTTATCCACCAAACGTACTAAGTAAGATCCGTCGAGTGTGATTTATAAAATGTATATGTTTGGCACCGATTTAAAAAAGTAATTTCATGTTAATATTTCGTCGTTTAGTTGTAACTAAATAAGATAATTATTTTATACCTTTTAGTGGATTTTATTTTATTTTTAAGTTATTATTATTTTATTTGTTGCATTTAATTTTTTTGAAGCCGGTTTTATTTTTTTTATAAAAATTATTTTTATTTTTCTCTTTTTAGTGATGTTATTAATAGTGACTTAATATAATACCTTGAATGCATCTCGTAAGAGAAAGCGTCAGGCGAATGAATCAGAAAATGATAATAAAATTCAATTCATAAATATAGAAATTCTCTCGAAACGTTTGCGGGTTTTAAATGAATGTTTTAAGATTTTATTTATTATAATTTCGATTATTTGGTCATAAGAATTGGAGATTTACATTATTTCGTCATTGATCATTTGTTCAGAACTTGACCAAATAAATATGGCACTACCCCTAAGGCACCCTCTTCCCAATTAAAAGAGAATCATTAAAATCTGTTCATAAACAAAGAAGTTATGCTTGAACAAACATAAAAAAAGGTTCAATACCAATGAAAAAACGGGACCAATCGGAAACTAGACTGAACCCAATGCAAAAAAAATCATCAAAATCGGTTAACGATTGGCGAAGATATCAGGTAACATAGACACAAAAAAAACTCAGTCGAATTGAGAACCTCCTTCTTTTTTGAAGCCGGTTAAAAATAAGAGTTATATGAGTTTGCGACGGAAAGCTGGTGCTAAATTTTTGAGATCCTAAAAACCGCGAAAATTTTGAACTTTTTCAGATTTTCGCTACGGTTCAGCCGTTTAACCAGAATTGATCGTCTTGATAGGCAATTTTTAATAACTTGCCGGAAAAATGAATTATGCTCATTAGGTGGTCACAAGAAACCACTCTTAGAATGTTGCGGTGTGACCCCCATAATAGTTGTCAATTAGCCAAATAATGAGATTAGCAAAGTTTCATCTTAATTGGACAACGGTAACCCATGCCTGGTAAGAGTGAAATTTTATGTAGGATGCATGGTTTTCGAATTATAAGCGAAAATTTGAAAAAATTTTCATTATTTTTAGGCTCTCAAAAATCACACCAGCCGCAAATTCATATAACTCATATTTAGGATACTCAACGTCGATTAAAATTATTTCCAATTTGTGCGTATTTATTGGCCAGATCGGCATATTTTCGGTCTAATTTGCCTGGGCTAATAGACGGGCCTGCCGAAATTTTAAGTGGACTACTACTAAAAAGGAGAAAATAACTACTTCATTGACCCTCTGATTTATACATTAGATAAGCGATTTTTTACCAGCGGTAAACAGAATAATTTTATTCAAGTGAAAAAAAAATGAAATCAAAAATTCTGAAGGAGCTGAAAAGAGCGTAGTAAATGTTATGATGATTAGATGTATCCCCACAAATGACATGATTTTTTCCTCATTGTGTTTAAAAATTGCTGGATCGTAGAGAAAAATGATTTTCAACTATGATTATTTTCTGTTTGTCTCTTTGAGTATGTATTCATCTAATACCAACGATAACTTAAGAACGAAAAGTCAAAGAAAGTTCGTTCTTGTGCTAAAATATTTGTATTTCGAATGCGGAGAAATGAATAGATTTTAGACTTTCTAGTTTCAAAACTTCTGGCTCAAAAATGCAGAAAACATTTTTTATTTGGATTTTAATAGGTTTCTATAGTAAATAAACTGATGTGGCCATCCACACCTAGATCCTATCTTATATTTAATATTTAACATAATAAAATAATTTATGATTATTTACGAAAGAACCCCCCCCCCCTCTAAATTTTTGGCTCATTTTCAATTAATAATATCTTCTTTTAATTATGAGACTATTTTATTAGAAATATCACCTTTCTTTGATTTTTGTTTGGAAATATTTTTGACCTTCCTCCAACCATTTTTTGGGTCACTATCAATTTCACATGGTGTAGGTCATTTTCATAAGGTCGTATAGTGTGCATGTGCAAAATTTCTTAGTCCATTAAAGGGCCTAAGACAGATAGTGAATGTTCTATTTTTTGAACCCACCCAATTTTGGACCCCGACAAAATAATAGCTCTCTTTTTTATTATAGTTAGGTTCATTTTATGGTATATTGACTATTTTTTTTTTAGTTTTAAAATCTTATAATTTTTCACCCCCTCCCCTTAATTTTTGGTTATTTCAACCAAAATCTAATAAGCTCTATATGTGAAATTTGGTTTTGATATTCATACTAGTTTTTGAGCTAGAGAGTCCACAAAAATTTGGTAACGCACGCATGTACTAATAGACATTTTGCCAGAACAGATAATATCTTGAAAAGTATAATTATTTCGATGATCAGTTATTAGGGCTTTTTGTAGACCGAAATGCCATGGTTTCGCCCAATTTATTTAATCAAAATATTGGGCCGTTGCAGAGATATTTCGAAAAAACGAACCAAAAAAAAAAAAAAAATACTTTTTACCCTGTATGGTATAGTAAAAATTTATAAATTTTATGAATTTATGAAATGAGGATGAACTGAAAATAGCCAGAAACACGTCTAACCAAAATAAATTTTTTTCGTTCTCTCTCAAAAATTGAACTATTTGTTTTAATTATATATACCTAAATTGAATAAAAGAATAAGGAAATCAGTATGTAGAATTGTTACATAAAAAATGTTGACAATTAATAATATCGAAGTATATAGGTACATATAT
This sequence comes from Forficula auricularia, assembly GCA_024734495.1. Lineage (NCBI taxonomy): Eukaryota > Metazoa > Arthropoda > Insecta > Dermaptera > Forficulidae > Forficula > Forficula auricularia. Next base: position 15,887 of record JALMQS010000690.1, on the reverse strand, counting down.
GTATTTAAAATATAATTAAAAAAAATAATAATTACTAAAATTTATTAATTTAATATTTGATGATCTAATAGGAACCTCGTAAAATAATATAACGCAGATGTTCCAATAAATAATTTATAAAAATATTGATAATTTTGTTTTCAGAATAAAAATTCAGAGAAATATAATAGATAATTTGGCCGGCCAACTTATCATTATCACTTAACGGGATTCTTAGCGGGCGACGAGCGCTTCAGTCGAAAGCCTGCCCGGTGGAAGACAGGCCAGCGCCAGTCAAGTAGGTGAGCAATTACTCTGCTAGTAATCAATTTTAGTATTTATTTAAATAGATAAATGTTTTTTTAATTTATTTAATAATACGTTTGAATCAATTTTATGTAATTTTTTTCTTTCTTTATTTTTCTTTTGCTTGATACTTTGTTATTATTGGATCTTTCTAAAAATTGTTTAATTTTCTGTTTCTCATTTACTCTATAGAGAAAATAAGAATGTTTTAAACATAAAAATCATGAATGCTTAATCTTTTCAGCATCGATTGAATTCACTGTGACGCTTGGGCAGCTCCATCAGTTGGATTGCTGATTGATCTTCATTTGTGAACGAACCAAGGTAGGCTTTTCAACATTTCTTTGAAAATTTTGAATTATTTTATTTATCTATCATTGCAAAGCGTGTGGAAATCACTTCTTTAATTTATCATAAATAATATAAATCAGCTTTTTTCAACAAATAGTAGCAAGAGATCTCCAGTATACATATTTTGTTGTGTCAATTATTAGATGAGGTTTGTCTTCAGCTTGCTGAATTTTTTTGAATCTATGTTATTCGATTCTTTGCCAATTGTGGACCGATTTCGAAAATGGTTTTGCTTTGAGTTCAGTCTAGCTCCCGATTGGTCCCGTTTTTACTTTATCCAATGCGAAGCAAAATCAAAAAGACTAAATTCTTTTTTTGTAAACAACTCAAGTTTGAGTTGTTTGCCATAAAAGAATTTAGTCTTTTTGATTTTAAGTCGATTTTTCCACGTTTTCAGTAGAGGTTGCCATTAATAGTCAAAACATCAAAAATGGAATGCAATAAGGTTATTCCTCTAGTATTAGATAATAATTGATCGTTATTTTAGATTTTAAGCCGTTTCCTCCATGTCTTCAGCAATGGTTACCAATAATAATCGAAGCGTCAAAAATCTAATGTAGAATTGTTATTCCTCGAGTATTAGATGAGAATCGATGGCTATTTTTGATTTTAAGTCGATTCCTCCATGTCTTCAGCAATGGTTACTAATAATAACCGAAACGTCAAAAATCCAATGTAGAATGGTTATTCCTCGACTTTTAAATGAGAATCGATCATTATTTTTGAATTAAAGTCAACATGAACTGCAAATTGCAAGTGATATCTGATTAATAATAAAGGAATAAACATATTATTTTTTTATTGTTAAATGATAAATAATTAATATATCCAGTACACACTAAGCCAGCAAAACATATTAATATTTCAAATGAATTTGGATAAAAGTTTAGCAACGATCCGTTGCAGTTTATTTTAGATTGCGATTGAACCTTTTTTGTTATGTATGTTCACGTATAACTTCTTTGTTTAGAAATTTTAATTTATCCTAATATTATATTATATAGAGAGCTCGAATATATTATTTATTTTTATATCTCTCCTAAAAATTACATTTCTGAACCCCTCCAAAAAATGGTGAAGTCATACAAAGGGTCCCCCTTACCTCTCAATTTCGTATTTTTCTAACAAAATAAGTTTTACTTTTAAAGAAATTTTAATTTATCCTAATATTATATTATATAGAGAGCTCGAATATATTATTTATTTTTATATCTCTCCTAAAAATTACATTTCTGAACCACTCCAAAAAATGGTGAAGTCATACAAAGGGTCCCCCTTACCTCTCAATTTCGTATTTTTCTAAGAAAATAAAGTTTTACTTTTAAAGAAATTTTAATTTATTCTAATATTATATTATATAGAGAGCTCGAATATATTATTTATTTTTTTCACTTACTCTCTACCACAAAAAATGGTGAAGTCATACAAAGGGTCCCCCTTACCTCTCAATTTCGTATTTTTCTAAGAAAATAAAGTTTTACTTTTAAAGAAATTTTAATTTATTCTAATATTATATTATATAGAGAGCTCGAATATATTATTTATTTTTTTCATATCTCTACTAAAAATTACATTTCTGAACCACTCCAAAAAATGGTGAAGTCATACAAAGGGTCCCCCTTACCTCTCAATTTCGTATTTTTCTAAGAAAATAAAGTTTTACTTTTAAAGAAATTTTAATTTATTCTAATATTATATTATATAGAGAGCTCGAATATATTATTTATTTTTTTCATATCTCTACTAAAAATTACATTTCTGAACCACTCCAAAAAATGGTGAAGTCATACAAAGGGTCCCCCTTACCTCTCAATTTCGTATTTTTCTAAGAAAATAAAGTTTTACTTTTAAAGAAATTTTAATTTATTCTAATATTATATTATATAGAGAGCTCGAATATATTATTTATTTTTTTCATATCTCTACTAAAAATTACATTTCTGAACCACTCCAAAAAATGGTGAAGTCATACAAAGGGTCCCCCTTACCTCTCAATTTCGTATTTTTCTAAGAAAATAAAGTTTTACTTTTAAAGAAATTTTAATTTATTCTAATATTATATTATATAGAGAGCTCGAATATATTATTTATTTTTTTCATATCTCTACTAAAAATTACATTTCTGAACCACTCCAAAAAATGGTGAAGTCATACAAAGGGTCCCCCTTACCTCTCAATTTCGTATTTTTCTAAGAAAATAAAGTTTTACTTTTAAAGAAATTTTAATTTATTCTAATATTATATTATATAGAGAGCTCGAATATATTATTTATTTTTTTCATATCTCTACTAAAAATTACATTTCTGAACCACTCCAAAAAATGGTGAAGTCATACAAAGGGTCCCCCTTACCTCTCAATTTCGTATTTTTCTAAGAAAATAAAGTTTTACTTTTAAAGAAATTTTAATTTATTCTAATATTATATTATATAGAGAGCTCGAATATATTATTTATTTTTTTCATATCTCTACTAAAAATTACATTTCTGAACCACTCCAAAAAATGGTGAAGTCATACAAAGGGTCCCCCTTACCTCTCAATTTCGTATTTTTCTAAGAAAATAAAGTTTTACTTTTAAAGAAATTTTAATTTATTCTAATATTATATTATATAGAGAGCTCGAATATATTATTTATTTTTTTCATATCTCTACTAAAAATTACATTTCTGAACCACTCCAAAAAATGGTGAAGTCATACAAAGGGTCCCCCTTACCTCTCAATTTCGTATTTTTCTAAGAAAATAAAGTTTTACTTTTAAAGAAATTTTAATTTATTCTAATATTATATTATATAGAGAGCTCGAATATATTATTTATTTTTTTCATATCTCTACTAAAAATTACATTTCTGAACCACTCCAAAAAATGGTGAAGTCATACAAAGGGTCCCCCTTACCTCTCAATTTCGTATTTTTCTAAGAAAATAAAGTTTTACTTTTAAAGAAATTTTAATTTATTCTAATATTATATTATATAGAGAGCTCGAATATATTATTTATTTTTTTCATATCTCTACTAAAAATTACATTTCTGAACCACTCCAAAAAATGGTGAAGTCATACAAAGGGTCCCCCTTACCTCTCAATTTCGTATTTTTCTAAGAAAATAAAGTTTTACTTTTAAAGAAATTTTAATTTATTCTAATATTATATTATATAGAGAGCTCGAATATATTATTTATTTTTTTCATATCTCTACTAAAAATTACATTTCTGAACCACTCCAAAAAATGGTGAAGTCATACAAAGGGTCCCCCTTACCTCTCAATTTCGTATTTTTCTAAGAAAATAAAGTTTTACTTTTAAAGAAATTTTAATTTATTCTAATATTATATTATATAGAGAGCTCGAATATATTATTTATTTTTTTCATATCTCTACTAAAAATTACATTTCTGAACCACTCCAAAAAATGGTGAAGTCATACAAAGGGTCCCCCTTACCTCTCAATTTCGTATTTTTCTAAGAAAATAAAGTTTTACTTTTAAAGAAATTTTAATTTATTCTAATATTATATTATATAGAGAGCTCGAATATATTATTTATTTTTTTCATATCTCTACTAAAAATTACATTTCTGAACCACTCCAAAAAATGGTGAAGTCATACAAAGGGTCCCCCTTACCTCTCAATTTCGTATTTTTCTAAGAAAATAAAGTTTTACTTTTAAAGAAATTTTAATTTATTCTAATATTATATTATATAGAGAGCTCGAATATATTATTTATTTTTTTCATATCTCTACTAAAAATTACATTTCTGAACCACTCCAAAAAATGGTGAAGTCATACAAAGGGTCCCCCTTACCTCTCAATTTCGTATTTTTCTAAGAAAATAAAGTTTTACTTTTAAAGAAATTTTAATTTATTCTAATATTATATTATATAGAGAGCTCGAATATATTATTTATTTTTCATATCTCTACTAAAAATTACATTTCTGAACCACTCCAAAAAATGGTGAAGTCATACAAAGGGTCCCCCTTACCTCTCAATTTCGTATTTTTCTAAGAAAATAAAGTTTTACTTTTAAAGAAATTTTAATTTATTCTAATATTATATTATATAGAGAGCTCGAATATATTATTTATTTTTCATATCTCTACTAAAAATTACATTTCTGAACCACTCCAAAAATGGTGAAATTGTGAAGTGATACAAAGGGTCCCCCCTTACCTCTCATTTTCGTATTTTTTAAGAAAATAAAGTTTTTTGCAAACCTCACTCGATTTCAAATAATAAAATTCACTACGATCTTCGCTAGCAAAATTTGACATTTTAGTTTTTTTATAATTTGGAGTGAAATTTTCTTGCAGCCAACTGTTTGGAAAACAACTTTGGCTCTTTGTTTTGATTAGTGATGGGGCAATCACTTCTGAGATGGATAAGCCAAACATATACATTTTATGAATCGAACTCGACGGATCTTACTTAATTAATACCTTTGCCGTGTAATGAAGAAAACATCGCGTAAGCTTGCTTATTTAGTAGAAAATATTCTAATGCATTTTTAGCAGAGGATTTGAGAATGTATTTTTATTTGTATAATAAAATAATTTTTATAAAAAAATAAAAATAAAACCTAGTTCAAAAAAATTAAATGCAACAAATAAAATAATAAAACTCAAAAATAAAATAAAATACACTAAAAGGTATAAAATAATTATCTAATTTAGTTACAACTAAACGACGATATATTTACATGAAATCACTTGTTGAAGTGGGTGCCAAACATATACATTTTATGAATCAAACTCGACGGATTTACTTAGTACGTTTGGGTACGCTCGCTTATATAGTTTGTTTGGCACCGACTTCAAAAATTGATTTCATGTAACAATTTCATCGTTTAGTTGTAACTAAATTAGATAATTATTTTATACCTTTTAGTGCATTTTATTTTATTTTTGAGTTCTTATTATTTTATTTGTTGAATTTAATTATTTTGAAGTCGGTTTTTTTTTTTTTTTTTTATAAAAATTATTTTTATTCAAATTTAGGGAACGAAGAAAAGATTATTTTTATTACAGACAAAAGGATCAGCCGGGGCTCGAACCCGGGATCTTTGCATATGTACTGCAATGCTTTGTCATAAGAGGTTTACCTCCTATATCCACTAAGCTACTGATCCCCGAACCCAAACTAATACCTCTTGTCTATATGAATTATGGAATTTCTTTTTTAATCCTCTCTCGTTCATTTTTCGCAGCGTAGGCCTTGATTCATTAAACAATTAATTATTCCAGCGCCTCCCAATCTATCGCATACCCCAAAGATCGAAAATAATTTTCTCTTCACCCTATTTTTATTTTTCGCTTTTTAGTGATGTTAAGAATGGCGACTTATGATAATACCTTGCATGCGTCTCGTAAGAGAATGTTTCGGGGGAAAGAATCAGAAATTGATAATAAAATTCAATTCATAAATGTGACCTTCTCCGAGAAAAGGGACCTAGTGTGTGAAAATCAAGTTTTGAGAAAACGCATTTAAAGTTTCATAACGCATTATCACTTTGAACACACCTTCAGTTGGGAGATGCGATTTGGTATGGTTAGTTATGATTGGGTGCCGACTTTGGTGACGTCATGCCTATGTGGTGACGTATTTTTTGTAAAAATAACTATAAGAAAGGAAAAGAATAAAGTGACGCTTCAGTCTTGTGCCAACTGTATAACGAGTGTTATCAATATCTCAAAAGTTGTTTCGCAATTTTGGTTCTTTTGTAATTTTGTTACTAAGCTGATGTTAATTTGAAGTAATTTTTATAAAAATGGATATTTCTGACAGTTTTGATGATGATTTAAAAAGACTAGACTCGGTTTATGGCGATGATGAGATCGATATGACGTTATCTGAAAGTGTCGGTGCTAATACTTCGGGACTAACTGAAAATCAAAGTTTTTTGCATGATGTTTCCGAATCCAATATTATATCCGAATTGGAGGAATCCGTTGAAGATATACAAGAGTCGATGAACATCGATTTGATGTACGGAGAAAAATCCGAAGCATGTTGTTCGAAAGAATGTAATAAGATAATTCCAGAAAATCTTGCTATACAAAGCCGGCAATTTTTCCAAGAATTAAGTAAACCAGAACAAGATTTAGTCCATTTGAGCCATTTGGAATTTCATCGACAACATTTATCGCTCGAAAACGTTTATAATACTGAAAGTCGGAAGAAGTATGGCCAAAGGGTAAAAAATAAATCCAGAGTTGATACAATGTACTTATTTCGTGGCATTCATATTTGTAGAAAGATGTTTTGTTTTATTTACGATGTTGGTTTAAAACGTTATAAAAATTTGATTCGACATAGTGATAATGTTGGCTTTTCTGAACGAAAACATGAACTAAGTGGCAAGTCTTCAAAACGGCAATCGCGTGTGTTATCACCGGAATCACTTACTCGTATCGTTCAATTTATTCACTCATTTCATCTTATTCTACACCCTTTTAGGTACCAGAATCCACTCTTAAGTCCAAACCCGTTTTTTGACACACTAGGTCCCTTTTCTCGGAGGTCACAAATAGAAAAATTATCTCGAAACGTTAGCGGGTTTTACACCAACGTTTTAAAATTGTTTTTAAAAAATATTTTATTTATTATAATTTCGATTATTTGCAAAGAAGAATTGGATATTTCCATTATTTTGTCATTGATTATATCATCATCATTTGAGAAATCGAAACTATGTAGAAAATTGATTGTGCACATACATAATCCGACTTAGAATAGGCCATGCAACTACACCTGCATATCTACATAGAATCGGTCGGAGGGATAACCCTTACTGCTTGTGCGATAATGTGTCTTACGGAGATATAAGCCATGCTCTTTTAGGATGTGAGCTTCGGAGGCATAAAATAGACCGACTTTATTTTAAAATTCGAAAAGAAATTGAGTTCCCCACCTATGCAGGGGTCCTCTTAGCTTCTCTCTCTGACGGGGGCATACTGGCAGAAACAGTCATCAAACACATAATTTCCATTGGGTTCGAATTATAATTTAAAATATTTTTGCTAGATATCATTCTTTCTTGACTCTGATATTTTTATTAATTTATTTATTCGCATTTTTATATAGATATATAGCTTATAAAAAATTTAGTATTCCATCGCATAGTCTATTTTTGTTATATATTAATTTTTCTAGAGCTGTTAGACTAGGTAATTTGTTAATACAAGTCTTCTGTTTTATCCCTCATTGAAGGGACTTATGAACAAGTACGTTCTTTTATTGCTCTATATTCGTCGGCCATTCGCGATGCCCTTTGGCTGGTTGCGGAGGGATCGGTTTGGGATGCTCTTCTTGCCCTACTGTGCCCCCGAGCCTTAGGGATCAGCATTTGAGGGCTGGCCAATTTGGAGAAATATGAACGAATACGATCGGCTGGCTAAATGGGCATCTAGGTTCCCGAGGCCAATAAAAGAAAAGAAAAAAAATATCATCAGAAGTTGACCAAATTAATATCGTACCACCCCTAGGTACCCCCTTCCAATAAAAAAAGACTCATCGAAATCGGTCCATAAACAAAGAAGTTATGCGTGAACATACATAACAAAAAAGATCCAATACCAATGAAATTTATACGGGACCAATCGGCAACTATACTGAACCCAATGCAAAAATAATCATCGAAATCGGTTCACACGGTAACAAGAAATAAATGTTCAAACACAAAAAAAAAATAAGCTGACGTGTTCTGATGTGTCCATCCACTTGACTTTACCATACAACCTGGCCCCTCACTTATATTTAATATTTATTAAAATTATTTACAATCATGTAGGGGAGGGGATAGTTTTTACATTTTTAGACTCCTGGAGGCCCACCCACTGACTATGTATACAAAATTTGATTGAGTTAGGTAAATGGCCAAGATTTTCATTTTGTGACCCTACACCCCACCCCCTCTCCATTTTGGGCGGTTAGTTTTTGCATTTTTACACTTCTGGGATCCCACTGATTATGTATACAAAATTTGGTTGAGTTAGGTACAAGAGCCTAGATTTTAATTTTTTGACCTCCCCCCCATTTCGGGCGGTTAGTTTTTGCATTTTTAGACTTCTGGGGTCACTCTGATTATGTATACAAAATTTAGCTGAGTTTGGTAAATGGCCAAGATTTTCATTTTTTGACACTACCCCCCCCCCCCCACCATTTCAGATGGTTAGTTTTTGTATTTTTAGACTTCTGGGTGTCCTCTAATTATGTATACAAAATTTGGTTGAGTTTGCTCAAATGGCCTAGATTTTTTATTTTTAACCCTCCCTCCCCTCCATCCCCCTTAATTTTGGATCGATGTGCACCAAAATCTAATCAGCTCTTAATCTCAATGGGCCAAAACTACATGTGAAATTTGGTTTCGATATTCACAATAGTTTCCACAAAAATTTGGTAATGCACAGACTAACTAACAGACTAACAGACATTTTGACAAAACAATTATTATCTCTAAAAATATAATTTTTTTGATATTAACTTATTAGGGCTTTTTTGTAGAGCGAACTGCCATGGTTTCGCTCAATTTTTTTAATCAAAATAGTTTCAGCCATTTTTGAGATATTTCGAAAAAAAAAATAAGGAAAAAAAACACTTTTTTCATGCACGATTACAATATTTGATCATACCCTGTATGGTAAAGTAAAAAAAAAACAGACATACCGTTGGATTGATAACCTCCTCCTTTTTTCAAAGTCGGTTAAAAGGGAGGGAAAGAGGAGAACAAACGTTGACGAGGAGAAGACAAATGAGATAAATTCAAAAGGCGGATCGATGAAAGTAAAGGAATGAGAGAAGAAAAAGTAGACGAGGTCTTAATGCAATTTGTCAATTAATCTATAGGAAAGTGTATCGATGTTGAGCTGTTGACGAGACAAGATCATTCAAGAGAAATTAACAGCGGAGAAAAATAATAGTAAAAAGTCCAAGTCAATTAATCATCTATCAATTTATCTATGATCCAGAAAAAAAATGGTAGATAAAGTGAGAGAGATAAATTGATACTTGAGAATATACAGGGGCTATTGGTAATTCAATAGAAATCTTGAAAGGGGTTATACTATATTGAATTTCCAATAAATTTGACCCTATGAACCCGGGGTCAAAATCATTAGTTTTGGTTTTAACAGAGTTTTAATTTTTACTTTACCATACAGGGTATAGTCAAGTATTGTAATCGTGCATGAAAAAAGTGTTCTTTTTCCTTATTTTTTTCGAAATATCTCAAAAACGGCTTAAACTATTTAGATTAAAAAAAATTGAGCGAAACCATTGCATTCGCTCTACAAAAAAGCTCTAATAAAAGTGAACATCGAAAAAATTATATTTTTCGAAATAATAATTGTTTTGTCAAAAATGTCTGTTAGTCCGTTAGAGGGTCGACAATACGAGGCTCTCGCGAGCCGTATGCGGCTCTTTCGATGTCAAGATGCGGCTTTCCAGTTCCATGCGCAAATATTAATAATTATT